>JAAIXI010000245.1:4301447-4741840 GCA_013403645.1 Heliconius nattereri | reverse complement strand
CAATTGGAAAATCCTTATTGGAACTACGAAAATGCGGGTTGCATTAGGGTTTAATTAATTTTCACATTATCTTAAGTGCTTTGCAAACATATATTATATGAATAATTCAGTAGTTAAAGCGGGCGAAGCCGCGAGGGGCTCGCTAGTTATACAAATAAAATTTAATAAATGTTCTTCTTATTGAGGCGTAGGAGCAAAAACGTGTGACTGTAACGTGATGCTTGTGGGTTCGACTCCCACTCAGAGTAAATGAATTATTTCTATTTTTCCTGCCTGGCGTTCAGTTCCGCCACTCAACACCTAAAGGCTCCAGAAGTCGGTGGAAGAGCTCATTTTTTAATTTTCTTATACTAACACGTTGTTTCTATATAATAAACTAATAACAAACACTACAAGCACATACATAGTAAGTGGCACGCTACGGTCTAGCGACGCGCTCACATAATTTGCGGTCGGCAACCCATTCCCCAAGAGACATGATACCGGTCTTCCTAGTCTAGACGACGATAAAAACTATCACAATCATAAAATTAAGTAATTCTATTATTTACTGAAAATTTATTATATTGAATTGAGTATAAAGGAGGGAACGATACTAATTTAAATTATTATTTTTTATTTTAATATATCAATTGCATTCGCGTTTAGACGTTGCTATATTACTAGTTCTATTGATTTTTTTTAAAAGTAAAAAAATACATTATTAACAATAAAAAAATATAGCAATAAATATATTTTAAGATACTACAAGAGTTTCAAATCAAGAAATGCGCCAGCGTGTCCAGCCAAGTTAAAAGCTGGAAACGTGCTTTATTTATGATACAATTTGATCTACAACTTAGTAAAATGTAGTATAAAAATTAAATCAGCTTCACACTGGTTTCCGCATACAGCAGGGTAAGCAGAGGGTACCTAGTGTTAATACACTCCGTTCTTCACATTCCATGAGTGGATTCTACACTACCATAGTGAAGAAAACCATATAACTAAGGGCCGGATAATAGTTTCTACTGCATGTATAAATAATTCATTCCCTCGAATGGGGATCGAACCCATAACCATCGCATACAGTCAGAAACCAAAAGTCAAAATCAAATTGCTAGTTAATTATATTAATTATACAGTAACAACTGATAAACTAGTGACATAAAAATACGATATCATAGAATATAAAATATATTATGATATTTATTGTTATGTTGTACAAATATCATATTATCAACTCAAACTATAATAACGATTTCAATCATATCTTTATAATTTAAGAACATTTACATTTTCAATCCTTTCACCAATAAAGAGAAAAAGCGTCAATAAATATATATATAGCTTGAACGATGTCCAATCCAAATTGTTTTTGTTTCATTTGGATTGTCCAATCCAAATGAAACAAAAATAACGTTAATTACGTAATACGTGCACATATGTAAAATCTGTATATGTTATATTAATTGATTATTTTTTTGTTATAAATATAAAATACATTTTAATAACATGTAAATTATTATTTTTTTTGCTTGTAAATTGTTAAAATATGTACAATATATTTATGCAATACATGCGTAATTCACAATTTTTAGTTTAAAAACGTTTGAATTGTTTACAGAATAAGATTATTAGGAAAAGGAAAGATATTATTATTTATTATATTAAAAAACAGGAACAACTTTCTGCTATCACGGATACCGTCGCGGAGATTAATTTACAGACGTTCAATTTGAAAGGTTTATCTCGTCTAGACGCATCGAGCGTGTAAGTAACTGATTTCTAGTTACTCGATCTTGAGATGCCGTTTTTAGTCATAAATTATTATACATTGATTTCAGATTTGAGGAGATTTATAAATACGGACCTAAATACACATACAACACGTACAAAGTCCGAGCAATTTGCAAATGTATACATACATACTCAGTTAACTAAAATACATCATAAATCTTTATCAAGTGTAACACTAGGTACAATTGGCAATCACGTTATTTAAAGTGCAATATCTGTCCGCCAGTCCTTCCTTACGATTTGCTCGAACGGTCCAGTTATCGGCAACCGCATTACAGGTCGTTATTTAATTAAGCTCATGTTTTCAAGCAGTTGTTTGTTTGACGGTATCTGACAAGGGTTTCAGATCTAATAATCTTTAGCTATATTAATCAGCTTCACGCTGTATCCCGCACGCATTAGGGCAGAGGAAACTTGGTGTTAAGACACTCCGTTTCCAATTTTACACGGAATTTTGGAGGTATTGCTTGTTGAGTGCCGGACTCTGCCAGAGAGCAATGAAAACAAAAAATATTTCATTTCCTCGAGTGGCGGTGGAACCCACAACTAATGGCGTGTACAGTCAAACACTTGTACCCTTGCACCACGAGGGGTCTTTAGCTCGGCTATATAGGATATACAAAAATCTTGAATAGTATCTGCATTACTTACAAAAACGCTACTAGGTATTTAATAACATTTTTTTAATGTTGTACTTACTATGCAATTGACTAACTTTATGTCGAAATCCTTAAGTTTTACTCAATAGAATAGAAATCATTTCGCAATCCAAATTGAACCAGTTTGCGAATCCTTGGAGACTTTCCCCCCATTAATTCACTTTCCCCAAGTTAAGTTTCGCAGCCGGATATGTATAATTTTCATTGTACCCACTATGTTTTTAAAATGTGCGAAGCCCACGTCAGCTAATGAAATGCTTAAAGGGAAAATCCATATAGAAGCTATATTTCTTTCTTTAATTTTTCAGAGGTGTGCATAAAATAAACCATCACAACAAAACTATGAGATTCCTTTCTGGTCTATTTTATACTAAATATTTGGCGTTAATTCATACGATAAATAAATTTTATACAAAATGTTAATACAATCTTGATTTTCACGATTAGCAGAGAAAAACAATGTATTTACGCTATCAGTCGTTTACTGTTCTAGGTCATCTAGAAATACGAATTATTTCTAATTATTAGCTTTAAAGTAGGCAACAAAGGATATTACCTAATTAAAAATGATTAATAGTACAAGCGGCATATCAATTTACATAATTAAATAAAAAAAACATTTTAATAATATCACGTTATTTTTAACACATAACTAACAAAAAAAGTATCTTTTTGTGACATACTTTACGGGTCTATTAAGGGCAAATGTAGCCCCTCTTTTCTATTTCTATACCTGCGACAAGTGTCGGTTGAGTAACTTAACTATAAAAAATCTATTACTTTGTTACAGTAAGTTTTCAAATGGTTAACAGTCTACAATAAGCGTGAAAGATTTAACTTTAAGATCAAAAAAATATTGAGAAACTTTCACTAAGCATTCATGAATTGTCTTAATAAAAATAAAAAAAAAGATAAGGAATTAAAAGATTCCGCGTGACACCTATTTGTGGCTAGCAAATAGGAATTTTAACTAAGGTTAAATTTGGTAGATACAACGACAAACATTTTAACTATAAATATACTTTCGCCCTAGTGATATTTACGTGGGCCACACAGACAATTTCTGCCCTACTGCCAACTCTTATATTATTGGATCAGCCATTTTAGGATGAACTATGATATTTGCCTAGCAGCATTTAAAGACATATATTAAAATTACTTTTAAAAAATACCTCTTGATTTTTTATATTTTTAATGAACAACACTTAGAAAAGAAAAATACTTTTAGAAAGCGTATAAAAATGTACGCGCGGGATTTGAACTCACGCCTCTTGGAAACGGTCAAAACGCTCTGACCAACTAAGCCATACATTACGTTACTACACGTTAGATACGGGCTACGTTCAAATTTATATGTTTTCTAAAAAATACATTTTGATTTTTTCTTTAATAAAATTAAATTTTAATGTATTATTGTTAAATGTATTGTTAATGTGTTATACTCGTAGTTACAAGATTGGCAAAGTTTCATGTATTATTTATTATTCGAGAATCAAAAAACGAGGCCAAGAACAAACAATAAAGGCTTATGCAAGTGCACAGTGAAAGGTTATAGAGACGAACGTCAGATTAATTTATCGAACCTCTTCAATGTGAGATTTTTAGTTAAAATTAAAAAAAAACCAGTAGATTAAACAAAAACATAACGTATGTTTTATTAATAAGTTAAATTTGCAATACAAATTTTAAAATAACATTCTTTTAATATGCTTTAAGCTATTTATATAATAATTTTGAGAATTTGTAATTTAAGCCAGAAAAATGCGACGTTAAAGACGGCGACCACTCAGCGAGCATTAATGTGAGAACAAGGGATCCGGTATCCAATGTGAATCCTTATGATACCTACGTGTCGCTAATTCACATACAAACAACACAAGACGTTATTTCATGAGGTGTAATTTCACCTTTGGAAACTGATAGCGCTTATATTTTAAATATTTATATTTATTAAGATAGTAAATGTGAGATTTTTTTTTAATAGACATCTCATCATTCAAAAAATTAAATCTTTAATTAAGAATTGTTATAATAATTATTAAAAAGGGTATAGTTTTATTTTCTGCTAAGCATAGACTTTTGTGAGTGTGTTGTGATTGCTAAAAGTTAAGTTTTAGAAAGTAATACGTATTTAAAGTTCGCAGAAATATTAATAGTATGTGCCTATATTAGGTGAATGACGAAGATTTTAACCTTCGCGTAACTCTTAGTTGCAAATTGCAATACAAAATTATACACAATATAGATTTATTGCAGCAACGGCGTACTGACGCACTGCAGACTACCTGAACAACGCGAATCATTCAAAAATATAGGTAAAAATATACAGACTGCTGGCGATGTTACCTAACACTTCAATTTCTCTTTTATATTATATATATAGATGTACAGATAGATCCGAAAGTTAGACCAGTATATAATACAAAAACAAGTTATCATCTCTATAGGCATTATAAATAAAAAAAAACAAAATCAAGGAAGTATTAACATTAGAAATATTTTATATTTAAAGTAAAACAACGAGTCGATGAAGTAACTCGCAAAGAATTTGCTTAGAAGCAACCTCATCGTATGACAACGTCGAATCTGACCTTCAGGTGTGTACGTAGAATACCGAGAAAAACAACTTTATATTGATTTACGGATTAAAATGACATAATAATTAAAGATTATAATTTACAATGGAAAAAATTGTATCACATTTATTAAGAAGCAGACTGATACATTATTTCATTAAGTACTTTTAAAAACTACTTAACTCTGGTCAAATGATTTATTAATTAGCATACAGTGATAATAATTACGTAGATAATATATGAAATTCAAATTATTTGCAACTTTTCTACAAATTTCTTCTATAATATAATATTTGATTAAAAATTATATCAAAATTATTAAAATAGTAATATTTGTATATAAATTGTGCAAAAATTTTGTTTTTTTGTGCAATAAAGTATATTGTATTATATTGTAAATAGTTAGAAAATATTCCTTTATATTATTTTTTTTTTTTTTTAATAAATTCTATACAAAACATATGTGTGTTATAAGACGCTATTACCCTAATTTTCAATTTACGACTCATCGTTTGATACACACTAGATGCCCTCTCGACCGCCTGTCACTGCATTCTCGACCCGCACATTCACATTGCGCCCTCGGATATTTTCACACATACGAGTAGTTTCATTATATTTGACTTTAAAGCTAAGAACATAGCATCTTTTACAGAAACTAATAAAAAAAAATTGAAAATACTTTATTTTTGCATTGTTTGATGTTAAAATGCAATTAAAAATAACTTCAAAGATTATTTCAATGTGAATTTTCAATAAATAAGTACATGCATATATTATAACATTTAAAACTATAATCTCGTTTAAAATTATTTAATAGAAATATTCAGTGGAAAATATAATATGTGCAATTCAAGTTAATAGCAAATACAAGAAATGTACAAACCATTTTCCATTTTAAAAACATTTACGTACTAACTGCAATATGTACCTAAAGAATATAACGAAACAAACATTATAAACAATGGATTCGTATTTCCGGCGAGAGCGGCGGTCGCAGGGAATTCTGCTTCTGAGAATGATATTTGCTTTACACAGATGAGATGTGCGTAAGTGAATAACGATTGTGTGACTGGATGGCGGCCAGAGGAGGAATGTAAAAAATATAAAGTATAAATGCTATAACAATAAGCAATAAGAACTTTTTTTTATATCAACATATATTTCAAATAATATATATTGGATATTACAGATATATCGAAAATTATGATTTAACCTGTCAGTATGACAAAATATTTACATAGGCTATCTTTTAAATTATTTTAATTAATACAGTTTTATAAGTAGTACGACATGAAAAAAATAATCTAACAAATATCTTCGCCAGTAAACTGCTAAGCAGACGTAATAAGAGTAAAAATAATAGCGGAGGGAGCTAATGAGACAGTCGGTATGGGAGCGGTGGCGCGTGGTGCTTATGTAAAAGCATCGGGCATCGCCCCCACAAATTGAACCATCGTCATTGACGTCCAGCCCTATTGAAATTCGAACCGCTTAATATAATACCAACAATTTTAGAAGTATAAAAGCATTTTGCTAAGCACACAGCAGACATTTAATATAACCCTCTAAAAAAACATTGATGTGCAAAGAATTTGATATGTACTTACCTACACTTCGATGTTTATTTGAGTAATAATAAATAATGAGAAAAGTGACTTTAATAATTACCATTTAATTTATTCTATATATGAATAAAACAGTTGCATTACTGTTTGACTGACGCACAACGCACAGACGGAACTGCTTGGCCCAAGCTTGAAAGCCTTGAGGAGTGTCAGAGAACACTAATTGTTTGCAATTCTTTCATTCACGCAAACGAAGATGTAGACTAAAATTCCTAAGATGTATATAAAAAGAAATGGGAGCTCAGTTTTTATATATTATCAAATTTATATAAGAGCAGAAATTACACAAATTAATAAATTATCAAATAGTGTTTGTATTTGGACAGGAATTTATGTTGTAGATGAGAAATCTTAGAGATCTATCAAATGTGGACGACACTAGACAAACTTACAAACAACCACGTTATAAATTGTTATGAATATCTTCTTTAATGACTCCTAAGGGCAGGTGTTTTGATTAGACTCGACAAAATAGTAAAAATACTCTAACATTGCAAGAAATACCATCATGGCAGGTGAAACCTAACGGCTTACTTAAGCACATGTCCCTATTAAAACAATGATATTAAATTAAAACTATTCCAAATATAATTAATAGATAAGATATAAGCTCGGCGTCGTGGCGCAGAGGCACTAGTGTGTGACTGCTTGTGGGTTCGATACCCACTCGATCAAATTAAATATTTATTTAAATTTATATTTTGTTCTTCTCTTTGGGGTCAATTTATATTTTCTGTTCTTCTCTTTGGGGTCAAGGCAAAGCGCGACGTTGTGTTCCACAACTCAACACTGTTCATTCTGGGTCAACAACTGTGTGCGATACAACGTGAAGCTGATTTATTTTATTTTACATAGTCTCATATAAATTAACAGAATTTTGGTATATTTCCAAGTGTTCTCTTATAAACCCATGTGGCGAAGATACCTAGTGACCGTGACCGTTACATTACATACACTATACCTCATTTTAATAGTACTAGTTTACAGAATACAAAGCTGGAGAACCGACGTCGATTTTTTAACCGACTTCTTTAAGAAAAGGAGGTTATCAATTCCACAGTATTTTTTAATGTTATGAAAGTACCTCAAAACTTTTGACTGGGCGAGCTGATTTTGATGATTCTATTTTTATTTGAAAGCAGGTGCCTCCCGTGTGGTTCCATATTAATTTGGTCCATTTTATTGGAAAAGTTACAAGGGTAGTTTAATGAAAATTTGGTTAGGTTCTGATTATGAGATCCGGTTGAAATTGAAGAAGCCGGTTGTTTTTTGTTAAAAATTATAATTTAAGCAGATATTTGACATCATACATGTTCTCAAAAACTATTGATTAATACCAACAATGAGCGATGAATACAACCAATTTGAGCCCACATGTGTCACTCAGTTAGACTCAGTCTAAGAGCATTTTATCTCACGACATCGTGCCTACATTTTTAATAACCCAATTCAAATCCAAACCAAGGACTTGTGAATTGTACATTATAACTAATAACTTAAATTTGTGCTCCATATTATATTTTTTATGTTACGTTCTTTCATTTTGTCTTCAAAAAGACTCTTTGATCGTTTACTTAGGTACTATAGAGTTCCTCTAATGTGAAAATGATAAAGGTATTTCAAGGAATAAATGTTAATAATAAAATTTTAACTAGTTAAGCAGACAAATTTTGAGCACATAATTGTTATTTTTGGCAACAAAGTATCTTATATCTTATCCATTTACGCGTGACGGTAAAGATAACCTGCTTTTATTAAAATAAAACTCAATGTTTAACGACAATGATCAACAATTTTATAACTATAAAACGAAGCTAAAAATTTAATACTTTTTTAAAATTATTTCTTACTTTTTTTATTTATTCACGTCATTTGAGACAGGGTAAGCAGAGGGAACCTAGTATTACTACACTCCGTTCCTCATTAACATTTCCGTTACCCACTCTCCGCCTGAATTCTTGGGGCATTGCGTATTGGGTGGTGGTGGTAGCCTCAACGTCGCGCTTTGCTTCGTTACCAGACCGAGGAAATGGAAATATTTCATTTCCTCGAGTTGGAACTGAACCCACAACCTGTCGCGTATACAGCCGCACGCTTGTGCTCCCGACTGGTCTTATTATTTAATTAATTTTAACAAAATATATGAAAAGGGCACAGGACGCATTGTTGACATAAAACATGCCGAAACACTTGTCACAGCTCTTATAGGCCAATGTATGTTTTCTGTCTAGCTAAAAATAGCTGGCTCATAATGGCGTAAGGGTGAAATGAAACAGTTACCGTAGAAAGGAACACCATAAACAATAAACATATTTTCATAGAATTCCTTCACATCACCATAAACAAACTTCGAATATTTACCACTAAACTGAGATAAAAATAAACCTTATTAAGTTATTTGTCTTTGAAAAAAAAAAAATGTTGATAACTTACAGAAAATGCATTTATAAACTATGAAATGAAATAAAAATTTATTGTCAAAATGAATACAGTAACCACCTACATTATATATTCTATAACAACTATATTCTATTTTTGTAAAACTATAAAAAAATATAACAGACAAATCTTAGTGTATAAATAAAAAAACTACTAAATCATTTATATTTTAATTAAAAATTGTTAATATTTTATTGTAAATTAATACTGCAATAATTATATTGCCAATAGTGTTGTAATTCACGTACGTGTCACGTGGTGTTACTTTAACACATTCTAAATCTATATTTTTTTCTTCGAAACTAAGCAATTAACGTTACAACAATTGTTAGGGTGACTGGTGAACGTGGTTATTTAAATTAAAGAAGTCCAATAATACATATAAAATAAAAAGAACACAGATTAAAAACATTTCTTTTAAATTGAAAATTTATATAGATATAAAATATAATTACTTATATTCTCAATAAAATTATCAAAACCGTCTAAGTCTAGTACACTCATTATGAAGCAATGCAAGCTAACTCGTTTGTCAAGTCGGTGACCGTGCAGTACGTTCGCAAGACCCCCTTTCCCCGGCAAGGTCAAAGCACCTCCCCGCTCACAAGCAATCAGCCAGGAGCACATTCACAATTTCGTTCATACGTATTTTATTGAACTTAACAAGCTGTACGAGAAAAATCAACAATTTATAACAAAACTCACATAAGAAAAGTCCAAACTACTTTTATAAAATCTTCTTGAGGAAGAATGAAATCGATGATTACTATGCTTTTTCCTAAAATGTTAAATAAATATTTAATCAATACAGGCTGCTTATATGAATTAATTCAGCAAACAGGCAAATGACCCTTGGCCGCGAGCCCACGCTCAGCAAAGAAAACCTGGCAAAGTCTGTTAATAACATTGGCAAAAATCCTAAAATGTAAACGCAAGTCCAAGTTTTAATGGTAAAAATACTTGCAGATTATATACAAAGATATTAATTAACTCACAATATAAACAACTTGCCATGTGCTGCACATTGTAAATCTTAAATATATTCAATACAAATGATGCAAGTTGAAATGAAATATAATTTAAATTTAGAAGAAAATTTGAATTTACAAGTTACATTTCAAGTGTTGCCATAAATTTGCATAAGCTGTAATTAGGATACACACCTAAATGGAGCAGAGGAGAGTAAGAACATTTGCAATAATTCACATACCCGTGATAACCAAGTACCAACCTTGTTCTTAAGAGGTAATATGATGAAGAGGTAAGGTCGAGTCACTGTTACTACGTATATATTTATTTGATCTTGATTTTCAACTATAGTTTTATTGATAACACTAGAAGTTTTACTTGGCGGATATTGTATTGCTATTTTCATTTAATAAATAAAAACATATATTTATAACATTTTGATAGTTAACTCCTGTATATATTAGTATATTTGTTACACAAAGTATAATTGTTCAACAAAAAAGAACAATTCAATTACGAACAACCAATAAAACATTTTGAACATTTAGTGACGAACTAGTACTTCTTTAAATAACTCTTTGTCTAGATATTACACCCGAAGCCTATTGTTATAAGTCAGTAATAAATGATCCATGGAGACTATGCTCATTTTATTAATATATGTCAACAATAAAACTCTATTAACTCTACTAAATAATATTACATATTTTGCTATTAACAATATGTAGAGCAGTATAATCTTCTTAATGAAAGGATTGCAGCTCAAACGCAAATCTGGTTCTCTTTCGAAACGAAAAAATAATTCTCTGTGACAACGTCCTCGTTCAACAGTGCACGAAAGGAATAATCTAGACCACATATGAATTTTTAAAGTAAATTCAAAGCAAGCCGACACACAAAGGGAAATGACGTATTTATGAAAAGATTTTCATTAGTAACAAATACATTTTTGTTTACTTTACTATCATAGCCAAGGTACCGTTTATCACTTATAATATCTTAAGATCTTGACGTATTTGGGGAAACCCAGAATGAATAATTTGATGAATCAATAATTGGTTTTGCCTGTAATATAATGGCAGAATGGAGAATATAAAGCAAGTTCTCATCTAATCCCCTTCTATATAGCAAATATTTTTAATATTCTTTTCATCTTGTCCTCTGAGAGTTACAATACAAAATAAATTTCACTCCGGATATAGAAATTAAATGTGACGTATTTTTATTTTTAAAGGTAATTCAAAGATTCTTTTTCAAATGATTTTATGGATATTTAGATTAAGCTTTGATACATTCTCTGACGATTTGCGCAGTTATTATATATCTTGACCTAAAAGCGATCTTTTGGAGAGGTTTTAATATATAACTTATTAAGATAATTATCAAAACGATAACTTAATAAGATTATGTTTCATATATTTATAATTTATTTTTATAATAACACTTCAGAGTTCGAATTGTTCAATAAGTATAAAAATCTATCGTATTATCAAAGAAAGACGTTTCTTAATCAAAGAGAACTTTCCTACAAAAGTTGAACATAAAAAAATCGAATACTATACTTCAAGCATTGCATTTCTGCAGCCAAAATAAAAAATACAGATATCTATCTAATAATCAAATCCCGTAACACATAATTTAATATATTCTATAGATATAACAAACTTCTATTAATAAATTTACAAACCGCTCTCATCTCTGAGATCAATTTTAAGATGCCGTTTTCACTGACGAATTGTAATTTATGAATAAAAACGGCATCTCAAGATCGATCTCAGAATTGACAGCGATTACAAATACGGGCCTTGTTAAGCTAATACACGTAAAGTAAATAATTTCAAACTTAAAAGTCCTCCTTTCGACGTAGCGTGCAGTTAGCGTCTGCCTTTGAAAACAAATGACGTGAGTCACGATCGGCGACCGCAATCAATGCGGATACTTTCGTACAGGCTACCACAGGCGGCGCCGTCGCTAAACAGAAAACAAAACAATAGCCTTCTTTAAACAGCCTGTGTACGTGTTTGTCGTGCATATGAGGCGTGCGTGTTAAATTGTAATATTGTTATTGAAAAATGCTGGTGATATGAAATATAAATAAATGGAGCAACAATTTTAGAGAAATTTTAAAGATTTCAGACATTTTTTTAAAGTATTCCACACTTAAAACAAAATAAAATTATAACGTAGCGGAAATTATGTTCATTTTTTGCAAAAAAATTGCATATCACCTTTAACAATTTATATTAGATTTTATTCAAAATGTAATATAAATTGTAAAGTAGGCACCAGAATGAAAGTTAATTGAACTTATAATGACGTAGGGGCAAGATAATAATAAAATTAAGTCCCCAAACTTATGCGGCAATCGTTTCACACGCTGACTCTAAAGCGAGATCGATCCAGCGCACTTGGACTAATGCCAGAATTATAGTCTCCAGTGGTGTGCATTCAAAACGCCTTTCACTAAATGATAGTGAAATTACTGTTTAGCCGACTTCAAAGGAAGGGTTATTATACAGACCAGTCTGGTGACGGTGGTGAGGTCCCACGCCGATCTGGTCTTGCCGCGAGGCTGCCCCCCATCTTTGCGTCTGCCTAGCGATCCATAGCCCGCGGGGACCCCGCTGTCCTCCCGTTTCCGCCTGCCCCCACGTCTCAGAGACGAGAACCAATTCGACACTGAACCACGACGCTCCTCCTCGGTGGCCACGGGCGCGGCCTTGATGAACATAACTCGAGGAGCACTAGCACACACAGCACATCACAAAATACCACAACGTGGACCTTACACTCAATAACAAGTTTGTACTAGCGAAGCTGAGTCACACAAAACCTAGAAGCATTATCAATAAATAAACTGGCGTCAACAAAGCGAAATAAGTGAAAAGTGCTCGACTATATAATAATATGTATAAGATAAGACTCGTCGACCTGCCTTTACCAAAAATACAAGTGGAAGCTATACGATATAGTTTTGACAGTGCATTGGCAAGCGGAGGACCTGAGCTGATCTGACAGACCTGATCGTAACCGTCGTCGTGGGTGCACCGCTTCCTCAACGGCCACCAGAGCGCACCGCACAGCAGCCGCACGTGCAGGCACATCGCGCGCCATACACCTCCCTCTATGGAACGCACTCGACTGAAGAGAGGCGCGGGCGCCGAGTTTGGCAACGTGACAAATATACGTAGATTATCTTTCGTGGTTACGACGTCTGTGACAATCGTCTCTAGATTGATATTTATCTTTACTATTTTTGTAGCGTGTGTTTATATGTTTTATCATGATATGCTAAATATAGCTAATTATTAATAATGTATATTAAACATATAGTAATAATATTTAAACGTAATTCTTTGTTTAAATTTATGTTTTAATGATTTTTGTGTCATTTGTTACTATCAATGCTGCCACTCCGGAAACAGGCAGAGGAAACTTGATAACAGTGATGAATTGCGTCCATTGTCCACTTACAAAAAAACCCTGCATAATATTGCATTTGAAATATCATATAATGACTAAGTCATAAAGGTTGATGAACGTTAACCATAAAATGTGACTCAAATTAATATAAAATCGGATATAATAAGAATTTCAATCTCTTAATTCTACTACTAAAAAAAAAACTAAAACTACCCTGATATGAAAATAATAAAATACTTCCATAAAAACTTGTTTCGATTATTGCCATAGATTAAAATATTTGTAAAAAAATATTTAGCAGGTAAACAATCACGTGAATAAAAATTTAATGGACTTTACTCAAGATAAGGGCTCTGACATAATGTCTACACTATAATGAATGATGTACCGCCAAGTTGTATGACTCATGCGAAACAACGTACCTACATGGTTTAACAAATGTTTTGCAATTAATTGTTATAATAAATCACATGTTAATATGAAATAAAGGAAAATGAAGGATACTCGATGACAAACTATGTAATTCAGTTATATTAAAAAAGGAAATCAACTTTAACATTAGATATTAAAATACGTTCATTACCATAAAATTGCAACTGCGTGCTTTGGATATTTAATACAATGTTAATTTATTATAATACACTATACAGTAATTGCTTGGCTTAAATACCTATAGAGAACGATTTGAATTTACTAAAACAACTAAAATATTGCTACTATACTATTAATATATTATTTACTTAAAAGATTAGTTCCATTAAAGCATGAAGGCTAACAAGACTGAAAGCTGGGTACTGTAATTAAATAAATTAAAAGATATAAATGACATCTACTTAAATCACATACGTTCTGTGATAATCAAAACAAATATCGATATCTCCACATTTTGGTCAGTCCCTTATCGTATAAACCAACACAA
This sequence comes from Heliconius nattereri, assembly GCA_013403645.1. Classification (NCBI taxonomy): domain Eukaryota; kingdom Metazoa; phylum Arthropoda; class Insecta; order Lepidoptera; family Nymphalidae; genus Heliconius; species Heliconius nattereri. Next base: position 4,727,448 of record JAAIXI010000245.1, on the reverse strand, counting down.
TCAAAGACAAAATATGACGACGACGAGCCAGTCATAGCAATTTCCACTTATCAGCCTTATCACTAAACACGCCAAAAAAAATGTTATACTACACTACGCCAAAACGCAATATCCTATCAGAAAGACCACTTCACGTATTTCTACGACATTTTTATAAAACTTACTAAAACCGCGAATTCTGATCACTTAAAAACTGATATAAAAAACAACACACGACATATCCGTATCGCGGCCCGACAGCTACTGCCCGACTGCCTGTGCCTCGCGTACCGGGACCGACTGGCTAAACTACATACCTCTCTTTCGGTCGTAGTAAACCGAGCATTGGAGGCCTACGTCACTGCGCTCCGCAGTATTTTGAATGGAAGGACCGGCGGAATCTTTCGGTTTACCAAAATCCGTAAAGGACTTTTCGTCCCTGTCAAGGGCACGCGAGGTTATTGACTAGATTCCCATTTATGGTATATTATGTGAATATAGTAAGTAGTTAATGATATAATTTATATTAACACAAATATGGATATATAATTATTACCATGAATTAATAATTATCCAGGGTTGAAATAGGGCTTTTAGTATTTTATCATAATCAATATTTAAAAAAAATATATGTAAAACCTAAAATGTTATAAATAAAGAGATTGTGAGATGAAATCTTGTTTGGAAGACTCTAGTATATTTAATCTTTATGATTCCTATACATAATAAAATATTAAAAAATCTGCTTCACGCTATATCCTGCAGCAGCAGCAGCAGCAAGGTAGGCAGAGGGAAGCTAGTGTTCAGACACTCCTTTGCCCACTACGCGCTGAAATCTGGAGGCATTGCGTGTTGAGTGATGGAACTCACCGCCGTGCTTGCCTCAACACCAGAGCGAAATGAAAATATAAATTTAAATAAATATTTCATTTCTTGAGTGAGGATCGAACCTACAACCAGTCCATTTTACAGTTACACTTTGTGCCGCTGTGCCATGACTGGCACATGACATCATAAAATATATTTTTATTATATTTATTTATATTTATTTTATTTCATTATATTTATATATAGCTAAAAGTATATTTGTTCCCGGCAATGTACATAATTCAGGTATTGTGTATAATAACTAGGTAATTTAGGCAGAAAGAGTATGGAAATCTAGTGTTAAGACACTAATTCTTTTAACTTCACACTTCAATTTCTTGAAGAATTGTGTTGAATGGCAAAATTTGACACTCCTCTTTGGCTCATTACCAAAACAATGAAATTAAAATATAAAATATTTCATTCCTATAAGTGGAAATTCAAGTAACAACCATTGCGTTGACACTCATACTATGTTCTGCACTAAATCGGCCTAAAACATATTGATGTAGGCTTTTCTTATGAATCTTTCTTCTTTCTTTGAAATCTTTGTGTAAAAGTCCCAACAAATCAAGATGGAAAATATTGTCCTTATTTACACATGTACATAATAAGGCATAAATTATATTATACATCAAAGGTCTTCTTTGAAAGTTGTGGTTATACATCAAAGGTCTTCTTTGAAAGCAGGGACACAAGTGTGTGACTGTAAATGCCACAGGTTGTAAAAATTAAATATTTTTTATTTCTTCGCTCTGGTGTTCATATAAAGCTCGGTGTAGAGTTCAGCCACTCAACATGCGATACTTCCAGAATTCGGCAGACAGTCAGACAGAGTGGATTGTCTTAAAAAAGCTAAAAATATATAATGCAATAAACATATATCTAATGTTTATGCTTCATTTTCATGCTGCATGTTTCATTTTGCAGTTTGAATCTATCACTCGGAAAATTAGAGAAACTCTTCAATAAAGCTGTGATCATTAGTGTGAAGTTTTCTTTAAAAACTTGCCACAATAATAATAAAGTAAAGAAAACACTACATTCTTATTTAATGCTTAACATTTGACTAATAATAAACTAATACACAAAGTTTTATACTGGAGTTCTAAAAATTTAATATAAGTAGATACAGCAGGAAATATGTTCTAATTGCATATTGAATGTGCATAGGCATACCTAAAGTGCATTAATATGTAATAAGAAGCAATATGTAGTTTTATATTGATATTAATACTGAACTTAATGTACTTAAAGTGACACACCTTTTTTTTCAATAATATCATCGAGATTTATTTTGATAACAACAATTGTTTTTATGTACTAACCTGTATTTCCAAAAGTAATTCTGTTTTTCGTCTTCGTATGTCAATTAAAGTCTTTTGCTGCTCCGGTGTCAGCTCTGAAATAAAACATAAAAGTACTAAAACGATAGTAGCACATACATGACTTTGAAACAAGTTGCCTTGCCTAACAGTGTAAAACATTGAGGTCAAGAAGTAACAAATCGACTTAATAATAGCAAGTTTACCCGTATGAGTAAAAGGATCTGCATGATTAGTTGCAGTATTATTTCCTCCAAGAGACAAATTTTCAAATTCACTTATCATTTCTTATATTTACTAAAAACAGTAAACAAAAGTTTACATCGTTAAAATTGACTGGCAGCCATATTTATTTACTAGTTTCTACAGAAGTACAGACTACTTACTAGTTCACTACTCATCATCATCGCTTCGATTATAGATTATGTGAACATGTAAGTCAGATACAAATATTAAGTGCTTAAAATTTAAATTAAAATATATTGATAATTTGTATTATTATTGGGTTGTTTCTAATAATTAAATAAAAAAAAATTGATACATTTTATTTTAAATATATAATTTTTAGTCTATGAAGATTTGACAGATTTTTTATTTTTATCATAGATGATTAATATTTTTTTATAATTTACTTATTTAAGATATATGCTGCACATATATCTTAAATTACTAATTTAGTACAATTTACATAATACATTAAATAAATTAAGAAAGAAATAATAAATATTTTGAAAAGTAATATATAACGTAAAAGTATATAATTATATACATAATAGGCTTAATACATAATATATATAATTTATAGTTCTATAGCTATGTTATAGCGAAGGTACAACTTTGCATTTTGCAAGTGCAAGGCGCAAGCCCTCAGGCGACGGGGTAGAGCTTACAAATTAGTGATGAATGTATCTATAAAATGCTATAATAATAATTATACTTCACAGTGAGTAGTCGAGAATCAAAGTACTCTTAAAAACTGTGTTTTATGTACTGGAGAGGTGAGATTGTGCAATTTTTCTTCAAGATTAGGTCTCTTCTATTGAAAGAAATAGAGCATCCCTTTTGTGTTTTATTTTGTTAAGTGCGGGACTATATTTATTGCTAAGTAACTGTATCTTAGTACTTAGTGTTACGAAAACTAATTTTTAGATCGGTAAATAAAGGCGTACTTCTGCATTGCCGGTGCTAACAATTACAAGCAGAATGAACGACAGTGGATGTATACATTTAAATAATTTTAAGGCTGCGAAGGGAATAAGTCCGTATAAAATAGTACACGCATTTTTTGTGTCATGCACTTCATACGAAGCTAGAAGATACAAGGTAAATGAACTATTTTGCGGTTAAATTGAACCGAGACAATATTTTTTATTTTAATTATTTAATATAACTTTTTCGGAGTAGAATAATATTTGCACATTACTGTAGTGGCCTATTGTTAAAGTTCACAAGTTCTTTCTATTGTCAGCTGTAAGTAATCAGCTGATTGCTAATCTTTGACCTCAAAACAGCTGTTTATTTAGTCTAACTATAAACATATATGTACTTGTATATGAATTTACAGTTAAGCCACTTTAGTTGCATTATTTGACATTGAACTTTAATCAAAATAATTATTTAGGCTACATCATGCTTGTGCTTCACTTGTGGTAAACCTGGACCAAGAATGCACTCTTGCCTCCATTGCATTTTCTTTGCTTGTTATGGGGGACATATTCAAGATCATGCAAAAATTAAGAAACATTATCTCTATGTGGATCTCAGCTATGGCAATGTATTCTGTGCACAATGTCAAGACTACATATATGATAGAGAACTTACTGATGTATCCAGAAATCACAAAATGAAGGAAGCTAAGTAAGTTTTATTTATATAAATTAATAAATAAAAAAATATTATCAGCTTAGTATAAAAACCTGCTAATTCTGTTGTGTTTTTGTTATTAACATTTTTATACCATTCACACCCGCATATACCAGGGTAGGCAGACAATCTTGTGTCAATAAACTCCATTCTGCATGTTGGGAGGTGGAACGCAAAGTCACTCTTTGTAGCAAGAAAATAAAAAATGGGGATTGAATCCACCACTATTGTGTTTACATTCTGAGGCTGACCTACTGCACTACAATGTGGCCTCTAAAATTAATCTAAAAATATATTATGAATAGTATGTTTTATTATATTTCGATTAACATAATTATTATGGTTTTTCATATAACAGGTCTTTAGGAGTAAGTGTACCATACACTCCTTGGTTGCCAAATAATAATGAGGCTATGGCTCTTCGACGCTTAAGAAAACGCAGAGTCATTAGTTCACATACTACAATTGGTCTCAGAGGGTTGCAAAATCTTGGCTCTACTTGCTTTATGAACTGCATTGTACAGGTAAATTGTTTTTAAGAATTATTATAGCTTTAATAAAATTACTTGCTTTACTAAATATTTCTAATTTCTTTTTCAACACTAAGGATAGAAAAATATTGTAGGGTTCTTTGCCACCTGGGAGAGGCTCAGGTTCAAGCATCAAAGTAATTTTATGTGTATTGTCATTATTGCATAATTCCACAGTTTGATTAGCCTAATGCAGTTTTGGTTTTTAATAAAAATCAATGTTACACTGAACAAAAAGTATTAAGGGGAAGGAATTAACATTTAGTTCTCGGTTCTTATACCATAAATTAGAAAATATAAAAAATTAATAATGAAACATATCTTATTATATAAAAAAAATATATTGTAATAAAATTCTTCGCTTCACGCTCTATCCCACACACAACAGGGTAGGTAGAGGAAACCTAATTATAGAGACACTCTGTTGCGCCGAATTCTGGAGGCATTCCGTGTTTATTAGCGGAAATCAACGCTGCGGTTTGCCTACTAATCTACGCCAAGATTGGTCTTAAGCAACTTTATTTTTTCCAATATAACATCCGAAATGAAAAAAAATTATGTATCATATTAAAATATTTTTTTAGTAAACCTATTCCTTTTTAGACATTGATACACACGCCATTACTAAGGGACTATTTCCTAGGCGAGAAGCACAAATGCAAAACGCAGGGTTCGGGAAAGTGCCTCGTTTGCGAAGTCTCGAAACTGTTCCAGGTAAGCTATAAATAGATCACGTCTACGCGAAATATTGATTTTGTTACAGCCCTGAATGTGTGCTGACGTTGCAGTGATATCGAAAGCCATTCGGTGCAATTTTTATTTATAAGCTATAGTTTTTTTTTTAGGATTAGCTCTATATTCCGTATACAGGAAGGTAGGTAGAGAAAGTGTAGTGTTCAGATACTCCGGTCCCCTCTTCCGCTTATTTTAGCGCTTCGTTTTTGTTATCAGAGCGGGGAAATATAAGTAATGCAATCGAATCCATAACCAGCCAAGCTGTCAGACACTGTGCCACTGTGCCATGACGGCTTCAATACCTACATTTTATTGATTAATGCTTTGCGCAGTGTGTTAGTAATGCGGCGATGACTTTATAATATAAAAAGTATTTATTTTTGTTATCTAGTATATGATATTGTACTTTTCGAAACATATTTACTCTTCATAAAATGGATGGTTTCTTTCATATATTACAATTTATTCCTCAATCCTAAAACGCATCATTTACTTATTTAGAAGTTAAATACTAAAATAATGTTTATGAATATCAATATTATTAGTGAAAAATAGTTTAATTTTTTTATTATTTATATTATAGGAGTTCTATTCTGGTGCCAAAACACCGTTGACTCTACATCGACTTCTGCATTTAATATGGACGCACGCGCGACACCTCGCCGGCTACGAGCAGCAGGACGCGCATGAGTTTTTCATAGCCACGCTTGACGTTTTACATAGGTAAATTAATTTATAAATAATACTACTGTAAAGGGTTGGATAAGTCTTCGGATTATCAGAACTATATGATACTATGAACTCAAAAATATATCCAAGAAATGGTGTTTTTACACTAATTATCATACACAATTTTAATAATGTACTGAAATAATAAGTATTTAAATTAAGTTTTCCGATATGTGTACCTCTTATTAAAGTAAATAATTGATAAGTAAGTAGGAATTATCAATTGCAAAGAGGATGCTGAATCAACTAACACTTTCAAGCTTTGTTTCCCAGAATCACTTGATGTATCAATCTCAGCAGTATTGTGTACAATACTGCTGTTTGAGTGAAACATGAATAGTGTTTATATAATATTCTGTCTAATATGCATATTTGGAAAGACTGAGATTTTTTTTTAATTGACTTTGATTGTAGACAGAGTTTAGTATATTATATTGTTTAATCGAGTATAATTTTATTAGTGGTCTGGGGCATTAATAAATTATGCACCCGAATTTTATGAAAGATTTTCTGACCCCTGCCCTTGTTGTGACAGGTACAGGTCACCTTGTTACACATAGTCAAACCTAGCCATTTCCCTTAAAGTGTGAACTAATTTATGAATGGCCCTTCATAATGTTATTCATACTTTGTAAGAATAATAAATGTTCACAATATAATTCCAGGCATTGCATGAACGGAGTGGAAGACACGGAAAAAAAGGAAAATGGCCGTTGCAATTGTATAATCGACCAAATATTTACCGGCGGATTGCAAAGTGACGTTGTATGCACGTCCTGTTCCGGAGTTTCCACTACAATCGACCCATTTTGGGATATAAGTCTGGACGTGGCCGGCCCTGGGTCCCTCCAAGCCTGTCTAGAAAGGTTCACCCGAGCAGAACATTTAGGTTCGGCGGCTAAAATCAAATGTTCCAACTGCCGCGTCTACAGGGAGTCTACTAAACAGTTGACATTGGAAACGTTGCCAATAGTAGCCAGTTTTCACCTAAAACGCTTTGAGCATTCATCACAAATTGATAGGAAGATTTCAGCATTTATATCTTTTCCCGCTGAATTAGATATGACGCCATTTATGTCGACGCACAGACGGGCCGTGGACGCGGCTGATAATAATAATGCTCCAGAGGGGGTTTTCGAAGATAATAGATATTCCTTATTCGCTGTGGTGAACCATTTAGGTTCCCTGGACGCAGGTCATTACACTGCTTATGTGAGACAGATGAAAGGTAGCTGGTTCAAATGCGATGATCATATGATCACTCGGGCGTCGTTGAGGGAAGTGCTGGATAGTGAAGGGTATGTGTTTATATTTTATAATTACACGTGTATTAAAATATAGCTTAGAATTATGTAAACAGATACAGTTAAAATTCTAATCCAGCTAGTTTTAAAGTTTCTATACAGAATATTAATGCATTAATACATGATTGTGATTTCTGTAGTTGTCACAATAATTTTAGATTAAACATCGTTCATAACTAATTTCCGCCTTTGCGTATCGAGTGGCGAAAATCAACGCCGTGCTTTGCCTTGTTAACAGAGCAAAGAAATGAAAATATTGAATATTTCACTCTCAAGTGGAAATCGAACCCATAACCTATGGCATTAAAGTCAAGCTTGTGCATCTGTGCCACGACGACTTCAAATTAACATTTATTATTATAAAACACTTTAAAGTTATTTTTTTATATCAAATGTTTACTTATTAACTGTTAGATAGTTTGATAAAACAATTATTTACAGAGAACTGTATACATTAAACTTTGGCTCTTAAAGATTAGATCTTTTTTTTTTCGTTTTTAAGTTACTTTTACAGAAGAGTTAACTAGTATATGAAACAAAAGTAATCACTATTTAGTATCGCCTGCATAAATATTTATTTTTATCATTTCTTCGAGTGGGAATTGAAGCTATAACCTACCGCGTTTACAAGGTAGACAATATAGTATCTTAATACTTCGTTTCATACTTTCCGCTGTATTCTGGAGGCATTGCGTGTTGAGTGGCGGAATTCAACGCCGCGTTTTGCGTCGACATGAGAGAAGAAATGGAGATATAAATTTAAATAAATATGTAAATTTCTCAAGTGAGGATCGAACCCAAGACCAATCGCGTTTACAGTCACACTTTCTACCCCCGCGTCACGGCTGGCCTCCTTAACTTTATGGTTTACCCTTTATATGTTTTCAGATATCTTCTCTTCTACCACAAGACCGTTCTGGAATATGAATGTGAAGTATCTTAAATTTATTGAAAATCATTGGAAATCAAATTATTGTATTTAATATTGTTATATGGAGGTAAATGTGTACTCATATTGAATCCCACTTAAAAATTATTTGACTTTAATCATTTGTTTACTTTTTATGTAGTGTTTGATTAAAAAAATAGGGTACATAAAATATCATAAATCTCCTTAAAATCATAATGTATTAAATGTTACATATTGTAAAAATATATGGCTACAGCTAAGATTTTTAAATATCTTTTTAAAAATACGCTTTGCTTGTAAGTTTCTTATAAATTTAGCTATTAAATATTTCTGATTAATTATTTTTTTAAATGAAGGACAAATAAGTAACTACCTCGCTGTAAGTTTGTATGTGTTTATTTGAGCAAGTTATCATGAATATTGAGAATGATTTAGAAATTGTTCAAAAGGTGTGTTAAAGGGAAACTATACACATGTTTTTAATTTTAATAATAATAATGAAAAATAAATAGTCCAATAATAAATATACATAACTAGATTTAAACAAACTCGTTTATAAGTCGTATACTATAATTATTATTTTTATCAATTAAAAAAAAACTATTCAATACGAATTAATGCTACACTGCAATTTTAGTAGAAAATGCGCTTAATGTTTTTGACGGTACCCTCTAAGTGTGTAATCGCCCTAAATATGTTTTAGGTTATTTTACATACATTCCTAATGTAATTACCTCTTTTATTAGAAAGCTACTTATTATACTATATCTTTGATTTAATTTGTCAGTGGCGGATTTACACATTTTCAATGTTTTCAAAGTCGTTAAAATTTATCGCCGAGTTTTTTTTTAATGTACTTAAATATAAGTAGAGACGATTCCCATAACAGCGCTCAAGATTCGATATATTGCGTGCTAAGTGGTGGAACTAAACGCCGTGTTTAAGTGTCTCCGTACTAGGGAAGCTAATAAAACGTAATAAAGTATAAAAGATGTAGTACCTATTTGGGAGACACCAGAAAATCACCATATTTTTTTTAAATTTTATACAAAAAATCTGTCTCCCTAGGCTCAACTCAGCTTGCTGGTAAATCCGCCTCTGATGTCTGTAACGACGATCAAATATTTAACGATAAGCAAAAAAAAAAGTCTAATGTCTTTAATTTTAAGTTTAAAATACAAAAATTTAACATTGACGGTTATTATTAACCATTAGGAAATATTTTTGTTTTATACTATGTAAAATATTTTATATGAATTTTGAACCCCGCATTTGTAAGCTCATCCTAGTCCTTTTAAGCTTAACTTAAAAAATATATACGTTCAGAAAACGGTTAGTAGTTATTTAGAATTAATAATTATGAAAATAATTAAAAATCAAATATTTTTTGTTCGAATTAAGAGATAATTTTATTAATAATGTACGTTACTTTTTCTTTTTAATATGTAAATAAATATAGTTTTGTCGATGTATAGTTCAAGTTCCGCCCTAATTACAATTTTATTGCGCGAAAAAACATCTGTATGTAGCCTTGAGATCTTAAAGAAATATAATAAGCATATATGGATGTAACATGACTGTCTTTTGTTAGAATATTACCCATAACCATCGTTTACAGTCGCACGCTAGTGGCCCTACGCAATGACAGTCTCAAAAACTAGTGGTACAACCTTTAAAATTCCTTCCTTTTGAAATATGCTTTTGCCATAGTTTGTTTTTTCTCACAATCAATTATAAGTATATAGTAAGGGGCAATATGTATCGTTCCTGTATAATATCTTTTATATTTAATAGATTTGAACTCGTAGGTTTGACTGAACTGACATTAGTTTATGTGATATTTAATATTTAAAGTAGTTAGTTTGTATGAATTATATTTCATAGAAATAGCTCCTACATATATGTTTTAGTGGCTTGATTAACTAGCAAATTGTTATAAAAAAACTATAACTCTCAGAAAGTAAATGTGTCACATACATTTTTAAGAATTGTTCAAAGTAATTGAAATATTGATATTCTGCATTTTAATAATACATAATTAATTGTAAATTTTCACTCTGTCGGAGCTGATTTACGGTGCATAAAGATATTTTGTCTATAACTGAGAGTAATTGCTGTTTAAAATAAAATGAAATAACAATACAATATTTTTTGGCTGTTCGACTTGACATTTATAGTTAGATTTAAGGTTTTGGAAAATATCTACATAAGTATATTAAACTGTGTGTCATAGTACCATAATCTTAATTGCGGAAACTTTCAATTTATATATATATATTATATTTCATATAGTTTTTAAAATACATTATATATATAATGTATTTTAAAAACTATATTACTAGCCCATATAATTATTAAAAAATTGTTTATCGTCCTTTTTTATTTGACTCTTATTTTCTTAAATATATGAAGTAGTTCTATAATGTGTTAAGTTTTCATCTTTCAATTTGCTAGATCAAGGCTTTATTTTGCATTTAATAATGATTTAGTAATTCAGATCCGAGCCTAATCAAATAAATGTTTATTATAACTGTAACATAATAAGTGATTTATCGGAATGTATTATATAATTATGATAAATATGAATATAAATAATATTTTACAATATATAAAGTCATATTACGTAATAAGTATGATACAGTAGATGTATATAAGCATACATACAGGTATTTCAGATTAGTGTATTAATGTAAAGTATGTGAAATTGAAAATTTTAATGAATGTATAGAGACAATTTTCATTTCTATTCAACATTGAATATTTATCGTGTATACGGTGTATTCTGTCTAAATGTAATATTGTATGTGAAATAAAAACTGTAATAGACATAATAATTATGTAATCCTCTGAATTTATTGTTTTTTATTTTGAACCTGTTCTCTTCTATTTTGAAGTTTCTTAACTCTACTATATGTTTATTAAGGCAAAACGCGGCGTTGAGTTCCGCCACTCAAAATATAACATTACGAAAATATGGCAGTCCATAAGAAATAGTGTCTTGACGGTTAAGTTTATTATCCCTACAATAAGCGAGATATAGCGTGAATAAATAATCACTAAGCGTGTTTGCTTTACTTGGCACCTATTATTTTAATAATTTTTCCTTAACGAAAAGTACAAAGTACTTTATGTAAAATTGATAACCTCCTGTTAGAAAAGGAGGTTATCAATTCGACTGTATTTTTTTTGTTTGTTACCTCAGAACTTTTGACTGAGTGAACCGATTTTGATGATTAAAACAAAAAAGGAATTAAAAAGGAAAGGTAAAATAAAACAGTTCTCGAGTATTTTTAAAATATATTTTTCAAACTAGCTTTGCTTCAAGCAATGATAAAGTGAATGGTACGACAACTAGATGGCGTTTACAAATGTGTACAAAAATACACCGGTGTATAAATAAACATAACTATTCTACACAATAGATTAACATCGAAAATTGAGTACATATAATGAATTTAAAATTCTACTATATAATATAAATTTATTCGAGATATTCATCACAATATTCAGACATAATGACCACTAAGTGGCAATAACATTTTATTTTACATACAAATATGAAATAAATATGCATTTATTTATTAACAAATAATGTAAATAGAAAACAGTTTACTGAATATAAAAAAAACCTTATGAAGTATCAACACTATGAGAGACCTGTTTGTATAATAAATATATACAAATAATTTAATAACAGATGTATTTAAGTTAAAAAACATCTGACAAGTGTTATTTTTATTTTGTTATAATTTCATAAAACAAAACGACAAAAACATCAGTAACATGTTTTTATATGGGTATTCTATATTCTAGGGTTGGTTACGTCGATATATTCAATAATTGTATATTATTTAATTTATTTTTTTTATTTTTACCAGTATCGATTGCAAACTGCTTAAATAAATAAAACAAATTACAACAATAGCAACATTACATTTATACATACAAACATCAGTTTATTAAGGTAAGGGTAGGTAGGTATTTCTTTACAGTTTTTTACTGTATAAATAAAATAAAATAATTTTATTTTACTTTTCTCACTTTACCAAGCTGCTCTACCTGTAAAATAACATGGTATGCAATATTCATGTAAAAATATATTAATATTACCTGGTAATTAATCTACAATATGTATGCATATGCATAGAATTACGCTACTAATAACCATGGGCGCAGGGACATGGGGACGGGTGGTCCGTGGCTACCCCACAAAATATATAAAAGAAGGAAACAAACTGACATACCACTACATCTTTCTCTGCCTCCCATATAAAATACAAATTATAAGAATAAATGGAAGAAAAAACTTTCTTTTATTTATTCTTATAATAATATTTATTTAGAAAACGTATAAAAATTTGAGCGACATTTGAACCCGCGCCTCTCGTATATAAGTCCCGCTACGTTTAAATTCATTCATATCCTTCTCTAGATAAGTATTTTCCTATCCACAGTGTGGAATAACACTTTATAAAAATGTCAAAAAGAACAATTACTTGCTGGAAAACGCGTTAGTGGGTGGTTCATCAAGCAACGTTTCCAATTGCTTCACATCTGTGACGGGAAGGGAGCACGCGTACCGCCGACACACGTACGCGGTGGGCACCTCACCCACGTTACGAATGCGGCTCAGGACTGAAATAAAATAAATATTTAATTACAATAGGTATTTCATAGAAAAATAAAAACCCCAGACACAAAAGGCTGTAAAAAGTAAAGAAGCAACTGTCCAAGAAGGTCCTTATTTTCTTTAATAAAACTATGGACTAAGTAGCTTTTCAAACGAAAAAAACTAAATAAAAATCTTCCGATACATAGCAATAGAAATATTTCTCCTCTATCTCCTTTCTTTCAGCATCGTCGATATTACGTTTTCGAAGGTCAAATGAGGTCTCCCTCTGCCATTCTCCAGCCTCCTCATCCCTCTTACCATCTTTTTAAATTATTGTTAGTAAGTACTTAATTAAACTATAACCACACCATATAATGGTATCATTACTAAATACATTAAAGCAGTGGTTACGGGTTAGTACAATACGGTCAACGAGGTCGTGGCCGACCTGAAGTTAGGCTTTCTGAAGAAAATAATGAAATAAATAAAAAAAAGAATAAAAGAATTCTTTTTTAAAAAACAATTTTTTGTTTTAATGCACTATAAACTATAAAATAAACTTTGCCTGTAAAACTACTATACTAATTATCACGAGTTTTAAGAGCTTATATTTGTTTAATTTCAGACCAAGTTATTATTTAATTTACTTATCTATACAAGTTAATCAAAACAACTTGCACGTGATAAAGAAACTGACATTGCTTACTAAATAAAAGTTTGTAAAATAAGAAAACGTCCTAAAAATCAAATGTGCACATTTACAGCTAAGTTCAGAGGGTAAAAATCAAGTGCGCACGACCATCTACAACTACATTCAAGACGGCCACAACTCGCCGAGCGCACTGTGGCGCCCACAAGGTACTCACGTATGTCGGACATACCGGCGGGCGCGTCAGGGTCGGCCAGCGCCAGCACGCGGCCCGGTAGCAGCCGCGAGCGCACAGCGCGCGCCAGCTCCAACGTGCGCGGGTCGCAGCGTCCGCCCGATATCAGTACCTATAGACATGTGTATTCTAGTTGACGTCTTTCACCACACATTACGCAATGTCACGAAGGAAAAGGAATGTCTGAGTGATATGTTCCCGCTGCCTATCCTGTCTGGTTTTTTAAATTATTTTTAGTAGTATTTATTGGTGTATCAATATTAGTTACTTTTAAGTTTGGAGGGATTGTTAGATATAAATAATTGTTAATTATATTATATATGTTTTGGGCGGTCGTAACTTAACAATACAGCGTTTAACCATGAGCAATGCTTATAGTTTCAATTCCATCTAAGAATATGCATGTCTCAGAAATGTGGAATTGGTTACTCCTACTATATAATTATGTAGGGGATATAGAATGTAGCTAAGACATTGTGTCTTATAAATCTGCCTTATATTGTAGGGAACAATTTAACAAGATTCATTGTAATTAAGTAAATTAAGTTACACAATTTTAAACAGTTTAACAATTGATTTTCTTAAAGCTCTCGACCAAAGATTTAGCAGAAATTATATATACGGTCAAAAAGTCACTGACTCGATGATTGCTGATTCTAATTAAAATAGTCATCTTACAAACTAAAATTACCGATCAGTGTAAAACAGACCGCCTTAAGCCGGTAAACCATTGACTTAGTGGTTAGAGCCCACAGTTAACAGTAACTTTTCCTAATATGGAATAATAGTTATGTAATACATATTAGATTTATATTTTACCTGTGTAGGTGAATCACTATAGAACATAAGCGCAGACATCATTTCGGGTAGCGCAGTAGGTGTTTCATTGAGTCGTTTCGCGAACGCTGTTAGGAGTTTTTTTGCCATATTTTTTTCTAGCTCTCCGCCCTCTGCATACGCCGCGAGACGTAACAAGTTGTGACATGCTACACTATTGCCTGAGGGCTCAGCACCATCTTGGTCTGGAATATACAGAAATAGAAATAAATTTCGGTTTGATTCCCATTCGGGCAAAAATATATTTAAATTTTAAATAAAACTCTTAAAGTGGATAATTGTAATCGCATATATGTAATTTAGATATTTATGGAAATCCTAGGTTTCGAACATAATTTGCATAAGCCCACGGTCAAGGAAAGATTACCGCAAAATGTTCGAAAGCTCATCTACATTTAATATCTTGTTTATCACTAGCTTAAATGAGAATGGAAAATTATGATAACCATTAATTCATGTACCTTCTTTAAGCCGTAACACAATTGTGTTATCTTCAGTAGAACATGTATAATATCCACCATTTTCCTCATCCCAGAACATTTCATTTTGTTTCGATTGTAACTGACGAGCCCAGTTGAGCCACTTTGAATCAAGTGATGCTTCATACAAGTCAAGTAAACCTTTAATTAGAAACGCGTAATCATCTAAAAATCCTTGAATAGGCTGCAGACTGAAACAGAAATATAAAAATAATATATACTTATGTGAAAAGGAAAAAACTTTAAAGTTATATTATAAATATAAATTATATTTACGTTTGACCAATTGAGCCATCTTCCGATTTATAGCAAGAATGAAGAAGAGTTTTATTATTCTTGTCGTATAAATATTCTTCTATGAACTGAGCAGTCTTGATAGCATCATCTACAAAACTTTTTTCTCCTAATCCTTGCCCAGCTTGTGCCAGTCCAGCTATAATAAGACCATTCCAGGAACAAAGCATTTTTGTATCTAAATGAGGACGAGGTCTTTTTGATCGCGCTTCGTACAATATATTAATGCAATCAGATATGATAAGGTCAAATTGTTCCTTGTTAATACCATATTTCGACATTGTTTCTTCTTCACTCCCATATACTATTAAAACATTTTTGTTTGTTAATTCTCCATGAGGATCACTTTCACGTGAGATATTCCCAGATTCTTCAATACTAAAATAATTACAAAACACATCCAAAGCCAGGGTGCCAAGACTTTTGTCGCCAAGAAGAGATTCAAGCTCATCATATTCCCAAACACAGAAAGCTCCTTCCTGTTTGTGAGGCGCGCCAACTACGGGATAAGAGTCCGCATCTTCCGCACTATAATATCCTCCGTATTCATGTCTTAAATCTCTATTTACATATTTTATTATATCCCGAACCACTTCCGCAAAGAACTCATTTTTGGTTGCAAGATAAGCATCAGTATAAGCCACCATTAATTGAGCTTGGTCATAAAGCATTTTCTCGAAATGTGGAACGTGCCAACGACTGTCTACAGAATAACGTGCAAAGCCACTAGAGACATGATCATGTATACCACCTTTTGCAATTTTAGTCAAGGTGTGTAAGCACATATCTAAGCATTTTTTACCTTCTGAATTTTGTTTGTCGCGTGCGTAGTAATGGAAAAGAAAGTTAAATATAGAAGCTTGAGGAAATTTTGGTGCTGTTCCAAAGCCACCAAACTCTGGTTCAAATGATAATGTGTAACGCCTAACACATTTACTCCATGCCGCTTCCCCTGGTACTGATGAAGCCTCAACATCTACTTTCGAAATACTTTGTAAGGCATCCATAATACTGTAGCTAGCTTCTACAAACTGCGTTTGATTTTCTTTCCACTTTTTTGCTAAAGAGAGTAGAATTGATTTAAATCCAGGACGACCCCACCGATCTTCCGGTGGAAAGTAAGTCCCACCAGTTACTGGGTGTAAATCTGGAGTTATAAATACTGACATAGGCCAACCACCAGATCCAGAGGTTGCCATAACAAAAAGCATATAAACACGATCTATGTCAGGTCGCTCTTCACGATCCACTTTTATATTAACAAAATGTTCATTCATTACTTTTGCAACAGCTTCATTTTCAAAAGATTCTTTCTCCATGACATGACACCAATGACATGTTGAGTAACCTACAGATAAAAATATAAGCTTGTTTTCTCTTTTAGCTTTATCAATTGCTTCTTGGCACCAAGGATACCAGTCAACAGGGTTATGAGCATGCTGTAATAAGTATGGAGATTTTTCAGTGATTAATCTATTTGTAAATTTTTCTTGTTTTGCATTACTAGTTTCTGTACTGCCTGTAGCCATTTTAATTATATTGTCACTGAAACTTCTTGTTAGCGGAGGTATAATTAAATTGTTGTGGCCAACTGAAGAAATTCTAGGAAAAACAATGATATATATTTTAAGACTTCATTTTTATTTATAATTTTATCATCAATAGTGGCTTCTCACTTGATTTTTGTATATATTTATTATTACTTTTACAATCTTTTATAATTTTTAGAATATTGGCATAGTGATAACAGTTATAATATAATATGTGTGCAATTATTATTTTGGTGCTAGTTATATAAAACTGTGAATGCGATCATATTGACAAGTAAGACGGATAATTTGGTAAATGCTTTACGTATTATAAACATATTACGAATAAATCAAAGGTCTACAAAAAACAAGGTCATCACGTTGTTTTATAATCAACATGTACAATTTAATACGTAACACCTTATATATGATTGACTACTACCAAAACAAGGATTACATAATATGAAATAGAATAATTTACAATTTCTCACCTTCTATTAAAGTAAAAATCCCGATATGTGCACACCGGGTGTGAAAGTAAAGGATCTTTTGGACTATTTTGAGCCAAATTTATATTTTTAAATCTATTGTCACCTGTCGACAAACGTCGTAATAGTAAAACAGCGCGGCCTGTAGGCATAATAAATAAATAAATTATTAATATAATACGTCACTGATCCATTAATTTTCTCAAATGTATTTTTGTCTTTCACATTTCAATATTGATAGAATAACAATAATACTAATGTTTTGTTTTGATTATGAACATGAATCTGTCAAATATGTTATGGAATCGATACAAATAAAATCGATACACATCGAGTCGTCAAAAATATACAAAAGTATCTAAATATCATTTATCATGTTTGTTTCATTTAATGTTTTTTTAAATCTCGCGAACAATAGTTTGTTAATCGACTTAAAGCAATACATCACAATTCAAAGAACAATTCGAATAAATTTTATCGAAATACATATGGAAATGGCAAGCATAAGGATACGTACAGAGAAACATAAATGTACCGTAATTAAATTTCTATGTTGTCCTATTTCTATTTATTACAAAAGTCATATTTTATTACTTCTTTCTATTTTACATTTTTTTCTTTAGATATTAACATATTATATGTATGTATGTACATATGTAACACGTCACACATACAAGTATATAATGTCGTTTTTTTTTCGTTTATAAGTATTTCACTGGGACGAATGTGTTTCAAAATGTCAAAGAGGTTCTAAATTTTGGAAAGATCATAATTGTAAAATGAAAGTAATAAAGTACTAAGTTTTTACACCAAGAAATAATCATGGTTTACAAAAGCTTATTCTTCAATTTCAATTACTTTTTCTTCTCTCATCAAAGAAATTTGTGAGAAAATAATAATTTAATAGTTAGATTAGCTTGGATAGTTCTAAAAAAAAGAGCATCAGCTCTTAAAATTTATTGGAGAAACCATTTATAATTTTTATTATTATGAATCATCAAGCCTACTTACAATTTGCTTAAATAAAGTGAATAATCATCCTTTAGGCATTATAAACTTCTATAATGATAAGTACCTACTTCATAATCAAATATATTTTGTTAAGCAAATCATTTTTGCTATTAATTTCATCCAGGCACCAAATATTTAATCTTGCCATAACTTATATGGAATCTATAGGTGCATAACAAATAAATGTGCGCTTTGCACTAGAATGCCCTACTTGGTTTCTAGCTACATATTAAATAATTCTATTGCACCCAAGGGTGTTATATTGAATACGCATGCGCAAAAACCTAGACGCCATTCTCACTTTCAATGCAACTCGACATGTTTTGACGTATACTTAATGTCCGCAATCCCAAACCTAATGAGGTCTTGTCACGAAATGCCATATTATATTTTATTGGAAATGCAATACAGTGTGAACTTTTCCTTATGATAGTGAGTGAACATTTACATTAAGGTAAGCGATTGCGATTTTAATTTATCAAATTAAATAGATGTTTCGATAGCATTTAATATTTATGAATGTAAACAATCTCTATGTTTTATTATTATAAAAAAAAGTATATCTTTTTACAATATATCTAATATTTTCTTTGCAGAAATATATTGATCATATTTTATTCTGATATATTATAGCACGGGTCACCTTGTTCAATTAAAATTAAAATGGGCAATCAACCGTAAACCCGCGACTGGGTGGTCGGTATTCGGCATTTTAAATAAAAGCTTTTGACTTTTATATAAGCGGTAAATGAATAGATTAGGAAGTTGCAAAAAATAAAATGGTGCTCCAGTTTTACCCGAGTAGTCACGTAAACTATCTTGATTTTGCACGTGCTTAGGGGTTAGAGGGTGTTGCACGTTGAATGAAACTGCGACACGTTACCATGGCAACGGTGAGGGCTTCAGCCCTCCGGACCGATGCGCTTTCCTCTTATTGCCTCCCTCTGTATTGAAGCGTATCTATTATGTTAGTGTTTCTATATTCTTTAGTTTACTTGTTTAGTTTTTTTTTATTTTTAGTAATAAATTGTCGAATGGATTTCATATTAATTTATTTTATGACATATTCTTTATATAACTTATATTTAAACTTAGGATAACTTTATGAAAAAAAAACCGGCTGTGACCTTGTGGGAATAAAGATTTGATATTTTTATTTCCCCGCTCTGACAGCAAAGTGCAGCAATACGTTCCGTCACAACGTCCCCAGGTTCTCTCTGCCTAAGCTGCTTCCTGCGTGATACAGCGTGCAGCTAGCTAACTGGTAATTAAGACACGCTAATAATATCATTAAGGATTTATAAAAAAATAATAGGTGATAAAAAATATGCCAGAAGAAAACTGTAACGCTCAATTTTTTACAAATTATTATTTTGTTTCAGACCTTTCATTCGCTGAGTAAAGTTTTAGTGAATTTCGTGCCTTATACTTTATTTTTCATTTATCATCGTTCATACATTCTACTAATGAAAAATGTCCAAATGAACTGTCCGTTACGAAGAAAAAAATTCCAGTCCAGATCTGTCC
Organism: Heliconius nattereri; assembly: GCA_013403645.1. Lineage (NCBI taxonomy): Eukaryota > Metazoa > Arthropoda > Insecta > Lepidoptera > Nymphalidae > Heliconius > Heliconius nattereri. Next base: position 4,707,545 of record JAAIXI010000245.1, on the reverse strand, counting down.
AATCTAAAATTCCATTTTCATTGAGTAATATGCCTTGTAAGATGATAAGAAGAAAACAAAGTGCCAAATAAGGAAAAAATATTCAAAAAAATTATTAAATACCACGAAGTGCCGTGTGAATGGTGTTGTCAACAAGATGTCTGTATGGGTGGGCAGTGGCTGCGGCGGCGACGTTGGCGCGCCTCCCGTTGCCACTGTCCTTTCAGCGAATACGTCCATGGAATCCGGGATCGAAGCTGGAGTACTGCCGACTGTCACAGGATCGCTCGCTTCCGCCCGGGACTCATTGGGATCGCTCTCCAGGGCGGCAGAACCTATCTACGATACAGACCATACAGATCTCGGTTCGGAGCTGGACGAGGCGGAAATTAGAAGAGAGTTGATGCACGATGTAAGTACTCGTTTAAAGACGTCGTTAAAGTTTTAGGTTTTATGATTATACGAATATGGAATACCCCAAATCTATATAAATTAATTTAAAACATTTGATGTCCACACTAAGCATGATGCATAACAAAATGTTGTGAAGAAGCTGTTTGACTGACTAAATGCCGCCAGATTCTAAAACTGAAAATTGTTTATTAATAAACCTTTTAATTATGTATTCCTTATATTTAACAATAAATAAAAACAAATGTAACTCTTTTGTTTCAGAAATGGCGCCTTTTATTTGATAGGGTAAGTTAATCAACATATAGCTTTTTGTAGATAGGTAGGTTTTTTTATTTTTATAATTCAATTTTTGTTGCAAAAAAAAGGAAGAAGAAGAAGGTAGAATATAATGTAGGTAACAGAAACAAAAACATCAGCTGTTAGCGAAAAAACGTATAAAATAAATATTTTAGTAGCACAAGGTGCAGCGTTGGGTTCCGAAATACATCATAAATATCCGTGGCTGTAGTCAAACTCAGTTAGCACGGTCTGACGACACTTTCAGCATAAACGATCGTCGCGTATTTCATAGGTTTATAGTTTACGAGGTGGAAACAAATTTCGAAGAAAGTTTAAAATGTAAAACCTTTTGCTTGATTAACATGTACAGAAGCGTGATACCAAAAAAAACTTATAAACAAATAAAAAGTGGCAAGCGCCTCGGATCAAACGATGTGCTGTCACGTAGGGAACATTGAGATAATACTCCAGCACTGATAGGGTCCTTTAAGTTTTTTGTTCTCTTCTTTTTGGAAATAAACAAAATTATTACAACTATATCATATACATAATAATGCGAAGTCCCAGAACGCTGGAGGTTATGACGTGCTGGATACTGTGTAGGAAACTGAATTGAATAGCTCTTTGTACGTGACTAAAACGTGGGTTGTAGGTGTGAATATTATATCTGTAGTTCATTTTATTTGTTTTATATAAATTATATTAGCAAATATATTAAGAGTATTAATTATATGAAACCAATTGGGGCGCAGAGATTAATAAACGCGATACGTTCGTGGGTTCGATTCCCGCTCAAAGAAACGAAAAATTTTTTCTTCGAACTGGTGGCACTCAATACGCAATGCCTCCAGAGTTCGGCGGAAAATGAGGAACGCAGTGTCTTAGCACTAAGTTTCGTCTGTCTATCCTTCTGTGTGCGGGATACGCTTAAAAATATATATATTAGCAAATAATAGATCGTTGCGTTGTCTACAGTTCGATCCCGAGGGTTTTGGCGAGATCCCGTGGCCGGATTTTCTTAAAACTCTTCAGAATCCAGACTTCATAGCACAGGTGCCACCGCACAAACGCGAGGTGAGGATTACGTTATAAGCTTACAATTGTGGTCGTTTGATATTTGCCATGTAGGGCCATATAATATGTGCACAATTCACATTCACAAAAACATTCCATTTTTATATTTTTTTGTTATTTTGCCTGTTTTCATTTTTATGGTACACGTTTCATTTTATTCAATAAATATTCTCAAACCTCAATGTATTTAACAGAAATATTCTTATAATTTTGTCGTTTAGTGAAATATTATTATATCTTATTATAAATGTAGGTCTGTAAGGATATATGTAAAAAAGTAATAAATAATTTCAATTTGGCAGATTCTTTTGGACAAAGCTCAAAGCGCAACCAGCCCAGCCATCACATTTCAAGAATTTGTGAATGTGGTAAGTAGTGTAATGTTAACATATTATTTTTTGCCACGAATATCACACCCCCTCCCTCCCTCTTATACCTACTGTTTTAGCAATATACCAAACTGATTTATACTCAAAAGAAACCTAAAGCAGTGACATAATATTAGTGGTATACAATGTTTGCCTAGTAAGTTAAATATTTCACTTATAAAGTTTCAGCTTTCACATACATTTAAGTGTATCTTTCACTCGTTCCGAGTATGTAATTCAGAGCAATCAAACAACCGTAGTATTGAAAAATAAAAGTTATTTTTTTTTAAATAAACTATATTGAAAAAAAAACCAAATTAATATTGCTTCTGTATCTAATAATAAATTTAAAAGCGACTCGCTAATCAACACGCAATACCTCCGGAATTCGACGGAAAATAGAAAATGGAAGTGTCCTAATGGATAAACATAGTGTCTTTACATTAGTTTCCCAAGTTCCCCCCTCCCCCCTTTCTTGCCCTGCTATGTACGGGGGTTAGGTAAATAAAGAAGGTAATAATATACGAAGATATTAATATATTACTTAAATCGCTTGGTGATCGTAAAATTTAATATGTCACTTTGATCAGATAAAATATCTCAGTTAATTTAGGAGGTGTTTTAAAATAATTAGACGCTGCGATTAAGACGCATGCATCATTATAATGTCAAACGTAGGGTTACCCTCTATTAATTATATGAGATACCTTTTTAGTCATTTGCATAAAGGCATCTTAAGAAGCTTAATTATATCTGCTAAAAGTGTATCGTAAATTATTATTCTCACCAAGTTTTTCTGTATTTCAGACTTTGAATACATTAAATAATTGCAAATATAACTTTTTGTAATATCATAATATGTCTCGCACACCGTAAGGTGGGCAGAGGGAACCTAGTGTTAGGACATTCCGCTCCCATTTTCCACCGAATTTTGGAAGGATTTTGGATCTTTTCAATTTACAATTGAACCCACAACCTGTCGCGTTTACTAGTCACAGTTTGTGCTCCTGCGCCATGACTGGCCCCAATAACTATGTGTAATAAATATTTTTCTTCACTCTAAATTTCTGTTTATTATATATAGATAGACAACAATAGTAATAGGAATAAATGTTATAACATTATTCATAGTCATATAATATCTCATAACCGTATTTCAACATGAAATGTGCCACGAATATCTAAATAAGACGATTCCGCAAAAAAAAGGTGCGTATGTTTTTATTTTATCAATAAAATTAAATCGTTAAGTTGACATAAAACGCTTAACGTTATCGAGGGTAACGTTTATGGTGTTAAGGCACCTAAAATAAAATTTGTATTATTAAAGTCCATCTGACGACATCGAGCTACCTTCTGGATATAATATCTTAGTCACGTCAGATAATATTTTGAGTACAATTGTGTAGATAAGATTGAGGCCAGTTGTGGCGCAGAGCACAAAGTGGGACTGTAATCTCGACTGGTTGTGGTTTCGATCCCCAATCGAGGAAATGAAATATTTATTTAAATTTATATTTCCATTTCTTCGTTCTGGTGGCGAAGCAAAGCGCGGCGTCGAGTCCAGCCACTCAAGACGTAATGCCTTCAGAATTCGGCGGAAAGTGGGGATCGGAGTGTCTTAACAGTAGATTCCCTCTGCCTACCCTGGTGTTTGCGGGATACAGCGTGAAGCTGATTTGTGTAAATAATCGTAAATCAAAATTAAATTCGACGTATAAAGAGACAACGAGGGACGCTGGGGCTCGTGGGCGTCCGTGATGCGGCATTCTTATGCTAATCCAGCGATCCACATTCGAACGGGGTGGGCCAAATTGTTATTTATATTGTCACCTCCTCTTTTTTGTTCCAATTTACCAAAACTTCTCGGCTAAATTTCTGTTTGGAGTTGGACTCATCTCGAAATTTCATTTCTTGATATTTTCTTTGTATTGTTGATCATAAGGATTTGAATATTGTTGTATTTTTTTACTTGGATGATTGATAATTTATGTACCTTTGTTTCAATTCAATTCAATTAAATATTAAATTTCTTATTTTACTTATCTATATGTTAAAGACAACTTAATTAAAACGCTTGTAGGATAGAAGAACCTAAGAGCCCATCTCACTGAGAGCTTTTCATCCACAACCGTCATGTGAAATCGGATCAGACCAGATCTTAACTTAACGTCACTCTAAATGCGGAAACATTAATATTTAAAAAAAAACCATCTTCACGCTGTATCCCGCACACAGCAGGTTAAGCAGAGGGAACCTACTGCTAAGACACTCCGTTCCCCACTTTCTGCCGAATTCTGGAGGCATTGCGTGTTGAGTGGCATAACTCAATACCGCGCTTTGCTTCCACACCAGCGTGAAGAAATGGAAACACAAATGTAACTAAATATTTCACTTCCTCGAGTGGGGATCGAACCCACTACCAACGCGTTACAGTCACACTATTGTGCCGCCGCTAGGTTAATATTTATTTAAACAAATAATATAAACTAAACAGTTATTACCATTTATTTAAAAATAGATGATTGACGTGAACGTTTTACTTGACTCAGAGTGGGGTTCTTAGGGAAATTGTACGCACTCGTCAAGAAAAGCAATTTCCTGTCAGGAAATTAGTTCACTCCATTATAACGATTTAGCTGCGTCCACGTTCATGTAAATGTTTAAATATTTTGTATTGTCATTTACTTGTGTTTCATGTGTACTCGTATGTGTGCTCGAGTGTTGGACTCCGAGAACAGCTTACTATGGGTACCTGTCTCGTCGCACAAAAAACTTTTGAGCGCCGCCGCGGACCCTTAATCAATTTATGGGGCGCTAACTGGAACATGGAAAATGTATTAAAGCTCGCTGTGGGAACGCGCCACACGCCAAACGCTTTAGAATACTCATAACGTTATATTATTCCCATTCCTTCACCAAGTTAATCTCGAAATATTATCAACTATCTTTACAACCTAATCGGTGTTTGTTTACTGATCTCCTTTGGCAGTTTATAGTTTTCAAATTTAAATAATTTCGGTTCTCATATTTAATTGTTTTTTTTGTTTATTTACTTTCTTAATTTATTATTAAATAATATATTATTTACAAAACGACGTTATGCATTATACTTTGTAAACACTTTAACATTTCATGATGCGTTTCTAATTCACATCGGGAACAAAAACAATTACTTAATAAAACACACCTCAATCAAAATTAATTGCTTTACGCATTAATCTCTTTATCTCCCCCTCTCCTACAGAACAACGTGTCCGTTCTCGGAGGTAATGGAAGCAATCATTTCAGATAAGATACCTCTAATGTGAGTAAAGGTGGACGTTCGAGTCGGATCGTTAATTTAATTTGAAATAATAAAAGTTATAGTCATCATTTATCACGCGTTTGACAAATTAATTTTTAAATGTCCACTTAGATGTCGCTGTTATCTCTGATAGCAGCGAGGTGGTGACAAAAAGACAAGGAACATTTCTATAGTTGAGCGCGCTTCTGTGGGCCGATAACTTCTTGCCCAATCAATACCTTACAAAACATATCCCCCGAGGAACTTACGTGCGTACATAGCTCCCAAGGAACTTAATTTATAACTTTTTATTAGTTATACACTAGCGGACGCGCGCAGCTTCGCCTGCTTATTGCTTAGGGGTAAATTCTAATAAACCACGAAACAGGTGTTGAATGAAATATTTCTAAGAGTTTTAATTTCAAATTTTATAAAAATCGGTGGTGATTTAATTGTTTTTCCATACAAACTTTCATCCCCTATTTCACCCCTTTGGTGAAAGTTTTAAAGTTTTTCAATAACCTTTTTTAGTGGATGTCCAGATTATGAAAGTAAACATCTGTCCAAATTTCATGTTTCTACCATCAGCGGCTGTGAGTGCGTCTTACCTCAGTCAGTCAGGACAAGTCCTTTTATATATATAGATAGATTTAAGGTGTCAGTATGTTTGCTATCGTTTTAATCCATCAATACTAAAATAAATAGCAAATAAAACCTTTTTTGTGGTGATACTGTAATAAACTGCGCCATTAGAAACGAAATTTACCTTTTCAAAATCGTAAATTAAAAAATAAAATGAATGTAACGCCCAATTTGGAGTACCTAATTCGTTAGTTGGTCCTGTCGCGAGGACGCATTCCTCCGTCAAGTAGGTTTTCGTGTTCCTTCTGTCTGTCCGTCCGTAACTCACCTGATATCGGTGCCATCTAAATTGAGATTTTATTGACGATTACTGTTCTATCGACGCTATCGTTGCGATCTTGGCGCCCGCTCCGGACCTCTGCCACGTTGTCGATCCATTATCAATTTTAATGACATTTTGAAAAAAATAAACACCTGAATGTTTCACTCAATGTATTTAAATGACGATGGAAAATACGTGTAACTTGAAATACTTTTATTAATATCGTTTTTTTTTAAGTTCTTTTGTATTATATTTTATTAAAATGTTTTTTAAAAGTACCTTATTTTTTTTAACATTTAAAATTATAACATTGAATTATAATATTTATATAACACTTTTTGTATTGCAGCTTTTGATTACCTACATGGGAATAGTCGTTCAATTTTCCTAAAATAGTAAAGCAAAATTTATTTAACTAGTGTATTTTATACAAAAATTTCGAGATATCAGTACTTGCAACTAATATATTGTTCTAAATAAACGTCTTAACTATAACTCAGATGTAACAGTTACTATGTACTATGAGAATTATTTACACTAACGTGTTTGTCTGAAAATTAAACTATAATGATGGAATGACGTAGATGAAAACGTGACACATTATATATGGTAGCTGTTGTTTGAATCCCTTTTATATATGCAGGTACATATTATTCCAATACCCAGCACGTAGTATGTAAAATATGTCTGAAATGGACTATTAAGTTGGTACAATAAATCAAAAGGTTTCAAATAAAGCATTTGTGGAATGTTAACCCACAATATAATGAGAAAAAAATCGGTTAAGTGCAAGCCGGAGTCGTCCGAGGCTTCCGTACCAATTTCAGGATTGTCAATAAGCAAACTTAAGTTTGCGGGCATAGGCACTCATTTTTTATGAAATGAACACCAAATATAAGTTGGTAATGTTTTTTTTTTACTTGTATTGTAATTTGTCATTATATGCCAAATTTCATCAACTAGAGGTACACGCGAAGTGGACCGCAGGTTTTGATTACATGGCGATTTTCATAAAAAATGCAGCAAAATCAATGCATAAATGCTAGCAATGCAATCAACAGATTTGCTTGCGAGCTTGATTTTTTAATAGATTTATAGATTTAAATATTTGATGATTTCAGCGTGAAACCGCCACGCGATCAATAAATAAATGATCTTGACAGACGGACAAGTAAGTTGTTCTATAAGGGTTCCGTTTTACCTTTTGAGGTTCGAAATCAAAAAATCCAAGGCAAATTATAAATGAGAATTAGACATAGTGTTTGTTGCTGTACAAGTTGTTGTACCTATCACTTTTCATAACCATAAACATTATGAGATTTTAATAAGTAAAATCTCATCATGTTATAATAATATAGTGTCTATGAAAAAAAAATGTATGTTATCTATGGTATAATGAACTTTACATCCCTCCTGGGATTCGGGGGACAAATGATGATAACCTAAAACATGGAGAACACCATGGAGAATCGTCGCCAGGGGTTGATGATTCGTGTAATCATAATGATTTTTTCCCCTCCGGACCACACTGCGGTAAATTTACAATAATTTCACGGATGTTGATCACACACCTGTACATTTTATTCTTTATGGAAAAGAAAGCTTAGTTACAAAATTCTAAGGTCAAACTTATTTAATTAACAATTTTGGATTAATCTACATTTTAGTTTTGCACGAGTACCTATATCTTTTTTGTTTTTGGGAGTTTATTTGTTGTGCAATATATTTTTAATTATACAGGGTGGAAGAGGCAGAGCTCCTTTTACTGAAACTGCATATAGGGTAAAATATTTCAAACCCAGAATTAAAAAAAAAATTTATCAAGGTACCTCAACAGTTTAAAGTAGGATTTTTTTTTCATTTCACGATTTTTATCCATACCTGTATTTCGTGTGACGCACACATACGAGTGCGACGTTGCCGCTTTGACAAGTAAGTGTGTGCGTGCCTATGTTATACTTTACAAATGGCGTTTTATTTTAAAACGATAATTTTACTATTTATTTTGTTTGAAAAAAATAACTTTTTCATTTTTGGGATTTTTTTTCCCGAATTATATTACGCTTTTATAGAGTAGTTAAAACTGTGGTTTCATTTAAAGTGGTGCTGACAATTCCACCCTGTATTTAAAATTAAATGCAGTTATAGTTAAATATTTAAATTTAAAGAAATTATTTAAAAATACATAATTATAATAATTGATGTTGTTTTTGGGATATTTAATAGCTAAAATTATATATACATATTTAAATATAAATCTTGCCTAGAGCCCACATTATTGTGCCGGTGAATGAACTGTTGCGAATACAACGTGGAGGTGTCGCTCGTAAAGATACCAAAAGGGGCCCCATCATGGTGATGGCGCGATGACATCACCTGGTCACCAAATAAGCGCTGATCCCACCACCACAGAGATCGAGTGACATTTAAATGAGTTAAATCGAAAAAAGGCATAACACAATCGAACAGTAAACCGAAGCGACCGCGTCCATGGAATGCTGTTCTCTATATTTAGCGACCACGTTTACTAGTGTATCGAAATTGTTATCATATGAGAAAACAGAAGTCGAGCTACTCGTATAAATTAGCAAATAATCGACCTATCAGCTGTCTGTGGCCACGCGCATATCTCACTATGCTATTTACTTACGTCGCTGTCGCTTGTCCGGATACTTATTTAGTAGTTGATCTATTTGGTACCTGTTACTCTATTTACATATAGCTAAACAAATAAACAAACAGAAGTAAATAATTTGGTTGAAACAAAAATGCATCGGAAGCCATTTCCTACGAGCAACTGTTATTTATGGATGTGTATCCTGTACGTTGGCGCTGAAAGCTCGTCGGCTCATCAAACCGTTTACAGACGTGATGGAGAGATAAGGCGAGGAGCTGCGCCAGACGCGGCCAGGACTAAATATTTACAATGCGACCGGGGAAACATAAATAGTGTATGTCCGACAGTATTCGTTAGTGCTGTTAATTGGATTCGTCATACCGCCTCGAGCGTTTCCAACAGACATTCGCCAGCAGCGTGGCATCGCCGCGGACTATCTAACAACAGACCCAAAATAATCAATGTTTAGTCAAATTAAATGTATTTTAATAATAAAACTAACACAAAGTCTCAAATGTGCTCATGAGTTTAATAAAAAAATAAAACAATTATTCAAAAATTAAGTTTTCATATTTTTTTTATCAAATCAAATCAAACTAGCTTCACGCTGTATCCCGCATACAGCAGGGTAGGTAGCGGGAAGTGTTAAGATTATCCGTTTTCCACCTTCTGTCGAATTCTAGAGGCACTGCCTGTTGAGTGGCAGAACTCGACGCCCTTTGCCTCGACACCAGGGCGAAGAAACGGAAACAAACATTAATAAATATTTCACTACTTTAATAAATATTTCACTTCCTCGAGTGGGGATCGAACCCACAACATTACACCTTTGTGCCACTGCGCCTATTTAGACATAATAACGACGGCCAATATTACCGAATTTTCAATATATTAACAAATTGTATTGTAGGTAATTATTTACAAATACACATAAATAAGTGGTGTAATTTTATGGCGGTTGAACAAAAGCAATTAGTTAGCACAACGTGAGAGTAGCGAGAGTAGATAGCATCTGCCTGCGATGGGAGCGGGTCGCACATCACGTATGCTTTCCTTTCTCACGAAAGAATTAAGATTTTAACATGAAGGGTAACAAATATCATTTAAAAATAATAATTTTTAAATTTAAAATGTAGCGGACATTGCTAATTTTGATTGATTGATTTCATTGATTTTTAACCATTTTTCTATGATATTTTAAAGTAACCTATTTAATATAACAGTATTAATCAAAATTATTTTGGTTTTGTTGTAATTTATTCAAATGAAAGTCTCATTTACTGCTAGCTATATATTTGTTTTTTTTAAATGTTTTGTACTTATTAAAAATATGTAAAAGTATACCTACGCAGTTAACAGGCACAGCACGGTCTCATACGCATATTTGAGCAATGTATTAGCGGAGAAACATTGCAGCACCTTTCTCACGCCCACGCCCAAACCATTCTTCATCAACTCTGTGCTTTATTGTTTCTATTATATTGATACCTAGGAAAGTTGAGGCACAATCGTTGTCTGATGAGTAAACATAGATGAATTCAAAAACCAGATGAAATAGAGCAATTCTGTGGTGAATCTAAGTGGTTTTAGCGCAAGCGGAACTAAACCCCTTCCACCATCGCACCACACAAGATGCTCCTCATTCCTAATCCTCCATTACTGGGAAAGCGTCATAAATACAGCATAAGCCGTTCCCACCGGACATACTGTTCGATTGTTCCTTACTCCTAATGCAATGTTTACTTTACATTAGTCGCTACAGAAATAGATGTCTTTGTGCCATATTCGCAAAATGAATAATGAAGTTTTTGTATAGGATTTACGCGAACGTGGTGTGGCCTGTAGCTTTATTCTGACAATAGTTAAATATTTAATACCAGTTCATTCATAACTATAAATTTAGTGTGCGTAATCTTTTAATACTATTTTTGTTTTCTTTTTCTTATATTTGGGAAGTAGTTTCGTTTTGTGAAAGCAGAACGTGCACCATGGATGCCGTAGAATTATTGAAGTCATTCGTGGGGTACAAGTACAAGTTAACGCGACTGGTAGTAGATTCTATCCTCACTCGAGGAAATGAAATATCTATATATATAAAAGGACTTGTCCTCACTGACTGAGGTAAGACGCACGCACAGCCGTAACCGCTGATGGTAGAAACGTGAAATTTGGACATATATTTACTTTCGTAATCTGGAAATCCACTAAGAAGGGATTTTGAAAAATTTGAACCCTAAAGGGGTGAAATAGGGGTTGAATGTTAATATGGAAAAAACTAAATTAAATGCGCACCAATTTTTATAAAATTTGAAATTTAGATTTTTAAAAGTGTTTAATTGAACACATGTTTCATCGTTTTCTAGAATTCTCCCCCTAAGGGAGCAAATAAGGGGTTGAAAGTTTGTATGGAAATATCTTTAAAACGCCACCAATTATTATAAAATTTGAAATTTAGACTCTTAAAATTATTTCATTGAACACATGTTTCGTGGCTTATTAGAATTCACCCCTAAATAAGCAAGCGAAGCTGCGCGCGTCCGCATATTTATTTATATTTATATTTTCATTTCTTCGCTATGGTGTCGAGGCAAACCGCGGTGTTGACGTCCGTTGCACAATGCCTCAAGAATTCGGCTTAAAATGGAGAACGAAGTATATACCTACACTAGGTTCCCTCTGCCTATCCTGCTGGGTGCGGGATACAGCGTGAAGCTGATTTATAAAAATCATCATAATTACTATGTTGTCATCGAAATTTGTTTTGGTAGCGAAGATTTCGAAGATAGCTAATTAGATTGTTAGCCGATAGAGTGAGATCACGCCGACACGTCCGCACGTGGGTGACACAATAGACGAGGGTGGGCGGAGTGGCCAAAATGCGAGCCTACGCGGTCACCGCCACCGCCCTGACCCAAAACTTGCACGGCATACTCGAATATCGTTCTTACCTTTTGAATTTGCGAAGCCAAAATCCAACAAAAATAGATAGATATAAAAGATATTATTGTTAATTATAATTATTCCTTGAAAACCATTGCATACTTAGTCAAATGTTTATCTTAAAATAGTTTTAATAATCTTAAATGTAACTTTTTATTTAATTTAAAATATTCAGATTCAAAATATCCATACGTGGATTGTTTTTATATGCGTCTTACGATCATTGAGTAGGCAGTATTCAAATTTTATGTATCACTGTAGGTTTTTAAAGTATTTCTATATTAATATCGGAACAGTGGCGTACGTCCAGTTAGAAGCGGTGGCTGAACCCCTGGGGACTTTGTCGGCGGCCTCCCGCTGTTCAGGTCTCTCACTTATGTGAAAAATTACACAAATATTAACTACTCAGATGCTTCAATTCGACTTAGCGTGCAGACCAATTTGTGCTTTAGATTATAACATATAAATAACTTTATTATGTAAACGGATTATCGATTTTTAACACTTTTAAAAATTATGATTGTTTATTTGTCATTCTTACACAAATATACTACTCTTTGTACGGGCACGTCTCAATAGAGATTTTTTGGGTGCGTGTCGAGCGGCTCCGGTGGCCTCTCATGATATATCACCGTGGACGTTAATAAATAAGGCGCTAGTTAAAGATGGCTATTTGATTTTGTTGTTCTTTTTTAAACAATTTCAAATCCTATCTTTCAACTTATGATATTTGTCTTTTTCACAAAATAAATATATCAAAGCTAGTTTCTTCTTCAACTTTAAACGTCGTCGTAGAAGACACAATGTTTAACATATTGACTCTCTTATCTTCTAATTACTTTAAATTGTATCAGGAAAATAATAATTCAGAAAGTAAGATTATTTGGACTATATAAGAAATTCCAATGGAGTCATCATCAGCAATAGGCAATCAATTCGTCATCGATGTTGTGATATACCGTCGTCGTCGTGACAGGTGCGTAGGACTGCGGTCCGATACGCTCCGGATCGATGGCGTCTGATTACCAACAAAGAAGTTAGTTTAAATATATTTTTATATAGACCTCTACCGTCGCCAGTACTTCGATCACGTTTATTACCAAAAAATCGATTAGAAAATCGTGCGCAATATTTCGATCGATTTTATTGTTCGGCGTGTGAAAATTTTAGGGACAGCGATTGGACGTTTTATTTAAAAAGAAAAATATAATAATAGTTTCTACATTAAAAATATACATATCATATCCATTTCTAGAGATTTCTTTATTTCAACTGAATGTGGATTAGAATACCTCCTTAAATGTTGTTATACAATGAAATATTTATACCAACTAATCTTATAAAATGCATAGTTTTTAAAATGAGGCCAGTGGCACAAAGTGTGACTACTGGTTGTTTGTTCGATCCCAATTCATTTATTTAAATTTATATTTCCATTTTCTTTACTCTGGTGTCGGAAGTACTACCTAGATTCATTACCTATAGCTAAATCATTTCACACATTAAAGTTTTAATACTTTAAATATTAAAAGCTATTTAAACATCATTCACCTTGACGCAGTATAGACTGCAGACATCACACGCCGCTATTCCTGTCTTGTCTCGGTGTAGGTGTTCCGGGAACGCGGCGGAAGTCCCTGGTCTCTTATTAATGGCCCGTTTAGCTCCTTTGTTATTCGCTCGCGTCGCGATACTCCAATATGTCGGTATGAGCTGAAGTTGTTGACTATCATATAGTTTTGTATGCATATTTTACTATGTTGTTATCTACTTATTAAATAGTTACTTATTGAATCATATCAAATCAACTTCATGCTGTATTCCACACACAACAGGTAGGCAGAGGGAACCTAGTATTAAGGCACTCCCCATTTTCATCACAATTCTGTATTTAAATTAATATTTCTTCGAGTGGGAATCGAACCCACGCGTTCGATTCCAGTTCTTCGGCTGGACTGGCCCTTTTGAAAATTTACTAATAGTTTTTGTACCATTATAATGTTTCTACATAAATTTTATATAGAATTATCAGTTTTATTTATATAAAATCTTAATAGAACACGAGTAAAAGACTCCTTTGATTTTTGGCTATTTTAAATTGACATATTGTATCCTGTTTTCAAACTTCCTTCTGTTAATCACTTGATAATTATCTTACTGTCTTTATATTTGGAAAAAAGTTGGAGTTTGAGTTGGAGTTGAAATTTGTGCTTAAATTTAACGTAATACATCATTTATGATATCAATTTCCTTATGTTCTATATGCTCCCCCTGTGCAATAAAAAAGGGCTCAGGCTGTTTATTTACATTAAAACTCAATCACATTAAGATTTCTTTCCTAGCATTTCTTTTACGCTGTATCCCTAATATAGAAGAGGGAACCTAGTTCAATTACTTAATATTGTTTTAAGCCATTGCTTATTGACTGGCAGAACTCAACGCGGCATTTTTTTCCTTGGTACCAGAGCGAAGGATATTAATAAAGAATATATCATTCCCCCCCAGTGGGAATCGAACCGCGTTACAATCACGTCATTATTCTAGTATCAAATACATATTATATTGTTCAGATTTAGTATAGTTTAAAAACTTACATCTAGTTTATATTCAGAACATATTGGTCTTATTTCAAAAATAATTGAAGCGTGAATCACAGCTACTCACTTGGGCCCGACGACATTCACAAGGTCGCCTTCTGGTCCGGTCGCTTGCACTATGTATTCTATTATTTATAAGCTATAAACCGTTAGTATTTTTTGTCAATATTGCTTGCAATTGTTAGGTCATTTTTTTTTTGCCAGGTTCACGCTGTATCTCACTTATAGAAGGGTAGGCGGAGGGAATCTAGTGTTAAGACACTCCCCGTTCTCTATTTTTCGCCGCTGGAGGTTTGCGTGTTGAATGGTGGAACTCAACGCCGCGCTTTCACTCGGCACCAGAGCGAAGAAATGAAATAAACAAACATTTCATTTGTTCGAGTAGAGATCGAACCCACAACCAGTCGTCGCGTTTACAGTCACACACTTACGCCGCTGCGCTACGACTGACCAGATGACGTCAAGATATTGTCGACGTTTTCTTATATGCGTATCCCAGAGCAGCAGGGTAGGGAGAGAGAACATTGGACCTAATGTTAAGATACTCTGTTCTTCACATTCCAGTTGTATTTTTACCAGAGCGAAGAAATGCAAATATTAATAAATAATAATTCGTTTCTACGAATGGGAGTTGAACGCACAACCGTTGCATTTACAGTGATTAAACAACACATCTAACAAATAAACATAGTAAATTCCATTTACCCCTGCATTGCTGACCGCAACTGGCTAGAGTAGATGATTGCTCAATTACAAGGACCTCCTTAGTAGAAATCATGACAGCTTGAGCTCTCTCATTCTCAACTTTATGGTGAATAGGAATAAATATTAATTTTTGTCTCTTTCTGTTATTATTCGCGGCGGCTTCACACAAAAGGTAGCTTTAACTCAGCGCCTTATCATTAAGGTGCCATCAAACATTATGTTTAGGGATCGCCGACAGCTTGACTGGTGTTTTTCATCAGCTTCATAATTTGTTATTTTTGGAGTAGGTACCACCTATAGGCTGTAGGAGCGTGCCGCGGGGACAAAGTAAACATCGGTGCTGGTGCTGGTGCTGGAGGCCTATAGCCGACGGCGCGGGGGCAGCGGGCGGGGCTCGAAGTATAAGTTATCTCTTGTAACGATGAGAGATGATAGCTTCTCGGTTTTTTACACTTAGTTGGCACTTTGAGCCTTTTGTTTGTTTGTCGGAATCGCTGTGAGCGTTATTAACAAAATGAGCTTTGTTCGGTCGTGATCAGCAGTGTCCATGTTTTAAATTAACTTATGTATTGTTACATATATATGTATATTAGTTTTTGTATTTAAAAAATGAATAAATTCTTAAGTAATAAACTAATTGACATTGACAATTTTTATAAAACGGGAGAAAAATGTAATACATAAAATCTACACGAAATTTTATAAAAACATTTTTATAAAATGGGGAACAGAGTGTCTTAACACTAAGTTTCCTCTGCTTACCCTACGGTATGTGGTGGTACAGTGTGAAGATGATTTAAAATTTGAATTTAGCTTTACAAAATTCTTTCATTCTGGTTGGTTCAAAGTGTGTTGCATATAACTGAAGAGCAGATTGCTTAAAGTTTACAGTAAATTACCGTAAATGCTAATAATAAACGTTTAGTTCCGCCACATACCACTGCGGCCGCTCCAATTTGCAGTTACGGTACGTTACGGTAGCCTTTGCAAATTATGTTACTATCAATTTATATATTTTTCTTTCAGTTTGACGTTGTATCGCATATTGTATGTAGTACATGGAAGCAGAAGGAGCCTAGTGTTAAAACACTCCGCTTTCCGCCGAATTCTGGAGCATTGCCTCTGCATTGCGTGTTGAGTGGCGAAATTCAAAGCCACGCCACTTCGACAGCAGAACAAAGAAATTAAAATATTTAATATTTAATTTCCTCGAATGGCAATTACAGTCAAATGAAAATGACATACAAAATGTAATTCTGAATTAATGAAAATACTGATAGTGAATAATAAGCAAAACAAATATACATAAATATATAATGCTCCGTATCCGCACCGTATGAGGGTACCTACCGCTTTTTAAATTTAAATCCAATTGACAAACATTCCTGACAACAAAAAATTTTTGGCAAACCAATGTTTACGTTATTAAATAAACGTAACAATTTCAATGATATACAGTGAATTACAAAATCAAATAATATATTGTAAAGAGGATATAAATTTATATAGCTGTTGAAAGATCCTCAATACGTCCACCGAGGCAGCTGATGCGATGTGACAGTTATTACTTTCCAAATCGCAATTTGTAAACAACCAATTCTTACAAATAACATTATAATATAACACAAAAGAGACCCGGATCTAGGCCCTCTACCTGCGGCTTCCGAATCCGCGAGCAAAAACATTAAATTGATTCTATGGGATGATGCAAAAACATTTTTTTTCATTCACCTTGTCGAGAAACTAAATTATATCGTTTGGAAATATATAGCTAAGAAGAATGGAACTGAAAAATAAATTATTAAATTTAACTTGTTTGTATATCAGGCCAGGCACAGGGATACAAAGTGTGACTGCAAACACGACTGGTGGTGGTTCGATCCCCACTCGATTAAATGAAATATTTATTTAAATTCATATATCCATTTTGCGAGTTAAGTTCCGCCTCTCAACACGCAATGCTTCCGTAATACGACGGAAAGTGAGAAGCGGAGGTTCCCTATGCCTACTACCCTGGTGTGTGTGGGATATAGCGTGAAGCTGATTTAATTTATTTTTTTTATTTGTTTACCTAGAGGAGGTCACATTGTCGTTATAGGTAAATGCTTGATGATTGAGTATTGGCCTGATTGTCTCCATATTCCGGGAATCTAGGTCAGTGTTAGTGTTCGTAGGGGCCGGAAATGAACGCCAGGATGTAGGTAATAAGAGCTCGTAAGACTGCATCAGTCACCTACGCCTTCTCTAGTTCATTGTTAATTTGTTCTTATGAAACATCTTTTCCTTTCATTTAAGATTTTACTGTGAAAAAAAAGTTTTTTCCTATAAAGATTAAGATATATTTAAAGATAATTTCTTTAATTTAATCCCGTTTCGTGCTATCCCGATGTATCCCGCACACAGCGGGGTAGGCAGAGGGAACTTAGCGTTAAGATACCCCGTGTAGAGTGGCGGAACTTCGCCTCAAAACCAGAGCGATAAATTGAAAATATAAATTTAAATAAATATTGCATTTCTTCGAGTGGTGATCGAACCCACAGCTAATCGCGTTTCAATCACATACTTGTGCCCCTGCGCCACAACTGGCCCCAATATTACTTATAATTAATAATATACTTTTCACTAAGTTAAAACGAGTAATCATTATTTTAAGAAAAAAAATAAACGACTTGCGTTCATTAATAATGCAAGTACCGACACAAAAAGAAAGCCATGTGACTCCGGCGCGTGCGACAATGAGGAAATACTTCGAATGTCTACTGGATGACATATGTTCACGTTGACTTGCACTCAACTATAAGGTTTATAGATATATAACTGCAAGGATACTATAGGACTGATATAAGTTTTAATATCTGAATATGAGGTATGGAGGTCATGGCGGAGAAGCATTATAATATAGAAGAATTTTTAAAGAGAAATTTTTAAAGTGTTATTCGACACTTAGGAAAGAAAAATGCTTTTATGAAAACATACAAAAATTTCCCTACAGAGGTGCAGACAAAGAAATAGTTGTAACAAGCAAATTATAAGAATTTTGATATTTTCGGGTTACCGATGAGAACGTATGGCTTAGTTGGTTAGAGCGTTTGGACGGTTTCCAAGAGGCGCGGGTTCATATTCCGCAATGTTTAAATTTAAGCTAAGCAAGAAGATCACGTCGGGCGCCACTGTTATTAGATAATAGGGAATCCTGCGGTGTCCTGTCCCGACTCCCGTTGACTCAATAACTGCGTGATTGAATGATTGCCCGTAGTCATAGCCACGCGCGTCCTCGCATAATGAGAGCTTCCTCCCGGTTACTGGTAAACAACGTGTTTGTAATGTCAATTTGTGAATTCTGTTTAGACTTGTTCTGTTTTTCTTTTACCGGTAAAATTAGTTGGCATTTGTCAGAGGATATTAGTTTAAATTAATGTCAAGATTTGTAGAATTTTTCTGTTTAATTACTTTATAAAAAATGCAATTATTCTTACAGCTGTGGCTTGTGAAGGTAGCGCAGCGATAACGTGTTCGATTTTAACTCGGGGAATGGAATATTATTTATTATTTTTTTTCATTTCTTCATTCCGGTACTAAGGCAAAAGCGCGGCGCTAAGTTCCGCCAATCTACACGTGATGCCTCGAAAATTCGAAGGAAAATGGGGAATAGTGTCCTTATACTAGATTCTGCTACGCTTCTATGTGCGAGATAAAGTGTTAAGGTGAAAAAAAATCTTTTAGAGTTCTTCAAAATAAAGAAAACGGAACCCTTATATGATCACTGAATTTTTAATATAGCTATATATATATAGATATAAATAAGTACATATGTAGGTACATATATTTAAATAAGTAATAGCGAAATTCAAATAATTTATTAACTATAACCAGAGCACACAAGGTCACGAACCGCCCTTTTTTCTAATCTGTAATTATTAGTCTTTGCTTCTGGCTGATAATATCATTATAATTTTATAAAATTACATGTTTCGACGTATAATTAATTATGAAAAGCACAAACTTAATATGAAAAAAGTTGTAGGGAACTAAGAAATAAGTTTATGAACATTAAAACTAAGCTTATTAAATTTAATTATTGTATTGTATTTTTTAAATTTAAATGTAAGTATACAATTATATTTTTTGTTTTTATTCTGTTCTATTTGTTATAATTGAATTAGGAATACAAGACAAAGTATGATAATCTATAGTTTTTTTCGAAATTTAAATAATTAATTAAGCCAGAATTTAATTATAATTTTGCATAGTAATATATCAAATGTAACTAATTATTCATGAGATTATTATCTGGTTCTCTTCAATCCAAGCCAATGTTTGACTGTTCCCGCGTTTTCTTTGCTACTTTCTGTCGACTGTTACGCCTGGAGAGACACGCAAATCGTTCATTCAATTAATGGAGTGCAAGCGGTCGTGAATTTAACTATCACATAAATAAAACCTTTTACATATGTATGTATATAATCATAAGATAAGTATAGGCAAGTTAACGAGGCAGAGCACGAGAAATCGGAGGAAAGTGGGGAACGAAGTGTTCCACTAGGTTCCCTCCGCTTACATTGCTGTGTGCGGGATGAAGCGTGAAGCTGATTTAATTTTTAAGTTGTTATGTATTATTGGTTTTTATAAATGTTTTCATTAAGACAAATAAAAACTATTTCTTCTGCGAGCAAAGAAGTCATAATTTTTTTATAAAAATGATGGATATATCTTTCAAATTGATATATGTATAGGAAATTTATACGCAAAGATAAATTAATATTTGTACAATTAATAATGTATGATGCAGTTTCTGAGCCACCTTTCGTTATCTACAAGAACTAATTAGCAACAAAGAGTATCTTATTTCTTATGTTTCAGCGCATAAAAAAAGTAAAAAAAATTACATTTTAATGAAATCACAGATTTATGTATAGACAGGCAGGCCATATTTACAACAATTCAATTATCGATTTCAAATTATTTTATTTAAATGAATTTTGTATAATTTGTTTGGTAGATTTCAACCTTAGAAATACCAATATTTTTCTTATTCTAAGTGCGCTAATAACAGTTTTAAATATCGAAAAATGTACCTACTTATATAATTTTAATATATTGTAGTTGAGTCTTTGACTTTTTTGAAATACCATATTTATAGCGTATACAAAACGTATGTATGAAGGTACATGCCTTATTAAATTACAAACGAATTAACTTTGAATGGTTGTAAAATCGAATGAGGTAAATGACGTTTGCTACAATTTTTACGAGAAATTTTACAGCACTACAAGCTTTTATTAGTAATTTCATCTCTTTATATTTTGAAATAAAATTTAAAACAATAACTGTTTATAATCAGGAATATTAACTTGTAAGGTAATAAGATGTTCTTTTCAATTATATTTAGATATAAAATAATTAATATTTAAGATAAGCTGATAATTACAAATTAACTTTTTTGTTAAATAAGTAATCAAAGCGTTATTTAAAACGAGTGGCTCGCCCGCGGCTCCGCCCGCTTGAACTACATAATAATTTATTAACTAATTTAAATGGCATTTGTGATCTAATAATATTATCATTTATACATTCAAACTAAAACTTAAATCAATTCAATAAAACAGCTGTTATTTTACAGCAATTCAGTCAAACAAAATACTTTATATTGATATAACTTTTTTATTCCTAAGCCGATTGAAATAAAATAAAAATAAATGTTAAGAAAAGATTATAAAAATAAAGAAAAAGCATTTAAGTCGGTCAAGCTGTTTCTGAGACTAGTGTACACAAACGCACAGACAAACAGACAAAAAAATTGACAATCGTTATTTTGTTATTTATTAAATAAAAAGTATTTAGTTAATGTTTAATATAATATCATAAATAGAAGCTTTTAAAAAAGAGAACGAGTTTCTGTATTTATAGAAAACAATTACCAAACTTTTAACTACGATAGAGCCTCACAATTATATATATATTCTTTATTGCACATAAAAACATATAGGAAATAAAAAAATAAAATTTTAGTTAGCAAAGGTGGGGTTATTTCTAAAAGAAATCTCTTCCAGCCAACCAATGGACCATTCCCATGAAAGAAAAAAATACGTCGAAACACCCTCGTTTTGTCTATGGGTCTCGTTGAAAATACGAGTATTTTGTTGGGAGCGGCAAACTGTCGGTGCAAACAACCCGTGGTCAAATCTTTTAAGTAGGCAGCGAGTCAATATTTTTGTTAATAATTTAGTGAGAGCGTATTCCCACGATCCGTAATGGAGAAGGCTCGGTTACAGATCACACCCTCGGCGCGAGGTTGTTTGAACAGCGACGGTTCATAGTTCACTCTGGGAAGTACTCTGGCGCTTGTCAGCTATGATGTAGAGAATGTCAATAAATATAAGAAAATGCTTTCACATATTGGTTATTTTTATTTGTATATAAATATATTTTTAAGAGACCATTTATTTCAATTTATATTTTCATTTCTAAGCTTGAGTTCAGCCACTTAACACGCAATGCCTTTAGATTCGGCAGAAAGGGGGGAACAGAGTGTCTTAATACTAGATTCCCTCTGCCTACCTGTGTGCAGGATACAGCGTGAAGATGAATTAATTTGATGTGAATATCAGGGTTTTAAAATAATTATACTCAAAAAAACTCAAAAGTACGTGTTACCTAATTAGTAATTATGATCGGATAATAATGTAATAACCCAAAGTATATGTGATATAAGAAGTATTTTAAATATAATCTAAATAATATTTAGCTACAATATATTAAAGTTAATTTACTTACATTCATTAATCAATAGTTCCCATAAGAATAAATTAAAATTAAGTCAAGTGTGGTTCGAGTTTACTTATTTCTTAATCCGTATCTTAATCAACATTAATCAAGTAAAATTACTAAATTAGATTTATCATAAAATTGTACAGCGTTATTAACAAACTTATTATTACCCATATATATGTTCACAAACAGGCGAATGGATCGCGCAATAGCTCTAGCCAATTGAGCTTCATCTTAGCATTTCGCCAAGACAATTCTATTTAGCTTTAGCTTGTCTGCAGCTATCACACATCATGAGGGTAGGTAGAGAGGACCTAGGAACCTTAAGTAACTCCGTTCCCATTAAGACATTTCCGTTTCCCATTTCCCACCATTATTATTAAATATTTGCTTCACTTCCTTGAATGGATATGGTGGCCTCCCGTATTGTAATTCCTTATATTAAAATCTTATGAAATTTTCGTAGCATTACTTATATAGATTGATAGTGCGAGTAATGGCGATCCAAGTGTACAGCTTAGGCCCTCTTAAGTGGGCCTTTTAAAATGTGCATTAGCTCCCCTCCATCATTAAAGCAAGCTCTTACGTAAAGCAATAAGAGAATTGTTTTTATCACATACGGGTCACTAAAATTAGCGTCATTAACTATTTCAAATAAAAAAGAATGAAGAAAAGTTTAATTAGCATCACAAAAACCTGTTGAATGAACTAATTCACAATGGAAGACAAAAACAAAAGATAATTAAAAGCCGATTCAACATACGCAATAACAATGCAACGTGTTGCCAAGACGCGGGGAATTGTTAGCAGCGACACGATTATTGTTTGTTATTAGATGAAATTCTCAATGAAACAATATAATAATATTACATGTATTCAATATAAAAATTCACGACAATCAGCTTCACGCAGTATCCCGCACACAGCAGCCAACGCAGAGGGAACCTTCCCCATTTTTCGCCGAATTTTGGAGATTGCGTGTTGAATGGCGGAAGTCGACACCGGACTTTTTGCCTTGGTGCCAGATCGAATAAATGAAAATATTATCTAATAAATAAACATTCTTTCCCTCGGATGGAGATCGAACTCACAACCCTCTGCACTACGACGTCCTCATTTTCATTAATTCTTACCAATTTAATTTTTAGTAAATATTAATAAATAGAATAGTTCAAGAGAAGTGATGAATGGGTGCGAAGTAGCCGCCACAGGGTCGCGAGGTGCAAATTGCAAATACCCACCAACCTCCTCGAACAACGTTCCCACGGTAACGTAACGCAACATTACGACTTCGAAAACTTTATTTCTGCTCTGTTACCTGTAAATGTAATGATAACTTATTAAAATTATCTCAAACTTTAATGAAAAGGTCAATTACCTTTACATTGCCGCTTGGAATAATTTAATATGCCAAATGAAAAATAATAGTGCCTATTTTAAATTGTAATTTGTATGATATTCATTAAGCCTTCATTTTATATATTTACGTAATTTATGTAATATTACGTCATTTCTTGGTGCGTGTGTAGGGTTATTAAAATTTTAATAATTCTATGCGTAGTTGAATATTTATATATTTATTAACAATAAATACTTAGTATCACGTTGTATCCCTAGCGGGGTAGCCAGAGAGAACAGAACGCCAAAAGCTATGGTGTCTGCATATCTCTTTCGTCTCGTCCACTGTCATTAACCTCCTCCTCATGCTTTTTACATGATCATCTTCCAACATACTTGAAATTCTATTTTCGAAGGTCAACGATGTCCCAAATCGTACCAATTCTTCATAATAAACGCAAACCTATAATGAAACAATGTAAAATCATTGCAACGCTTATGCAACGTTAGGACCTAATTTGATACTATTACAAGGCAGCACTTGTTTAAACAACGTAGGTGCAAAAACTGGAGCGTCGAGCTCTACTTGCGCTCACGTTACTATTTACAAGTTTCAATTTCTAAAATCTGATTAGCACGTCGGGGCTTGATAGGTAGATCGATGTTATTTGTAAAGTAATACGTAGCATGACGCAGTGGCTCAAGGGTGTGCCGTAGAGGCGACGTTTGTAGGTTCGACAATTGGAGGGGATGAATTATCAATTATTTATATTTTCATTTCTTCGCTCTGGTAACAAGGTAAAGCGTGGCGTTGATTTCCGCCACTCAACACGTAGTGCCTCGTAAAATTCGGCGGAAAGTGGGGAATGGAGTGTCTTCGTACTAGGTTTCCTCTGCCTACTCTGCTGTTTATTTATGTAGCTAAGCATTTTCCAGAGTGGGAATCGAACACAGAACAATTGCACGAGGCCTTATTATATTGTCTTTAGACATTTTTATGCCTTCCTAACTTCTGTACTTAGTACAGAAGATGCGTAAATATAAAAAAGAAATTGCTATTAATGTTCATCTCTGGATCATTATAACAACGTCAATCATCGTCCTACTCGTGAGTCAGTTTTAACTGGTTGACTTCCGCAGCGGATATCCCATGCAACCATCCATGCACTTTAAATGCTATGAATGAGACACAAAGGGCGACACCAAAACAAAACCGCCGACTGCGCGTGCGCAGCGTACGTAAGGCGTAACGAATTGTCGGATACAGATATCAATTTATAAAAGTTATGTAGGTAGGTACACTTGTTATTCTAACTTGTATTGGCAAATTGATATTTAGGGGATTATCATATAAAGATCTGTTCAGACGCAGGGCTAAGTATGGGACGGTAAACGCGACGGTTGTGCGGTCGATTCCCAGTCAGAAAAGTTAAATGTATAGTCGAAGATGGAAAAAATATATAATAATTTATTTTTTAATATTGCCGAACATTATGTTTTATATCAACATTTTAGTAATTCACAAATTTGACATTCCTGAGCCGCACCCATAACATGTCAAGCGGAAGTCAGTGCTTTTTTCATTGATTATGATTAATCAGTGTTGACTCACTAGTTGGCATGTTAAATTTTCAAATTAAGAACAGGCTTACTCAGCACGCAAAGCCCCCAGGATTCGGCGGAAAGGAGGGAATGGATTGTCTTAACACTAGGTCTGCCTCACCCTCTGCCTACTCTGCTGTGTGCAGGATGCAGCGTGAAGTTGAAAAAAAAGACAGGTTTATTTTCATAATGATATAGATATTTTTATTCACGATAAGGTCACATGTACGTAACGCTTAGCCAAAACTATATAAAACAATTGAATATTTATAACTATTTGGAATTACCATATCCTGCGTTTGTTGTCTCGTGACGGAAATTCTATCAAACGATAGTTGGAAGGCTGAAGTGAACGGATATGATGACGTCGATGTTGGCCGCTACTACGTCGATTTCAATAGTCTATAGTCTGAAGTCTTTGGTGCACTTGATCGCAAATGTACCGAATACTGTGCCTATACTGTTACTTTTGTTATATAAAAAAACTTTGGTCGCTTCAAATTTTCGCATATTTCATCATAAATATTTAATGAAAAAAATTACGCCTGTTCTTAGTAGTTTACATGGTGGTTTTAAATCAGTTACTTTTATTAATTCATCATTTTTAATTGTGCAAGAAGAATAAAATTGAATCGTTAAGATAGATTTGCAAAACTTCTATTATTTAGGTATAGGAAAAGTTGTTTTACAATTGATTTTATTTCTACGAGTGTGCCTAGTATAAAATTAATAGTATTAATAATTAATTTACTTAGTTTTAGTACGTATATCAATCTCAATGTCTGCAATGTCAGCTTAAGTACGTAAGGTTTATACTTAATATATAAACAGGAATACGTCGGTGCCGACTTCAAAATAATAAAACGTAGTAAAAATGAACGTGACGAGACTAAAAACTATTGAATTCATTCTCACCATTGATTAGAATTCACAAAATTGTAGATACTTCTAAGTTATTTTCATTCAGCAACTTTACTATTTTCGTACCGTCGTTGTTTACATTTCACAAGCGTAGAATAGAACAATGGAGGCAGTAAACGTAACGTAACGGGCGTCCCCGGTCCTCGGCGTTAAGTCATTCTGTATTTACAATGGAGTTGGACATAGAACGTGAGAACGTTGTTTTAAACCAATCTTTATCCCGAAGGTGCGTTTCTACGTGTCGATTACAATGCGACAGACGGACAGACCTCGCTTTTATTTATTATGTAGGTAGGCGGTGTAACGCAAAGGTGTCATAGACCACTGAACCACCAGACGTCTTAAGCTGCCAAACTTGGGTACAATCACGTTACGAATTTTTAGTAAGGAAATGCAATTAGGAGGTTAATTGTACTGCTCGTGGGAAAGAGCCATTGATTTTTTGTTTCCTTTTTTTTCTTTATTATATTATACTTCCTGTGCTGTGAATGGGTTTTTAAAATTAATAATAGTCTTAAAATCTTTTATATGTAGATTTATAAATATGTTATATACATTCTTTTTAAATTTTTAAACGATTTATTATATAATGGTATATTATACGTCACTTACCGCAGATTTGTTGAATATCTAATCTCATCCGGCGGTTGTCTATAAACTTCCGCAAAGGCATTGTTCCTTCCCCACATTAACCGAATTAATTCTATTAGCTCTCTATTTTACATGCATTTGTTTACAGAGTTTACATATTAATAAATTATAAAATACTATGTTAGAATCTTAGAATGCTTAATTATAAAGTGAGAATTTTACTTATTAACTTTTATCAAATGATTTAATATTACAAAGTTTAAATTATAATAAAACTAGTAGAACCTATAAACATGTGACTGTAAACGCGACAGGTCGTGGATTCGATTCCCACTCGGAGAACGTAATATTTAACATTTTTATTTTCTCGCTCTGGTAACGAGATAAAGCGCGGCGTTGAGTTCTGCCACTCAATATGGGTTACGGAGTGGTTCCCAAGTACTATCTGCCTATATTGCTATGTGTGGGAAACAGCGTCTAGCTAAAATGAAAAAATTAAAATATATATTAAGATAATATAAATTACCGACTAAAAATATATGTTAAATGTATCTTGACACATTTTCTATTTAAAAATCAGTTTTCTTAAAACATATTAGATCTAAAAATCTGAACAAAGGTATATTAAGTTGAAAACATCCAATTATTAAATAAAAAATCCATCAAAAACGGCTAAGCAATTTAAGATAAAATAGTTTTATCTTTATTTTTATGTATAAGGACGTACGTATAACTATCAACCAGATAAAAATAATTACCTACCCTAGGCCAGAGGCGGAGTTTGACGGCAGGTGCGCGTGCGCACGTGTGACGTACGGTTAAATGTGGATAATCGAAATATTGACTTGTAAATGCCAAAAAATACCAATAAATAAAATATAATAACTATAGTGAAATAAGGTAAAAATATATCTTATAAATTTTGATTGGTGGAGCTATTTTCTAGCTAGGTGTCTTAGTGAGAAATAAACGGAGAAATCACTGCCCATTGTAATCTAAAATGGAATTTGTTATTAAACTAAGAATTAATATAGAGACTATATCTAATAATAAAGAATTTAAAATATGGTAAATTAAAAAAAAATAAAATTATATTTCTTAATTGAAACTTAATGAAGTAAAATAATCTAGTTTAAGAATTTTGATATTATATCTTTTATTTACATAAAAGACACTAGTGGAAAAGATTTTTTAATTAAGTTAACTCTTTGAATTTAACCTAAATTGAGGCTTAGGTTCTTACCCAACTAACCTAACGTGAACTAGAAAACAATGGAAATTTTAAAGATGATAAATAAAACATTTTTTATTAAAATTTAAATACATTTTAAATGTTATAAATATATTTATGTGTCGTGGTGCAGGTGTTCAAGTGTGCGACGGTAAACGCGAAAGGCTCGATTCCCACTCGAGAAAAATAACGAAACAATCCGTAATCCATCACGAAATGCCTCCAAAATTGGGCGTAAAAAGTGTAGAACTGAAGTGTCTGAACCCCAGGTTCCTAGATTCAAAAACAAAGAAACAAATAATATAAACAAATAAAATTGTAATGTGACCATGAGAATAACGTTATAGTATTTCCACCTGCTACGTTTTTTTATTTCGACATCTCGATGATTATGGAAATAATAAAGAAACTAGTTCTTTCTATCATTATTACTCTGGAGTACCTACACGAACAGCAAAGTAGGTCGCGTACAGAAGCCTAGCTACATTAGAAGACGTTTCTGCTTATTCCGGTTCTAGAAGTACACACATACGAGTAGATATGTATATGAGTATAATACAATAATCAACTATTTTAATACTAAAAGCACATTATTTGAGGCCGTCGAGGCCCAGAGGCACAAATGAGTAACTGTAACGCGACGATTGCGGATTCGATCCCCACTCTAGGGAATTAATTATTACCTATTACCTGGTACCAAGGCCAAATCCCGGTGATGAGCTGCGCCGCAGCACACACTATGTCTCGAAAAATTTAAGGGTAAGTAGAGCACGAACTGTTTTAACACCAGCTTCTCCAGCTACTTCTGCCTACCCCCCCTGGATGTGTGGGATATAGCGTGAAGCACACTTTTATCTAACTCGAATATCTATATCACTGTGTACGTTAGTTCTACACCATTGTCTTTATATATATTAGTCAATATATATATATATCATGGGTTGACTGTAGGTACTCTGAACAGGATCCGATCACTCAGTATATCCAGTTTTACAGCGCAACTCGCTACACAATGGTGGGCGACAAAGCCAAGCAGTTACCGTGGAAGCGACAAGTAGCATGTTGTCACAATGTCGTCTAACAACAGCTACGATTATACCGCATACCGGTTTGAGTTCTAATGTCCTCATCGTGACGAGTATTAAATTACTTCAGTCAAATCAGCTTCACGCTGTTTCCCGCAAACAGCAGGATAGGCAGAGGGAACCTAATGTTAAGAAACTCCGTTCACTATTTTCCGCCGAATTCTGATGGCATTGCGCGTTTATACTCACAAACTTTTGCCCTTGCCTCAACTATCATTATAAAAGGGCAATAAGCTAAACGTATAATAATTAACACTATATATACACTCTCTTATAATATTTTATTTTAATAAATAACACAGAGCGCGACATACGGTATTTACATCCGTCATTACCATTGTACAGCAGTGAAACAGGACGTCCGCTGAAACAGGCAGTTGACTCACAAGAATTGTATATGCTACCCAACCACTATTTGCAATGTCAATACACTCACCCCACAGTGGGGTTGAGTGGAGGAACAATCGGGCGGAAGCGGAAGCCGCGTTTCGCGATCTCTGGATGAATTTCGGGCGGCAGCTGCGCGTGCGCCGCGTCAGCTGCTGCGCCATCTAATAGCTCATTTCCGTTTTGCAGCACCGACCGTTTGGATAACTATGCATTGTACTTAGAAGGCTTTAATGAGCTGATGATATTCGGTCTCGTTACGTCAATATGGCGATCTTAAGAGAGCACGTATTCAGCTGGTTATATTTTTTTATTTTTGTACGTTATTCTCTCTAACTATAACACTTAAATATTTTTTATCATATAGCAAGATTATTTTTCATTTTTATAAAGTGTGTAATATAGGATTCTGGAAGTAAGATAACCAGCTAGGGTATCTATATTTTTCATATGAAAATAATAAGCCATCACCACGACCAGTGGTTCCTTACCTTCCTTATTGTGATGCCTGTCAGTTCTAAGTTCAATATTTAACAGGCATAAATCTATTCTTTGTTTTTATTTTTCGATATGGGCCGCGGCATTATCATATGTTGTTATAATAATAGTTGTTGTACCAGCTAAAATATACGGGAGTGTAAAAAAAGGAGTTAATTAAAACTAATTTAGTGAAAGATACATTTATTTATAGATATTAAGTTCGTTTCCTTCGTCTCGCGCGCACATGCCAAAAAGATACACAACATACGCACACGGAGGACGTGCGGAGGGTTCACAATTTATAAAATGACTTACATGCATTTTTTATCCTTCACCATCGCGTGGTGCATCTGTCACCGGCTATATTTAGACCACATTATTATAGTTATCTTATAAAAACTACTTATTTTTAAATATATGCAAAGGGAGAACTCTAGCAAAAAATAATGTTTCAAAATATCTTAAGATAAATATTATTTATAAATACCAAATTAAGGTATTTTTAAAGAGGTGTATATGTAACGTTATCTTCGAGACATCACGTTTAATTAAAATTTAAGTGATGTTTTTAATATATTTTATTAATAGAGACTCAAACGTAGCTTCGCTCGCTTAACCTTATGTTTATATTATAGCCAAAGGATATTTTTTTAATAAATATATATAGTATCCCATGTCCTTCTTAATATCTCTAAAAGTATTTGTACAAAGACTTTGAAACACAAGCAATGTTTTCCTTTATGACTTAGAAGGATGAACGTTTAATATAGCTTCCCTCGTTGACACACGACTGGGTCTTTGTATCCGAGATTATTAATCGCTCGTCTTCAATGTTCTTAGCGGAGGAAATTTAATAAAGAACGGTATTTATGAGCTTTTAACTGAAACAGGAAATTCGTTGGGATGATAGACTTATGCTAGCAGCTATAGACACTAAGAAAATAAGGATTTAAATGATTATATATATATTTTTTTCAATATTTCTGTAAAAAAATATTTATTTTCTATATTAATATTTATTTCTGATGTCTAAGTCCAAATGTACCTAGTAATTAAAAATAAAAATAATATTTATGTGTAATAATAATTAGTGCCCTCTTTTGCCTATATTATTTTCTATATTACCCATATATCTATCTTCAATAGTCATTGAAAAACCTAATATAATATATTTTATCTTAGCTCGATCGTTGTTCACACCAAAAATTGTAAAAAGCTCATATTACGAAGTGAGAAATTGTAATCTTTATGGAATAAATAGAAGCGTCAACCATTTCGTTGTTGTAAAGATTTAAGTAAAACGAGATTAGGTCGTTAGCTCCTTAGCTATGATCCATTGTATTTGCTTTGTAATCCTGTTTTGTAATACAATCAGGACTGGCGGAACGTTATCTTTTTGTATATCTTTTTATATCAATAACAATTTAATTTGCTATTGGTGTCAAGTTAAATTTAAATTTAGATACTGTTAAATAAATTATATAAAGTAATCCTATAGGCTTCATGCTACATCCCGTACACAGCAGGGTAGGCATTGGAAACCTGGTGCTAAGGCATTCAGTTCCCCACTTTCTGTGAATTCTGGAGGCGTTGCGTGAGTTGAGTGAGCAGAACTCAATACCGCCTCTATGGAATATACCAGAGCGAAGAAATGGAAATATAAAGTGAAATAAATATTTCACTTCCTCGAATGGGGTAACCCACAATCGTTGCGTTACAGTCACACCCTCGTGCCGCTGCGCCATGGCGGTCTCAAGTAATCCTATCAAAAACATAAATAGAGCCAAGTTAAATGTTAAGTAATGAGGCTTAGGGTTTTTGATGAGTGAGTCAGTCAGCCACATCGCTGGCACGTGCTTGATAATTATCTATATATATATATAAAAGGACTTGTCCTCACTGACTGAGGTAAGACACACGCACAGCCTTAACCGCTGATGGTAGACACGAGGAATTTGGATAGATGTTTACTTTTGTAATCTAGACATCCACTATGAAGGGATTTGGAAAAATTTTAACCCTAAAGGGGTGGAGTAGGCGTTGAAAGTTTGTATGGAAAAAAAATAATCGACACTGATTTTTATAAAATTTGGAATTTAGATTATTAAAGAATTCTATTTCTAGAATTCCCCCCTGAGGGTGCAAATAAGGGGTTGAAAGTCTTTATGGAAATATCTTTAAAACGCCACTGATTATTATAAAATTTGAAATTTAGACTCTTAAAAATATTTAATTGAACATACGTTTCATGGTTTTGTAGAATTCACCCCCTAAGTGTGCAATTTTTTTGGTTTGTATGGAAAAATCTTTAAATTTAAATTACCGATTTTTATAAAATTTGAAATTTAGACTCTTAAAAATATTCATTGAACACATGTTTCGTGGTTTATTAGAATTCACCCCTAAATACGCAAGCGAAGCTGCGCGCGTCCGCTAGTCTAATATAAAACCAAATAATATTTTTCCAAAAAAATAAAGTAAAATATTTACATATTATCTATAGGTATTATTTTAATTTTATACAAAAACAAAGTAGTAGTTGTTCAAGGTTGTAGGGAACACCTGGTATATTATATGGTTTACCATAGATACAAGAAAGATAAATAGATTCTGTAATTTTATGTTTTTGATGCTTATCTTATTGCCAATAGATTTCTGTTTAATCTGCTATCTCGGCTGTTGTTTGCATAATGTCTATCCTTACCCATAATAATAAATCTGTATGAGATTTTTGCTAAAATATGATACCAATTACCTACTGAGGTCTTCGTGGCGCAGGAGCACATGCAGGTCACAAGCAAAGTATGTGGGTTCGATTTGGGAATTGAATACAATTTATTTCATTGCACGCCTTAGTAAGACAAGTGTGGCGTGAGTGTCTGGGCACTAACATGCAATCTCTCCAAATTGGCCGGCAAGTTGAGAACGGAATGTGTTTACATTAGGTTCCTACTGCTAACCTTGCTTTATACATGAGATATAAGTAGAGAGTTTTTACAGGATTAGAATATGTTTTTCATTTTGTTATAATCCATAGTTAAAAAATTGTACGCATCATTAATGGAGAATAAGCACTAAATTTAAATTCTACCTCATCGTATTGTCTTTTAAAAACAAAAAATACGTGTTAAAGAATTATTTTGATACGTTTGATGCTATTAGTTTTTGAGATATTGTCCTTTAAAGTAAGCGCGCGACGCGAGATTCCGTCGGGCCGCAACCGACCCGCGTGACGTCACTTGTCTGACAGAACTAGCTCGCCCCAAATACATAGCCTGCGGGAGCCCGGACTCGAGCACTGTCCTTATAGGTCCTGCCATGCCATGCCATGGTATGTTTACAATCACCTCTGCTGGGGGCACAATCTACGCAGATGAATACGAATTAACTTATTGGTTCTTTTCATTGGATTCTAAACTGCAATAATATGGTTTAATACATGCGCGGTGGTCTGCTGTAATATACATTTGGCAATACATACATAACCTACTCTTTTAACTTATACGTACGCAATAGCATCATGACTATAACTCTCTCTTGCTCTTCTAAAAAAAATTGTACATCTACTCAACTCACCGCATGTATTTAGTTACATTATTATTATATTAAATTCACTTATAAAACAATCTTACTACTTTGAACTTGATTAAAACGTTTGGTACTTTTAACACAAATAGCGTTACCTATATTATGAAACTAGTTAGGTTAGGTTACATTACAGTTTTAAATAAATAATTTCAAATAAAATAACATAAGATAGTTATTATCTATACCCCAAATTGACATAATATTACTAGTTAGACAACAAAACTTATCTTCCCATTTTTACTCCTTGCATTTCTGCGGCGATGAAATCACTATTATTCGATAAATAATCGGCAAGTATAAATCCATCTATTACGGGTAGGTTATCCGATTGCCCTTTTTCGGATCCCTCATCTATTTTAATTAATTAGATTGACACTTTAGCACAGGCAAGTAGCAAACAAACAACGTACTGCGCGAGATCTCCTATCACCGGCGACTAGCGAGTTGTAAGACCAGTGACGTCACCGCCGACCGCGGGACTGTTAGCGGCATTTGAAATTTTTGCAAACTTCAAATGCCTGTAAAATATAAAATAACTCCTTGGTTGTTTTTAATGAAACCAAAACTAGTGTATTTGTATACGTAAAAACTNAAATTGACATAATATAACTAGTTAGACAACAAAACTTATCTTCGCCATTTTTACTCTTTGCATTTCTGCGGCGATGAAATCACTATTATTCGATAAATAATCGGCAAGTATAAATCCATCTATTACGGGTAGGTTATCCGATTGCCCTTTTTCGAATCCCTCATCTATTTTAATTAATTAGATTGACACTTTAGCACAGGCAAGTAGCAAACAAACAACGTACTGTGCGAGATCTCCTATCACCGCCGACCGCGGGACTGTTAGCGGCATTTGAAATTTTTGCAAACTTCAAATGCCTGTAAAATATAAAATAACTACTTGGTTGTTTTTAATGAAACCAAAACGAGTGTATTTGTATACTTAAAAACTTTACTGTAACGAACTTTGAAGCATTATTTCATACCTATTACCATTCCTCATTATAAATTGAAAATAGTTTATTATCAGTTATCGGCTAATTTAGCAATTACAATTTCATTGAGCTTAATTATCTGTAACGCGTGTTCTATTAAATTAAAAAAAAAATAAAATAAAATAGTAGCATTGTCGAATACAAAACATATTACCTGGTTATGTCAGAATTGTGAATACGCAGCCACCGGATGAATTCACTTCGCCCGTCCCACTTCGATAACATCTGTTGAAGGATCATAAGGTGTTTGGAATTACTATTCAAATATTTGACACACATGTTTCGACGAACATTATTAGAAAATATTATATACATTTATATTATTGGAAAGCAAAATTGATTTTCTATTGACGCACAGTATTTTTTTTTTGCTTTTGATTAAAAGCTTAGAGCTTCGCCCGCTGGAACTATACTTTTTTTTAGCTTCGCACATCTCGCATTAATATGGACAACCAAACCTATATTACCTAGTGGTACCTAGTGTTAAGATATTAAGTAATAGATTCTATGTACAGACAGCGATCAATTACAATTTTATTATACGTATAGATAGTAAAACATATATGTATACCGTCTAAATTTCTAATAGAATATTTATTTTGTAAAACAAATATTACGAACTCCCTACATTAGCTACATCCCCACGGGAGCACACACTGCACAGTGCGCGCGCGCCGCGGCCCATTAGCCGGGTGCTGATACAATTTTTTCTATGGCATGTGCTACTGCCAATTTGCGAAAAGCAAGGTGTTCGAGGCGCCTGTGCCGTGATTTGGAAGCCTCTTAATGTTTTTATATATTGTTATTTCATTATTCCTTTTGAAGATTTGTCTACCTTATTTTTGTTGTCAGCTTCACGCTGTATACCGCATGTATTATGGAAGGCGGAGGTTTCCTGGTGTTAAGTCACTCCGTTCTCGCGTTTTCGGTTGGAGACATTGGTCATTGAGTGGTGGAACTCAACACCGCGGTTTGCCTCGACACCATAGTGAAGAAGTGATAATATTAAAGATTTCATTTTCACAAATGGGAATCTAACGCAGAACCTATCGCGTTTCTGCAGGCTATCTACATTTTAGTATGTATAAATGTAATTTTGATTGACGCTTACTAGATTGACGATACGAAACCTTAATTTATTTACATTCTGGCTCCCCTTAGGTATAACTAACGCTCTACGCCACAGCACCGACCATTAATATCGAGGGGAGCTTTTTCATAAAGCACCAGATTAACATTCGTTTCCTAGATTATTGTAAAGGAACGTGATACGAAAATAAAGAATGCTTTTTTTCTATAATGCTATAAATATTTGTATATAAAATATGACCGATTTGTTTCGTGGCGTTGCGTGTTTAGTGACTGAAATCAACGCTGCGCTTTTGCCTCGGTGCCAGCGCGAAGAAATGAATCAAATGAAAGTAGAGAACTGGGTGTCTTAGCACTATGTGCTAAATTATACAATTTACTTACAAAATTTGACAGATAAGTACATGTGATATACATAGTAAGTAAGGAATAATAAAGTTGCCATTACAAAAAATATTTTACTAAAAAAAAATCAATTGTGCCATATAAATGTTGCCATACAAAATAAAAAGATTACCATTGAATAGCACCTATTACCGAGTCACTTAACTATTTTGTCCTATATCACGCTCACTAAACACTTTGTAGTCACGGGCAAGATGTAAGCGACCAAATTATAGTAGTACGTACCTACTATAATAATTATGGGTAATTTATGAACGGGAACCTATTAATGGTGTTCAACGAACTGAGTGCTCTTTTAAAACAAAATTGTCATATGATTGAGTGGAGTTGAACATATTATTAAGCGAGTTTAAAATAGTCTTTCTATAGAATTATATAAAGAAAGAAAAATGTGATTTAAATGTTTTTATAAGCAGTTAATTTCAGAAATTAATAAGTTTTTCAAATATTTTTTATTTTTTACTATTGAATTATAGGTAAGGCCAGTCGTGACGCACCATGTTACTGTAAGCGTGACAGGTTTAATTCCCACTCGAGGATATTAAATATTTAATATTTTCATTTCCTCGCTTTAGTGTTGAAACAAAGCGCGGCGTTGAGTGCCGCCACTCAACATACAATGCCTCTAAAAAAGTGGAGAGCGGAGTATTTTAATATACCTTCTAGGCTCCCTCTGCCTATTGGCTGCTCCACAAGTATTTGCTCAATGATGCATTTGCATTTTTCTTATACATAAAGGAAACTTATAATTACAGTAAAATTTTATATAAAGTAAAGTATATTTAAGAATTTAAATATATTCATTCGTATTTGCTATCAAATATAATGATTTTTTCCGTAGCTATAGAAAAAGGAGCGTACTCGTCGTCGCTATGAGTTATTGCCCATTTGATCCTTTTCTAGGTCATAAGTATAGAAGATATGGGTAGACGGCGGCGCCGAAAAGCCTGATATAGAATAGCTACTAAGATTTTATCTAAAAGGTTCTTTCAAATGTGCGTCTAGACATTAAATATGCTTCAGAAAGCAATTTTTTGGTTAACGATCAAATACAAATTTAGGGTGACCATCTAATGACGTTTATACAGTTCATTTGTTTGCCTAAAGACCTAAAGAAATGAAAGTTCGTAATACATTAAATCCCGCATACAAGAGGGTAGGCATATCAAAATAGTGTTAAGACACTCCGTTCCCCACTTTGCGTCGAATTATGCTAATTGACGGGATTCAACGCAGGGCGTTTTTTATCTTGGTGACAGAGCGAACATATAAAAATAATAAAAAATAATAATTAATTCCCTTGATTGGAGATTGAACCCACCGTCGCGTTGCAGTCACACCCTTGTGCCTCTAAACCACGACGACGAATAAGTAAACTAAAAAGAGTAAGTACAATAACTACAAAAGATCATGGCTTAAGATTTATAGTGAACATGTGATTCAAGTTCAATTTATTCTTAGCTTTGGTATGTCGTGATATATTTATTTACCAAAGTGCAAAAAAAGTAATGTGAAAGTGTTTTTTTGTATATTTTGTTAATTATGTAGAAGAAAAAATAATATTAAGGCAATTATAAAAGTTGTAGTTCTTTTTTGTCGATAAAAAATATTTGCAATTTTTTAACAACTTATTATTAAAATTTACTTTTAGGTTCATTAAAGACGGTATCCATAGTATAGATATGGTCATTGGTCTTTCAAAAGTTTGCTCAAAAGAGATAATGCTAAATTAGAATCATGCGATAGTGGGATGAGATAGACAGTGGTGTAATTTTCGATCTCGCAATATCGCGAATGGCATTTAAAAAACTATGAAAATAGTACTGTAAATACATACATAGCAAAGTAAAAAATATATAACACTAAATTTTCAGTGTTTACTAAATACTTCTGTTTATTTCATAGTTCATTTTCTTATAGTTTTACTGATTTATGATGAAAAGCACTTTTCCTCATTGAATAATGCATAATATGATATATTCAAATTCAATTCAACTGAAATTGCAAAATATATGCAAATATTTTTTTCCACAACATACAAGACTTTACAGTACTACAGTACAGTAGTATGACAGTACTTTTGGGTTTTAAAACCCTCATTATGGACTTGAATTTTTCGTAATACTAAAAACCCACGAAGCCTAACAAGAATGAAAACTGTAAGTCGCAAATGAGGCTTCTCTCTTCTAAATTTATTGCAATACGATCCTAATTCTTCGGTATCGGTGATAGGGGGAACTGATTATGCGAGTCATAGAGAGAGAGAGAGACAGAGAGAAGAAATATGCTGTATATACTCGTATGCCTACAGTTTTGTATTGATAGTAGATAGTATTTGCTGCCTGGAACGTCGTTTCCGAAGACTTTATGACCCTTGCCGCAGTATTTCTGCTTATGACCTGTTTCTATCGAATTTGTTTTTCAATCTCGACATTTTTCCTTATGTACAAGATATGGTTCCTGAACGCACCGTCTAAATTTGAAATATTTCGTGTAATCTGTGGCACAGAACGCTTTATTTTAACAGAGAATGGAAATGGAAATAGTATAATTATTATTTTTTAAATATGTTCCATGTACAGACACCAATCCGTTATGATTTTATTATAAGTATAGACTATTTTTTTCAAAACAAACAAATGGTTATATATGGTTATATAAATATTTTAATTTGTCATCGACTTTTAAATAATGTATTGATTAAAACATGGCAACATTTCTTAGAATTTATTTCAAATTGACATACATTGATATTCAGTCCAACTGAGCTATGGCAACGTCATAAATGTTTCTACAATCAATAAGCAAAAACTACCCTGACACACGTCACCTTCGTGATTCCTTCGATTTCCACCGTCGCAGTAGGCTAAAAATTGTACAGACATGAAACCAGTACAATGGCCTCAAATAATAGTTTGCATGTTGTACAACAAATTTACGGCACCTAATATTTCCATAGGAAATATTATGGAGAAATTGTTCGACTGCGTGTGGGGCTAGCGGTCAATGC
Organism: Heliconius nattereri; assembly: GCA_013403645.1. Taxonomy (NCBI): domain Eukaryota; kingdom Metazoa; phylum Arthropoda; class Insecta; order Lepidoptera; family Nymphalidae; genus Heliconius; species Heliconius nattereri. The sequence goes on along the minus strand of JAAIXI010000245.1, from coordinate 4,668,883 downwards.
TTCAACTCGCCTAGGTAATCTCAATAAAAGTATAAAAAATATTATAGTTCTTCATTTATATGTATTAGTAATGGTTAACACCTAAAACTTTGTGTAGTGTATCTGTATCGGCTTAGTGTTAAGACACTCCGTTCCCCATTTTCTGCCGAATTTTGAAGACATTGCGTCTTGACTAGCGAAAATCATCTCCAGAGCGATGAAATGAAAATATAAATTTGAATAAATATTTCATTTTAATATTAGGATTTTTCATAAAAGGTTTTTATCGATTTAATTTGCAATTGCGATAGATGTTTGTTCCTTTTGCAATCTAAAAGTCACCTACATAGTTTTTGTAACAAAAAAAATAGAAATTCAATTAAGACTAGCAGCTACTTAGATAATTTCCATAATTACAATGAGGGACACATAAATATTTTGGATAAGGAATTTCAATCGTGACGTATGCGGGCTTAAGATGTAGAACCTGTGTTTAGGTCTTTACAAAGTATATATTTGATTAAATAAAAATATCAAATAAATAAAAATTACTTTTTCATGATTTTAATCGAAAACATATTATTTAAATCTTTTATCGGTATATATTCAATTTTAAGAAGAAAATATTTTTTATGATTTTGATGTAACTCAAGCTTTATCGACGGAGAGTGGTGAATGGAAATATTTTAATAAGAACGTAGTGTCTTAACACTAGGTTCCAAGGTTCCATCTGCCTACCCTGATTTGCGCGGAATAAAGCGTGAAGCTAAAATAAAATATACTTAGGTACTTATAATTTTTTTTTCAATTCACGCTTGTCACTAAAATACATGATCTATTATTATCTTTATATGTATCTCTTTATAATATCAACGAAACAATATAGGTACCTATACTTTTATTTTCAACATTTTAGCACTATATTTTAGCCTAACTAACAATTTCACGTTATTGCAAAATTTCTCTACAGTTATTATTGTTAAACTCCGTGATTATTGTCAAATCGTTTTTATTGTGAAAAGAAAGCTTCCGATAAAGGAAATCGTGGGAGAGCACTCGTGAAGTTGTCGAAGAAAGCGAATATGTAACAGAGATTATTTTACAATACCGTCTGTTATATTTTCTTCAAATTTCAATTTCTCCTATTCAAAAAGATTGCCAGTAATAAATAACCAATTTACTTATTTTCCAGTCCACATTAAAAAATCGCTATACTTATGAATTAGCGATTAAATTAATATTTATTTATTTATTTATAATTCTCTTTATTTTATTAAACCTATACAATTTTAAAATGTCACATTGTCTCAAACAAGTTAGAATATAAGATACATAAAAAAATCTGAAGTATGTCGATATAGCAACAGGAAACGGGCATAAAAACCGTAATAAGCGGACGATGTATCGAATATCAATGGACACTGGCCACCTGCGCCCGCGCTTCTGCAAGTGCCGGTGAATGAATGACGCGTGCGCGGAAAACGATGTAACGTCGACCATACCGGTTTATTTACAACACTAGTTACGATTCGCGTTTTCTCTTCTTATTTATTGTTATGTTATTAGTTTATTACTTATTAGATACTTATTGTTGTAATAATGTTGTTATTCAAATAGTTTTATTATATTTCAATATTGTTCCTCAGTAGGTAAAGTAAGTAGTAAACATGTAAAAGTTAATTCGTTTTAAACAAACATAATGTTAGATTTATATGAATTTGTAATAACATTGAACACAAGCTGCTTATGCTTTTATTACGTACGATTCAAGTTTCATCAGCAGAAAAACATTATACATGAAAAGTTTTAAATGAGATCGAAGCACACGGGATGATTCTAGAGAGACAGCCTGGCTGCGTGATTGTGAACCTGTGGATTATTTACAGTACTTTACAAACACGAGATAAAGAACATAGAATTGACATAGTGTGTTCCGTTCTACTTCAACATTCTACTTTTGTATTCCTCTCGGTCTTGACATCCCTTCATTCCGATATGACATTTTTTTATGCAACGTGTGGAAGGATACAATGAACTTTATAGTGAAATGTGAATGCTCGACACCATAATTATAATTATTCTATTCGGCGGCTGTGAAAAATCCTCTTGTAAACTTCATTAATTTTATCTAACTACGTTAACAATTAAGTATGCGCCGTTCCGCTTTCTAAACATACTCGTTCTATCACGGCCATTAGAGGCGTTAATCTATTGTCCAGTTGTAAAATAATGAAAACATATTCATATTTTAGTGTAATGCTTCGAAATGCTTCTGCTGCATGTGTTTTACATAGTTCTTTAAAAATGAAGATTCCATTCGAGAATATTAAATATTTAATGTTATCATTTGTTCGCTCTGTTTCGGGGCAAAGCGCGGCGTTGATTTCTGCTACTACAGATGCATTGTCACCAGAATTCAGTGGAAATTATTGAGCGGAGTGTCTTAACTAGGCTCCTTATGCCTACCCTACTACATTTGTGAAACTGAAAAAAGAAAAGGAAATATAAATAAAAATAGTATAAATAAAATCTAGGTAGCTTATTAGCTAACCTGGAAGTATATTTGCATGTTAGGACAAATGTCTCAAACGCTTCAGTTCCAACACCGTGGGAGCAGTGTAGACTGTGAAGAGCGCGTGTGAACCACCAAACACAATAGACTGACACACACTGCACACTGCACTATGAAGCCCTGATTTAGAAGAGACATCACCAACAATGCGGCATCAGTGTGGTGCAATCACATCATAATTACGCAGCGCGTAGGAGGCATGGGAATATCATACGAGTTACAACCAGTGTTGTTTAACGCTGCTCGCTCTACAATGGTTACTATTGAAATTACTAAAGCTTGAAGTTAATGTCATAGATTAATTAAATAGTTCCCTTCTTTCGTTTGAGGCCGGTTGGGGGACGAGCGTGTGACTGTGAATGTGACAGCTTGTGGGTTTGATTCCCACTCGAGGATATTTAATAGTTGCATATCTTCACTAGCAACACGAAATGCCTCCAAAATTCCGCGGATAATGTTGTTTCATGATTATGCTCAAATTCTTTGATTCACATATGAAACATATATTTTCATTTGTTAAGGATGTTTCAAAAAGAAATTTAGTTTAAGACTATTAAAAATCATTCAGGCACTATAGCAATGGTAGATTATTGTGGACTAATATTTTTATGTTACTTAATTAAATCACAAATATTTTTTTTTATACTTTTTAGATTTTTAGGGAATGGAGAACGTAGTGTCTCAACACTAAGTCCCATTTACCTACCTGCTGTGTGCGGGATTCAGCGAATAAATAAGATTTTCAAATAAACAAAAATCACTTATATCTCCATAACCAATACTGCAAATAAAAATATCTTTCCTGCTACAAGAACATTGAAGTTTACTGCCCGACTCGTATAATTTAGACATCAACGGAGAGCCTTTTATTGTCCCGGCTATTAATGCGCCGCCCACAAAGATACGATAAATTATCGTATAAACTAACTCGATACCAATCTGCTATTTGGTCGTCGCGGAGAATTCGAGATAGTAAATAACTTGCCTCTATTCTATTTCATAATAAATTGTGTACATCGTCTTAGTTCAAATGGGCTTGAACGATAAAAAAATGACAGTAACATATTTTTATAATGTAGGTAAATTCATTTCTTTTTAGTTTTCATAATTGTTATCTTCGCTGTGACGTAAAGGACGTGTGTTTGGGTAAAGGTTGTGCGTTCGATTCTCATTTCTTTTTATTTTTGAAATATCAAAGTTTTTAAAAAATATTTACAAACAATAAAGTACTTTTCTGGGTACAATGCGCAGAAACGAGCACACGCTTCTGCTATAGAGCAAGCTCTATCTCCATATGGGTTGAAATTCAAGCAGAATAACTTACCACAAAAGATTTAAAAACACATAAGACACATTTGGTGTGCCGGTACACAAGCATCCTCAGTAAACATTATAATAAAATATTAATAAGAAGCACTTGCTAGTGATAATTGCGGCGTTATGTTCCGCCACTCAACACGCAATGCCTTAAACATTCGGCGGAAATTGGGGAACAGAGTATCTTAATACTAGGTTCCCTCTGCCTACCCTACTACATGGGGGATACAGCGTGGAGCTAAAAAAAAGTGTCTCATAATAAAATAATCGATAATAGCAGACAGTAGCGACCTACCTCATTTTGGTCAATCATTCTCTGCCCTGGCGTGACGCACGCGAGCTTCCATCTACAATGTTACCTAAGTACAGCTTATGATGCCTATCATATGCCTTTGTTAAATATAACAGTTTATTTTCTTTTTATTATGAAAAGGTCACAAAAACAGAATAATCAACGTTGAATCCTTATTTAATAAACACGTATCCGTGGTCGTAGGAAGGGGGAAGAGGAGGTTAGTTTGATCTGTGCCCACACCATAAAGTGTAGTTACAAAAATTTGCCTCGAAAAGAAAAAAACAACATTTACACGACCATATCTGTTCAAAACTAAAGTCCAGGCCCCCCCTCCCCAGAAAATATCTCCAGATACGCTAATGCATATATGTATGTACATCTTAAGTACACATTCCTCCATCAGATTTATGTATCCGGTGGAAATAATGGCAAAGAAAAAGACTAAAGAAATTGCTACATATTAGTGCAAGCCAATGTTAAAGAGAGCAAGTGGACGAGGCGACGGCGACGGCGACGCGGATGTCGCCAGATTTAGACACTTGTAAAGGATTCGCGACGGCCAGAGCCAGTGCCCCCCCGTGCCCCCCCAGTGCCCCTCGTGTTGCGAATTGTCAGAACTAATTTTGGCCTTCGAGAGGTTTACGGGCGGAAATAATAAAGCTTTTGAGTTAATGAAAATGCTTTAAATGAGAATTTACTTATATAGCTACTATTTATGTTGGGAGTTGTGACCTACATTTTAGAGTATAATACTTATACGTGTTTTGGGTTTCCCTAAAACTTTGTATTGAACTTATTAATAAATCCATTTTTTTGGCACTATAAAAATATAAAAATAAATAAAACAAATGAATAAGTAAGAAAATATATTAGCGCTCTACATTACGCAAATAGATTGCAGGTGAGTTCGTAGTCCTTGAATTGTTATAGTAAGAGGCGTGCCAAGTAGCCGGCCTTGTGACCTATTACGCGGCCTTGCAGATGCAGCCTATGCAGGTGTATTCATATTTACATTACGAATTTTGTCTATATTTAGTAATTTTACAGTATATATATAAGTATATTTTTATCTAATAAACATTGTGACAACCAACATTCCTAGATGAAGTTACATTATAAGTAATAGCAGTTATAATAAAATGGAATATTTCACGATTTGTTGAAATATTTACTGCAATTATGGCGGTACATACAATCGCTATATAAAACAGACAATAAACAGACAAACAATCATGTCGTATAAAGCGCTATTTTAAAACTACAACTGTTAGTACAGTCACGATTTACATTACTGTATGACAAAAAGCTCACCTAAGATATCGCTATATGATGGGGCTTATGTTTTTTTTATATATATAAATGCTTATATTTATTTGCTGATTTTAATGACAACAGTGACTGACAGCTTAAAAAATCTGTTGATAAACTGTCAGGGCGCGTGTCGGTGCGACGATGTCATACATTTCTCTATACTAAAAGAAGTACATCGTTTTCTGAACTAAGTTAATCTTTATATGAGCCTTACGCTGCTTCGACATACGGAAGAATTTGTAAAAATGCAAGCAAGTGTTTTGTACGGCGAGGTGTCGGTTGGTTCAAACAAGGAGGTGTTTGCAAGAGATAGCAGCTATCGCCTGGGAACCTCAAACAGGCGGGTCCGTCCGCGTGCCGCTACCACAGCTCGCGCCCAGCGCCACGCACGGGGAAATACCTTAGATAAGACGTCGCGGCAAATCATATGATGGAAACATAAAGATTTCTTTGTTTTGTCATTAGAAATATAATATTACCATACATGTCATTAAACGTACGTATAATATTAGGTTTTTAATAACATATTAACCATTGGAGTCAAAGTTCATATATTTTTTTGAAAATATATGCAATGTACCTATTCCGAACAATACAGGTATATAATTTAATAAAATATAAAGATTTTCCTAATAGTATAGCAAGAGAAGATAAAATCTGGATGCTCCAATTAATAGTTACTTTGAAAATTCTTCTAATATTAAGTTATAGGTGTTCCTATTCAAATGCACATATAGAATTAATTATACGAGCTTCGGAACTGCACCGCTTGGTATGCAAGCGACTGACGGCGCGTCCGTCCGGTGCAGGCGCATCTCGTTGGTAAAGAGCAACTCAACTATATGAGTATACTTATATATAACAATACATGTATATTCACGACATCCCTTTACGAATGACTAAATGTATTGGTAAAAAATACATTTGATAGCATCTAGAGATATAATCTGAGTCTGAATCATATTATTGTTATTTTCTTATTTAAAAACAACATTATTTTTGCACTAGTTAAAAATTATCTACATAAAACGTTTATCTATGGTCCTATATCCAGTGTAAAGCTTGCTTCTAATGATAAAGCGATGATAAAATTCACAGATTTCCGATAAAGATTTATCCGCTGCTACTTTAACTATGTTTAACTCGTGTTGGACTGGTTTGTCAGTCCTAATGAGACTGTTCTCGCTTCACGACCGGCGGACAACAAGATCTCGTTATCACAATGTGGAAATGATAAGGCTTCTGCAAAGACCTGCGAAATGAGGTATAAATGTTTAATTTATTTAAAGTATCATTTATTAATGTTTATTTTAAGCTTTATACAAGTTCTTTATATTGTACTGTATTTTATAAATCAAGCCCTTTCATTTCATAGATGCGCAAAAATATGTAAGCCGCCATTTCGTTGTGGCGGCCATTTTGGGTTAATAATTTAAGTTGATTAATTTTCTAATTTAATTTATTAATCTAAATTGTATCTCAATTATACACTGGGAATTAGGACAAATTGAACTTGAATTGAATGATTTCACATATCAACACGACAAGTTAAATAAAAGTTCATAAAAATATATATAAATAATTATTATATTAAAGGTAACGTCAACGCGTTAACGGCATGTGCAAGGGCGATTATTAAGGAAGAATCCCGATGCCGATAATCTAGAGTCAGCGGTAGAGTCGGCACTCGACATTGGCGGAATGCAACAATCGCCGCTCAGGCGCACAGGTGCACCTGCACCTGCCCGTGTCGTACCGACTGTAGCGATATTTGTATGGAGATATCGATATCTTTACGTATTATATCATCATCATCAGCTTCACGCCGTATCCCGCACACAGCAGGATAGGCAGAGGGAACCTCGCGGTTAGTAAGACTTAAGACACTCCGTTCCCCATTTTCTGCTGAATTCTGGAAGCATTACGTGTTGCATGGCAGAACTCAACGCCGCGCTTTGCCTCGATACTAGAGCGAAGAAATGGAAATATAAACGTAAATAAATATTATACTTCCTCAAGTGGGGATCGAACCCACATCCGTCGCGTTACAGTCACACCCTAGTGCCGACGACCGTGTTACCGACGACGAATTATATGAATTAGATATATCTGTATCTGTACTTATAATTAAATTGTTGTCTTTATTTTTTGTCTGTTTGTCTGTGCGTTTGTTCACGTTTCATCTCAGAAACGGCTTAGCCGATTTAATTGCACCGGTTGCATTGCATTTTCACTATTGTATTTCGGGAAGCCATTATATCGACTGGATTTGTAGTTTTAAAGCAACGTGAATAATTAGGAGATATTTTATTACTTTGCTTATTTATATTTTAATTCATGTCATGTTTGTGTAAATTAATTACGTATTTAGATATTGAAGACAGAAATTTGTGAAGAATCTTATACGGTTATCGAGTATATTTTGTTTTAATTGAATATTAAAATACATTAAAAAAAAACATTGCATATTGTATCATCCACATCATCATCAAAGTAAGCAAAACGTTTCGCCAAACCTAGAATCGCACGAGTTCGAGGGGAGAAAAATGCTTAAAAAAATCTCATCTCCAAATTTATGATAAATATCAAAATTATATTTAATTTGCTCTACGGTATTTTCAGTCGAATAATTAAGGTTATTTTTCTCAAAATTTATATTCATATAAGTAATTGCCAGCACAGATATAAGTATTTCAGTAACGGATGTGCGTGAATACCTACGTAAAACAAAAAGTGTTCACCCGAACAGGTGATGTTACACCTTGAGGTCAGTATCACGAAAATATCGAAATCTTACAAGTTCAATATTTGACAGGCGGTCAATGTAAAACTTTCTGTCGTCGAAAGCGCTTCCCAGTCACCTTTCACGCGATATCTTAACGCTTGAATGACAAATGATAAATTCTTAAAGATCTTTCAATATAAATTAAACCGTGTGTTTTAATAATTAACTGTATTAATTTTTTTTTGGGCTTCACACTGTATCACGCTTATAGCAGAGTAAGAGGGATATAGAGGGATGTAGTGTTAAGAAACTCCAGAGATTCGATAGTTCAACACCAGATTTCATTTCTTCGAGCGGGAATCGAACCCACAATCTATGGTTTTACAATCACATGCTTGTTCCCCTGCGCCACGATTGTCCTCAACGCATTCATTATAATAATTAAAAAAATATATTTATCATACAGACCGAGCAACTATCAACGTAAATAAAACTGTGCCGTTGTTGCGACCTATTATTATAGAGTTGACCTGAACGTCTGACTCGCGGTTTCATTATAATTTTCACAATTAAGCTTGCATTTTCACATCATTGTTGACGAACACTTTAGAATTCAAAACAAATAAAAATGTATGGAGCAACGGAAAACTACGTAGTCATAGTATTAGGAAAAAAAAGCACTTTCAACTAAAAAAATATATCGGCACATCTGAACTGCAAAAGCTAGAAGGTTCGTTGCCGTCGGCGCCAGCCCCGTGAGAATCGCGTCTAACAACACCTAGAGCGTGACAACTGGCTATCTGTACCTACCGGCAGTCTCCTACGCTCAAATATGACACGGGATCGAAGTAATCAATTCGCGGCCGTCGCTTTTAATGTAGCAAAAAATAGATTTATGACACTCTGAAATCCGCGAAATCGACCACCAAACTTTCCTTGATATAAAAATATTATCACTAGTTTCGTTTTTCTATTTTGTAACGTTGAGACAGAAGCGAAACTGTTTATTGATTATTTTAAGAAAATAAGCGTTCGTAAAAAAGTAGTCAAAAAAGATAAGATAATATCTTAAATATTTGGTAGCGGAACACAGGCGTGGCGCCGTTTCGATGCATTGACGGGCGTCGGTAGTGTTTTACAGCAGTTAGCCCGGGCTAAGGTGATTAAGAGCCCGCTCGGCGCGTGCCCCGGGGCTCCCATTGCTGCGTATATCACATTCCAATATAAATTAGTTTTGGACGGCCAGATTACGTGCCGAAAGAGTTTGTAGTGCTTTAAGTAATTAGAATTTTAGAGGATATTTGATAAACTATAAATCGATATACTACTATGTTAGTTAACGTTTATTTTCTTTAGTATTTTAAAAGTCTGCCCCTGCAGACAAACTGTGTACAGGTGAGGGAACCTAGTGTAAATACACTCCGTTTCCCAAATATATTTTTTTTCAATATTTCCTTTTGTGAATAATAAATTAGCATGTTAAGATAAATACAAGAGGTATACACAATAAGTTAATCGCAATCATCAGTGGCATCGGAATTTACGATTGATAATTGAAGAGAACGTTTCAAGACGCCGCGCTCGCGAGCTGCGGTCGACCGGGACGCCCGCGCCGCCACGTGCACGCTATATTCCTATAATGTATGGCCCAAGTTAGTGTTGCTTACTTTGTAGTATTCGTGTTTTGCCATTTTACATATAGCCATGTTGAAGTTTTAAATGAATCATTAAGAAAGAAAGTAAGTTTTCAAGAAATGTCATAATATTGACATATAAACGTGTGACTGTAGACGCGACAGTTGTTGGAATAGAGTTCCCATTAGAAAAAAAAATATTTAATTCTGCCACTCAACGCGCAATGCTTTCAAAATTCGGCGGAAAGCGGGGAGCGGAGTGTCTTAAACATTAGAGTCCCCCAGCCTACCTTGCTACATTATGAACCTGAAAAAATACACCTATAAAAATCAGATACGTTGTTTGTACGTACTTATATTTTTTTAATATGTTTGATTTGAACACTTGCTCCACCGCTTTCGACATAGAATTTTTTCTGAAACAACGCAATTTTTGCGTGCGCCGCAGGCAACGGCAAATTATGGCACCCGCCAGCTGAGTAATTGCGACGATGGTGCGAGTGGAAGTTCGACGATTTATTAACTTTTAATTATGTTTATATAAAAAATAAATATATAAATGTTAATCTATATATATATATAAAAGGACTTGTCCTCACTGACTGAGGTAAGACGCACGCACAGCCGTAAGCGCTGAAGATTGAAACGTGAAATTTGGACAGATGTTTACTTTTGTAATCTGGACATCCACTAAGAAGGTATTTTGAAAAGGTTTAACCCTAAAGGGGTAAAATAGAGGTTGAAAATAGGAGTTTGTATGGAAAAAAAATTTAAATCGGCACCGATTTTTATAAAATTCAAAATTTATATTTTTAAAAGTATTTAATTGAACACGTGTTTCATCGTTTTCTAGAATACTCCCCCTAGGGGTATAAAGAAGCGGTTGAAAGTTTGTATGGAAAAATCTTTAAATCTCCACTGATTTTTATAAAATTAAGACTTAAAATATTTCATTGAACACGTGTTTCATGGTTTATTAGAATTCACCCCTTAGGGTGCAAACAAGCAGGCAAAGCTGCGCGCGTCCGCTAGTTATATATATGTTCAAATGTAAAGTTTATTGGCTTACGTTATATAAAGCTCCAACTCTGCACATCTATGCGCTACGATGCGCTACGATGTAAACGTAGCACAAAACGAAAACGCATAAATATTACCGAGTTTATGTGCGTACTAGCAATACTAAACATCATCATCATCAGCTTCACGTTGTACCCCGCACACAACAGGGTAAACTGACTTAAAATACTCCATTTCCATTAAGACTTCCTTTCTCTTATTTCCGCCGAATTCTGAAGGCAATTCGTGTTTACTGGCGAATCTCTTAAACATTTTTAATAAAAATATCAAATATTTAATTTTCCCACTGGTGATTGAACCCACAACCTGTCGCGCTTACAGTCACACGCTTGTGCCCCTTGCGCCATGATGACTCTTGACTATATCAGAATATTCAGGCGCTCTATTACTTCAACAGTTAGTTACATTTTATTGAAGATTTTTAGCATATATGACAATTAAAGGTAGGCGTAGGACCATCCTAATGTCCGTACCAAATATGGCACCTGTCCCAGTCAGCCATTATTGGGTAAAAGAGAAAAGTGTATGTGGGTTCCTTCCCACGTGGAGTGGAGGACCTCCCCGGAGTGCATACATTACGGACAGCGTCGTCGCCGCCCGCCTCACGGCCACACGCAGGCCCCAATACCACGGCCAATTGAAAATGACCTTCATTATTATCGCTTTAATTTTTATATTGATATTTAAACTATTAAAGATGTTTAATTAATTTATGTTTATCGGACGTCTTTGTTTTAGTAAATGTAATTTATTAAAAAAATCAATAGAATAATACTTTGGTTCAGCTTGTTACGAATATACCTTTTACTTTCGATGAGACTTCTAACTGGTAATATGTTAAGAAATATGTTATACGTGAACTTAGAAGTAAAAATCTGTATAAATTAAATAATAAAATCAAATAGGGCCAGTTGTGGTGCAGGAGCACAAAGTGTGAGTGTGGGTTCGATCCCCACTCGAAGAAATAAAATATTTATTTAAATTTATATTTTCATTTTGTTCTGGTGTCGACTCAACACGAAATGCTTCAAAAATGTTGAGGAAAATGGGGAACGGAGTGTCTTAACACTAGGTTCCCTCTACCTAAATTAAATAATTATTACGTATAATCTCAGATAATTCGATATCTAGTGTTAATTGTATCACATAATATAAATTCAACGCACGCCGGCGGCGTAAGCGCAGCTCCAGATAACATTAGCATGTTAATGAAGGGGCGTGCCTGAGCTCGTCTCCCACGCGCCTTCGTCTCTTCACTTCGTGGCCAGTGATATATGCTCTTTTTAATAACCAATTAAATTGTGTTACTTATCTTTGTTTTTCCACTTTTAGATATATATTTATAATATTTTATAGAGATATCAAGAAAATATATAAGAAACAAACCTTATTATTATTAGTCACTGCGATTAAAAATTAAGAATATGTTTCTTTCAATTAATTTGTAATAATAAAACTATTAATTAAGCTGTGTTATTTATGTATGGTAGAGCATTAGAACAGGTATACCGTTTAGGTAGCCCTATTAACATAGTAACGAAGGGGCGGGCTCGCCGGTAACTCACGCCCGCACAAAATAAATAATTTCACTCTGGAATGCAGTTATAATGGACCACTCATATAGGTATTCAATCGAAGAATTTAGCCAAAATTTTAATTGAGAAAAAGAATGAAGCCTATGGAAAGACTGTCTTTTCTATTGTTAGAATATTTTTGGTGAGATAAAATTCGTTGACACTATTCGTGGCGTATTGTATATTCGATGCCCGCTCGAGGATATGGAATTTTTAATATTTTCATTTCTTCGCACTGGTGTCGAGGAAAACTTCGTCATTGATTTCCGTCACTCAACACACAATGCCTCCAGAATTTGAAAATGGGGAACGGAGTATCTTAACACTAGGTCTCTGATTACCCTGCTGTGTGCATACTGCACGATATGCATACAGCGAGAACCTCCAAAAAAACATCCAATATAATTTAACCTTGTTTGTCTACGTTAAATTATAATAATAAAAAAAATAAGCTTAACTATTTCCATATAATTCGTTTCGTTCTCATTTCGCATTGTCACTTTTCGTGCGAACCAGATTAGTATGGCGGTGATTATTCGAGATCGCCGATCAGACCCTCGACCGCCGCCGGTATATTTTTATATTGTCCTCTAATTTACACGCCGGCCAATTAAGCCCCGCATCAGGGCTTACTTTGGATTTGCGTACTCGAGAATTTTAATTGGTTATATTTTATAATTTATTGAGCCCGTCGTGGCGTAGCGGCACAAGGCTGTGTCTGTAACGCGACAGTTCTGGGTTCGATCCCCACTCGAGGGAGTGAAATGTTTATTTACGTTTATATTTCCAGACTTCGGCAGAAAGTGGGGAACTGAGTGTCTTACAACACTATATATCGACACTATATTCCCTCTGCCTACCCTGCTGTGTGCGGGATACAGTGTGAAGCTGAAAAAAAAAAATGTTATAATTATGCAGAGTAGGTACGTTGTTATACTTATTGGAATATCTCAGTGTGTTGTTTGAAATGTATGATTTATGTCATATATAAAAATTGGTACGTTTTTAGTTACCACCAAATAATTGAAATATTTTATGGTCGTAGATTGATATTGACAATTTGTGAAGTTTACTCTTTTATTTTTAATTATTAAGAGTAAATAACTATCACATATTTTTTTAAATTTTATGTGAATAATTAGGTTTATTCTAATTAAAGATTATATCTGGACTTTATCTTTAAACCGATATTCGTGTAAATGTGTGTTTATTAATTCTTCGGGCTAACTTTTTATTATTAAATTTTTAGGGTGGGCACGAACCCTCCCTCTTATATTATACGTGTATCATTTCATTTAATTCTGCAAAGTATTCAATTAAGAATGTTAAATATCAATAACAAGAAAGTAAATAAATATCTTATTTGTTCGACCTGAGCAGATGGGTTCGTGCGTATAGTGGGTGGCATCTACATTCGTCACCGCTACCCAAGAGCAAGGTGAATACGAGCAAGTTTTAAGTAAATACAGCTATTGTTATAATTAATAATATTTAAAAATATAGTTAAATAGCTAAAATAAAAATTTTAAAAATATTTGAGGCCAGTCGTAATAGGTTGAGGGTTCAATTTCCACATTCACACAAAAGCATACATGTAATAGGGTTTTTTTTAATCAATGTTGCTATTTTTAGAATTAATAAAATAGCGGATAATAAGCAAGGCATTTTGTCACTGAAAATCTCATCGCCGCGCCTTGCCTTAACCTTACCACAATTAAAAAATGAATTTATAAATAAATAATAATTCATTCCCACTATTAGGAATCGGACCCATATCTTCACGTTCACAGTCACGCAACGGCATCAGCTCACCATGTAAATATTTACTTTCCAATGTCTTATCCAAATCTTCGTACTTCTAGCGTTGAGAGTAGAGAGTTCGCGGTGGCCTCTATCAAAGAATCGCGCTCTATGCAAATGCAGTTTTTGCAACTACCAATTGAAGAGCAGAACGAAACGAATACGAAACGGCTGGGTGGCCCAACTTGTGCCTATATTACCTATATAAAGTGTTTTTAAAAAATATTTAGAATTGTACCTAGTATTTAATATTTGTAATGTGTATATTTTATCATTTTTTCGCTTTGGAGTCTAAGCAAAGGGCGACGTTGAGTTCCGCCACTAAATACCCAATGCCTCCATAAAGTATCTTAATGAGAACAGAGTGTTTTTACACTATTATCACAAATTCCCTCGACCTATCCTACATTGTGAGCGAAAAACAAATTGGAGTAACTACTATGTATTCATAGTATATTATATAAATCAACATTAAACTAATTTCATTTGATATTTTTAAATTTCCTTTGTTATATTTGTAATATTTAAATTATAAATACTTAAATACAACAGTCATTCATTCAAATACAATCGTTATTCTAATAAACGTCACTAATTGTGTCTATGGACGACGTCTTGAATGTTTCACCGAACAACGACTAGTTTACATATTATTATAATATTCAAAAATTGCTCTCAACAACTGAGTCATCCACCGTCAGTGCTGGGCCCAGGCCTGTTAAGGTGTAGCTCCCTTGTTTTTTATATTTATAATAAAAGATTATGTTAAAAATTGTCAAAGTTTTTTATATTTTGTTTGTTTTAATCTTTGCATGTAAACATGCTATGCAGTTTATATTTTAGTATAATTTTATAAAATGAAATTATAATCGCTGATATAACTAATAGTTCTATGTTTATTTTTATTTAGCATACAGCATTAACTACTTGAAGGTAGGCAGGAGAAAAAAATATTGATTGACCTTATAAAAGAAACGAATAATAATCTTTTTCTTCTTTTCTCGTTTAGTCTATGGGTAATACTATTAAAAACACACACACACACACACACACACACACATACACACACACACACGAAATAACTTATATTGCCAATAACAAGATGATATTCCTCTTATCACCAGGCAGCGTGACATTTCCGAGGCTGCACCTTAAGACAGTATTTTTTGCGCTCGCAGTTCACTGTGACACTACAATAAATTAGATGCGTTGAAATGTTTGTGTTGTTGCGTCGCGGCCGCTGTCGGCGACGCCGCTCGCGCATACATTAGCGCACAATACCGCGGGGGGCGCCCATTGTGTCCTCACACTCGCTCCCCTGTCCTGCCCCGTCCTCCCGCCTCCTCCTCCCTCCCCCCCGACCCCACTGCCCTTAATGAAGGATTCATCGCGAGAGGTGCAATTATCAGATAAAATCGGACTATGTGTGGTCACAAAAGTAAGGCCGAACTCCTAAGTGTTTTCTTCGATCGAGTTCATACTTCATGGAGCGCGATGGGGGTTTTGTAAGTAATAATTTAGAATTTCTGCAGGTTCCGTGCCTTCTAATGACCAGATAATTGTGAAGCAGGTGCGCTCGCACCAGCTCACGCCAGCCGCACACGCCAATCGGGTTCGGTGAAAAAATCTAAACGCTTGTGGAATTTTTTTTTATTTCGTTGATTTTCGTAACCTAAATTTTAACTATAAACTAACCAAAAAGAACATTCCATAAAGTTGTAAATTGATCAATGTTTCAAGAGATTTTAAATATATGTCTACAATAGGAATTAAAACTTTTATAACTCGTATTTCAATATTGTTATTGAAAAAAAACAGCAAATACAAATATATGTAAGTGTTGGACCTAAATAAAATCTGTTCTTATTTTTAACTTTCACGTATAGACGTAATAGACGAGCTATTTAATAATAAAATTTATTACACTTTATATGAAAGCAAGCTGTTACAGCAAGCAAAATATTTTTTTTTAAGACCACCTGGCACGCACCCGTCAGAGCGAAGAACAAAAACTTATAGAAAAAACGTCATAATATTTGAATATTTGAAAAAAATAATTAAGGCTGCCGAATGTCACCTGTCGTGGGCTCGTGGGCACGAGATACACATTTGCATAGAAACTATTTTTCAAGAGACGGCATTAATCTTGAATACCGTCAACATAGCAACCCTTATAATCGTCTGTACATCTCGTCATCGTGATAATACTGAAGAGGAATATGCTTTTTGTAATGCAAATCATAAAAAAAAACTTAATATAATGAAAGTTTAAGTATAATACAATGTAATAACAACTGACAAAAAGTTTTAAGGCGCACGCCAGTGAATCTAGCCAAGTTAAAAAAATGGAAACGTTCAATGTGTATTTCACTTTGAGCCCTTCATAACTCGGAAACCAATTAATCGATATGCATTAAATTTACCACCTTTGTTCTTGAATCTTATCCCGAATCTGCTAGCTTGAATCTTATCCCGAATGAACATAGAATTCGGTACCCACATAGATCCCCCATTCTTCTGTCGTCGAAGTCGAGAACGTTGCAATATTTAACATTAAACTTGGCTCTTATTTCAGATTTATATTTTTAAGTGTATTATTATTTCTTTAAATGCAAAAATACATTAAATAGGTGTTATAGTTAAAACTAAAAATGTTTGGACAAAAAAAATTCGACGTCTAAATATTTTCATTGAATTGACATAAATATACAGATGAAGTCATTTGATATTTATATCTACGACACTCGTCACATTCATTGTCTAATGAAACATCTAATTATAATAAATATTCATCCATTGTCAGACAGAGGGAACAATCCAGTGTTTTAGATACGAAATGGCTACAGACAGTATAACAATTATTACTATCGTTTGAAAATATTGATTTAGTTTAATTTTCATTCCACTTACGTCTTATCGTAATTTGTTTACGATATTTACGATTTGCGTCGTGGTGCAGGCACAGACTTGTAAATACGTCGGTTATGGGTTCAATCCGCAATCGGAGAAACGACATTTCATTGTTTTCATTTCCTTGCACGCATTTCCTGATCACAAGGCAAAGTGTGGCATATTAAAACCTCCAAAAGTTAATTAGAGCTAGCAACTTATTACTTAGAAATATAACAAAATTATATAAAATAATAAGTTTATGTAAATAAAGTAAAAGCATATATCTTAATTCTAGTAGAGCTTTTGCAATAAACTTAATCGATATCCAAAACTCGTCGAGACTTGAAGTCTATCCTATAGCGTCCGCTAAGGGGAGTAGGTAGGTAGTTAATTCTGAAACTAGGCTCTGCCTACCAATTTTAAAACATAACAAAAGTTAGTAAGTTAATAAATCAGTAAAATAAAATAATCAGTAAATTAAATTAAAACATTGCGAAATCGATTTCAAATTCTGTGAAATAACGTAATTTTATAAGTTAATTTGAATAAACGGTCCAACGTTGCGTGTTTCATAATAACAACGAAGAACGCGGTGTAGGTGCATGCATTGTGCAGTCAGTAGCGCAGCCGCGGGCGGTCGTGGATTTCTTGTTCTAATTTCGGAAACGTTTTCGGAAAGTTTTTTTCTATGTTTATTTTCAGCTTTACGCTTTATCTCGGAAGTGCAAAGAAATCCTGGTGTCAAGACACTTTATTTTCTGCTTTCCGTCGGGATGCAATGGCATTTATGAGTGGTGGAACTCAACGCTGCTTTCTTCATAATAGGGAAATGTAAGATCATTCGCCGCTTGGGGAGCAAGTTCACATAGCCTCGATGAGTTTCAATTTTTCCTTTAAGGAAACTATAATATAACATTTTGTTATGTTAATAAAATATCGTGCTTTTATATTTTGGAATATGTAATGCACATTGTTTCTTGCTTACATATTTCATACAGAAATATATGATTTGTGTAAAGTTAAGATTAACTTATATTTTGAATGTCCTATAAAATACATCATTATTCGAATAAACTGCTATTTTCCATAACTATTAACATAAGTACTTATGGCAATTAGAAACTCATTAAATTGATTTTAAGCTTCTATTTGTAAGCAAGGAAATATCCTATCGTCTTCGTTTTATTAAACGATGTTTTTCACGTTCATTGCACTAGTTTACAATATATAACAATACCCTCAGGTTATTATTCAACAAACTTCCCCTTTTTACAAATCCATTTTATGGAAATCACATCGGTTATAAGAAAAGTTTTTCTGTTTATTTTGACTGATGAATGAACCTTACAATAATACGTTATACCTCTACTTTGTAACACGCAATGTTGTCTACATGTATTTTTTTATTTCTTTTTTTTTCACTTTATACTGTATCACGCATGAACTTAGTGTTAAGACATTCCGTTCCCCATCCTTCACTGAATTTTCATGGCAATGCGTTTTGAGTGTTGGTAGCAGCAGTAACAGTGCGAAGAAATGAAAAAATTTAAAAAAATGAGCGGAAAGTGGAAAACAGAGTAGCTTAGGTTCCCTCTGCCTACCCTACTGTTTGCGGCATGCAGCATGAAACTGAATAATTCATTCCCCCGGGTAGGGCTCGAACCCACATCCGTCGCATTATAGTGAAACGCTTATGTCATAAGCCCTTGCGCCACAACGCAAACGCCTCATGCCTATATAAAATGAATCAATAAAATATTTTTCTTAGAATCAAAACGCTCCTTATTAATGCTTTAGATGAGGTTTAATAAAACTTATCCCAAGCTTATTACATTTCTTAATAACATGATTAGAGGACAGACACGCGCGACGACGTCACTGAATTTCGAATAATGCGAGCGGCAAGGCCGGTCAGTCACTTTAGCAATAGACGCGCGTAACGTGGTGTAATGTATGAATCACTGATTCAGTCACTTTCTCGTCTTAATCTGTTGGTCATTCTTTCTTTGGCCTATTTATTTCCGTGAACCATCTATTTTCCAGAAATACTTGATGTGTTTGGCCAGTAGTGGCGCATGGACGTAAGCGTGTGACTGTAAACGTGAAAGATTGTGGGTTCGATTCCCAATCGTGGAAATGAAATATCGCTCTGGTGTTGAGACAAACAGTGGCGTTAAGTGAAACGCAATGCCTCTAGAATACGGCGGAAAGTGGAAAGCGGAGTGTCTTATCACTAGGCTCCCTCTGAAATTGAAAAAACTTAATTTGAAAAAAACTTGATATGTAAAGCATTATATTTACTTTTTTACTTTGCGATGTTTCCAGTGGTTTATGGATGGATTAGCCACTTGCCTTATTCTGTGCACATCCGTATAAAGTAACATAAAACAGAAAATTATTTAGAAAATCCATTATAGCTCTTGAAATTTTATATCCTAAGTCCAGTATTTCAAATAGCTATATTATAAAAATTACTGGCCTTTTAAACTCAAATCCTTGTAATTGCATCAGCTTGTGTGCAGGACCGGTGTATCGCTGTTAAGTGGATCAGGAAGGCCCAATTTGTCGGCGCTACTAAATCATTGGACAAAAGAGCCGCCTGATGTACGCCCGATCTAAATCGATTTGTTCAAATTATGACGGCGGCGGCCAATTCTCTTTAGCGAGCCACCAACCTTCTTTTTAGTGTTTAGAAAAAATTGCTAATTATATGAAGATGCATTGGCAACGATGAAGTAATTAATCATAATAATATCTAGTGTCGTTTTGGAATTATTTGTTTTTGCCATTTTTTTTGTTGATCTTATATGCAAAAAGAACAAATTAATCATAGTAAAATGTTAAGTACTGCGTCGTTCTCAACTTCACTGATACCCTGAATTTTATCCCGAGCACCATACAGATCTCCCATTTTTTGATCGGTGAACATTTAACTTGGCTCTCATTTCATATTTATTTTTTTGATGGAATTTAACTATGTTTACTGTTAACCAATCAAAACTGAAAAAAACATACAATGTCTTCCTAGTCCATTTGAGGACATAAAGAATTATTTCATAGGCAAAAGCTAATATTTTGCAAATATACGTAATGTAAAACCATAGGGAAAAACATTTGTATGGTAATATATGGTTTGTTATACCTACTAATAAATAATGACTGTACAAAAATACCGGAAGTAAGGGGAATGAGTGTATGTTTGAAGTGGATTATCGAAAACTTTGATAATTATACGACAGCCTACGCCATATGCTGAGGTCGTTAACTAAAGCGAACAGGGTACAATGTAAGTCCCGTTACATGTACCTTTCTATATAAATCAATATTTTTATAATTCGTTGATATGTTTATTTAAATAGTGGAAAAAAAATATAAGATATAATTTTTTAAATAAACATTTTTTTTTCTATTAAAGCGAACAAAATAAAAAAAGAAGATTATACATAAATATTAAGGTACCTAGTATTAAAGACAGTGTCGTGAACATGTTTCTTTTTACATTTGTTTTTTGCTAAACTAAATAAGACATAGATAAGCTTATATTTATTTAATGACAAAATATCTGTTTTTAAGTAATAAAATTTCGTATAATAATGACGTGTTAGTAGACTTACGAGTAGGCATATTTAAACTGTATAGGAGATACTACCTTTTCAATAATACTTTGGTTTATCTAATTCTGAAAGAAACTAAACAGGGGCAGGTCACGTTTGTTTAAATAACCCAAAATAGCTACTCCAATGATTTCCTAATTACTTTCAATGTTTCGATTGGTAAACATACGATTTACTTTTATAGAAGAAAAAATATAAGCTAGTACGTATATACAAAGTGTAGGTTGGGTACCTACACTTTGTATAAAATATAGGTACTTACATATGAGAGAAATCATTACCAGTCTCCCATAACTTTGAATTAAAAAATAACAGCCAAATGCGAGTCGGACTCGCATTTCGAGTGTTCCATACCAATTTTAGGATGTCAACGGGAAGTAGTATTTATTATGCACTCTGTACAAAACTGCAAACTCTGTGTGAAATGAACTACAATTATATATCTATAATTTTTCACGTTACGGATTTTTTCCTTGATATGTAAGTTCTAATTTCTTGTCAAATTTCATTATTATAAGTCCTCGGGAAGGAACTTTTAGGTTTTGAGTACGCGGCGATTTATACAAAACGCGACAGACACAATAGACAGATCAAAACGATCCTATGAGAACTTCATTTCTTCCTTTTAGGGAGGTAGGGAACCCTAAAAAAAACAAGCAAATTATTTATTTATCCATATCAGACATCAAAGCCCATTAGGGCAGGCACCTCAAAGAATGACGTCCATAATGACTTACGATTTGTGTTGACGCCATCTTGCGAATAAATATTGTACAAATTAACCTCCTGGCGCCCACCTGGCCTTGCTAATAGCTGGCCCATGTGTCGGCTGATAAGCTTTTAAGGAATTGTTAGCAAACCGTGAAATGTCGTTATGGGGATCACATTTATTTTGCCAAACTCAAGTGAGTTTGTAATTAAAATTTGAATTGCCATTTTTTTTAGCATCACGCTGTATCCCGCATGTTGCAGGATAGGCAGGGGCAACCCAGTGTTAAGAAACTCCGCACCCCGAATTGTAGAGGTATATACTAATATTTTAAAATATAACAATAAATATTACTCGTGGGCGCTACTTTTATTCCATTTCTTTTCGATATTACCTGAGACACGCACTGTGCAACTAAAACTGATTATTCACAATTCCTGACATCTGGAATGGATTACCATTTACATAAGACATTGATAAAGTTTGCAGATGTTAGACGTTGTAAAGTATGCAGTAAGATAATAGAGTACGAAATGAAAGTTTATTATACACATAACAATACAATGTTTTATTATCTATATTTGGTTTGTTTCTGTTTTAAGTATTATTAGCTTTAGACGAATCCGATATTAAAGATACAGGAAGTTTTTAGGTTTTTTTAGAGTAGGCAGAGGTGACCTAAAAATCTATTGTTAAGACATTCTGTTCCAATTAAGATACATCCATCCTTCAGTTTCTGCCGAATTCTGGAGGTAATGCATGCTGAGTGGCGGAACTCACCGCCGCGCTTTGTATCATACATGAGTTTATTAAGATAAAACTTAATCATGTTTTTGAAATCCTCGTACTTGTATTATAAAAATATACATTTCAATGTCTATTTCAAAACCTTAGAACACCCACACATCACTGTGCATACAAGTAATTAGAATATTAAAGTGTGCATCTTATTCGGTCGGTATTTTGACAATTAAATGTAATACATGCATATATTATAACTGTAGCCGTAATTAATGTTCATATAAAACATAATATAAGTTCTAAGGTCGGTGAGGACATAAAACGTGACAATTAAATAAATATAGATTTTTTTAATTGTCAATATTTTCAAGCAATTTAACAACGACAACAAGTCGAACAATTTATCAATTTATGTATTTAAAATTGCTATTAGAAACTGAAATTTCATTTAAAAAACTATAGGTCTTTTACCATTTTATAAATCTGATATTATCGCAAAGCACTAGCTGTTGAACATTATTATTATGATTATCAGAAGGCGAAGAACAAAAATCTAATATCATCGTAATTTAAAATCCACCTAGAAATACGATTAGGCTATCAAACATAAAGACCTACAAAAGCAAAAACTAAATTGTAAGTCTATACGCCCTCGGAACCGGAACCACCCTCTCAAATCCCAACCACCACTTCTGACAGTAAAAAAAACCTCAAAAAAAAAAAGAACTCGGCCGACACCGGCAGACGATCATCGGCAAAATCAGTTTGCGCCGAGCCACCGTGGGTGGAGGTAGTGTTGCTCGCTAGTTCAACCGCTGCTACCAGCATTCGCGTCTTTAATTCCGATAAAGTAAACTTACCAAAACTATACTAACAAGTATTTATCTACCTCATTTATAAGTGACGTTTACAAGGTGCTGTGAAAATAGTATATGGTTTAAAAGAACGTTAATTTACGTAACAAGAAAATAAAATTACCTCAGGATGGGTAAGTTAAAAAATGTAATTTTTTGACAGTTATAAAAATAAATATACTGCTTGTGCATAAAAATATTAAATCACTACAATGTGTTATTATAAAATGAAATACGAATAGTTCTGTTGTCTAAATTATTAATTGTAATATTTTTAAAACATAAAATACTAGGTTAAGCATAATTTGGTATATAGTCTTCGAATGGATCAAAACACAATCTCTTTAATGTTCTAAATAAATTAAGTAAAATATATTGTAAAATAAATTGTACTGAATTAATCGTAATTATTTTAAAAGATTTAATTAAAATCTAAAAATGTTAAAAGTGATTCAATTATTCACATAAATATACTATTTTTAAAATATTGCATTCTCTTTAAATAGTTGTTAAATGACTTTATTTTAATTATTATTATATAGAATTTTATCAAGAAATATATGTTTATTCACATTTCTTTCATATTGCGAAAACTTTAAATAATTTTATAAGTACATTTCTGTATACCTAAGTAGGTACCTGTAATGTGTAGAATATCTGTTTATTTTTCTACCTATCTTAATAATCGTAAAAACTGGTATATTTAATATTTGATTAAATAGAATTTTAATTTGAATGTATTGAAATTGAATATTTTATTACAACCATTTTAGTAGCAATTTTCAGAAGTTTCATTCAAATGCTATTAGAAAGCAGTTTTTATATAACACGAGTACTGAAATATACTTCTGTAGATTATGTAGGTACAAGGTCTAGTGTAAAATTAGTAACACGAAATCAATACTCACCAAGTTAACTAATAACGCTCTACTACGTACATAATACAATAAACAAAAGTGGTTATGCCGACTTTAATTTATGAACAGAAAGATTTAAAGTAGAAACGCGAGGAGTCACTTGTACGAAATAACTTATTTAATTCACAAAATTATAATATGACGCAATAATATTTTTATTGGTTCTTCTTTATATCATTCGCCATGAACATGTCAAAACGTGTTGTTAGTTAGTAAGCGATTAAACCGCTATATAAGTTATTTGATACTGATGAAATTTATACACAAACAATACACAAATTTTATTTTCATTTCAATTTACTTATATACCTAAATATTAAATTTAAATAATAAGTACCTTGAGTTCTTTCTGCCTCTCAACACGCAATGCCTCCAGAATCGGCAGAAAATGCTTATCCTGCTGTGTGCGGGATACAGCGTGAAGCTGATTTTATTTTTTATAAGTACCTACTACAAAAAAAATTGGTCTAATTCTAAGAATTTCTGTTTTTCCTTTTGTACCTTGTCTAAAACAATATTACGGATATATGTCAGTTAAGATCCGTATCCTTTTCCTATAGGCACTTCTAATTGTACAATTTACTAAGTTGGCGGCCTTCTCGCTTGCAAAATATATATGCCGAACTTTCACAGCGTCGTAATAATGCAGAGACTTTAAAAGATTAGAACATAATAGTGCGGAGGTGGACGCGTGGGAACGCTCCCAGCGTTCACGTGCCCACAATAGTTACTTATTAAAATACAACATTAATATGCGAGATAATTTCTCATCTCTCCTTCTCTAGAATATGTTTGGAAATCTGAAGGAAAACGGATCTCCAACTCTGCACCAGCTCTACATACGATCGATACAAAGCATAGTACGATTTTTGTATGAAAATTAATATATAGGTTATAAAATAATTCGTAAACGTGCAATGTTGTCATGAGCTATAAAACTGGAATTATTGAATCACCACACCCGAGTTTAAGCTAACATATTAAGGTATTTGTTTTAGCATAATTATAATACCAAAAATGTTATTTTAACTTATATAATTATATACATTATACAAGTAGTAGAAGACCACGTTACATGAAATCAATTATAATTTTGATATAATTGTCCCAGTCATGGCCGCCCTGAATTTAGTTTTTCTAAACTTTTGCACATTGTTTCCTTGGAAAGAAAATAATCAAAAGTAAGGGAAAAAACCTAAAATCAAATGTGCACACGCATCTACAACTTCAAGGCTACCACGACTTGTTGAACGTACTATAGGCCTGTGGGTTATTGAAATGTGCACTGCGTCGCGTAGGCCCGCGCTCTTAGGAAAGACGGCAATAGCTTAGTTAGTGGTTCCGGATACGAATCGGACGTGTCGGATGTCGGCGTGAGTCACGCGGCGGCGCCCACGTCGGGCTCATGCGCCCACTGGCGCCCAGCCCAGCCCAGCCAGCGCCCGCACATATCCGCGCCGTATCGATTTATTGTTCTATCACAATATCGATTATTTTTTATTATAACTATTTATAGCTTGCTCTAAGAAAAAACTATAATTTTGCAATATATTTATCAAAAAATTGTACATACGATGATTGTGGGTTCGATCTACTACTCAGTAGAATGATTACTTTTAACTATTTTTATTTTCTTCCTTTGGCAACGTTATTTTCAGTGTTTCGTTTTATTACTCAACAGAAAGAAATTCGAAATTAAGAAAAAGATTTTTTTTATTCACGGGTAATAGGTATTTTATTTAATGTAATAGAATCCAAAACAATGATTTTTGTTATATTTGTCTATTTATCCGTACGTTTGTGCATGCTACCCTCAGAAACAGCTTAACCGTTTTAAATGACATTTACACTATTGTCTTTTAGAACACTTCTTTTGCCATTTACTATTTGTTAAATTTCAATCTGGTCAAAATAAAAAAATATCAATTTAAAGTATGTTCAATAGAATTGGCTAAAGCTTTTAGTTTTCAATGCGTAGAACATAGATATTGTCTTTGGTCGCTAGTTTAAGATAAATAGATGATTATTATTTGTCTGTTTCGTTGTTCTTTTTTCTCTTAATAACGTACTAAATATAAAATTATCCAAATTCGTGCTAAATAAAAATGGGTCGGCAATATAATAAGAGTCCCTATAATGAATATACCCGTTCGAAAATGTCACCATTTTCAAAATGTAAGCAGTCACATCCGCACGGTCGCCACGACAGATTTAGCCGGCGTCTGCCGCGCGTCTAGGCTATTTAGGTTTTGGCATTGGACACTCAACCGTGGGAAATCGAGTTGAACGACTGCAGAGACAGTTCTGTGGATAAGAGTTTTGGGGACTTGGTTACTTGTGCCTATGACTCGTGCGTGCGTGACCACTCCATACTCCAACTTCCTGGTTACGGGAAGTTTCATCCAATGTATAAGCTAGACGCCAAACGTGGCAAGGCCTCAAGAACTTCTATTCCCACTCGGAGGAAAGAAATATTTAACATCTTTTCCTTTTTCATTCCTGCGCTCTGTATGTGGTGTTTTAATCTTGCTATATTATATGAAAAACAATAACCTCATCTGCATAGTGCTTCAAGAACGCACAATCCTCATTAGTTTATTGGAGCTTTAGCAGTTATTCAAAATTTCAATAAAATATGAAAACGAATAATTTTTATATTTATATAAACTTAGAATCTACACTCAGAATAATTATTCAAATTAATGTACTTTAATCAATTAGAGTCGAAAATGATGTTACAGAGAGATCACCGAGCTGACATTATGTGGCTAGAGCATTGGCTGAGATATAAATGATATTTATACTTTATTAAACTTTTTTTTTCAATTTCACGCTGTATCCCGCACGTAGCAGCTGCCTATCCTGCTAGTAGCCTAGTGTTGAGACAATATTCTCCACTCTTTACTTTCCGCCGTTTTCAGTAGCGGTAGGTATCCAGCGGTAGGTATCTGGTAAAGGTATCCGTTGGATACCTATACCAGAGCAAAGAAATGAAAATATTAAATATTGCATTTCCTCAAGTAGCAATCGAACTAGCCCAGTCCCGCCCAGTTTTTATTAAACGATCATATGTCTAATTTAAGAATCTTTTCCACGATTCCGCAATCTCATTTGCTAAACTCTATACAATGCTTAAAATAACAATAGCCTCAAAATAAGTTTAAAAGGCGGCTAATGTGTTTATCGATGTCGATGCTGTCGCGGGGTGGCGCTCTGGCGGTCGATAACTCGATAGGGCTGGACGCGCGCCAGCTCGCCGCCGGTCCCGCCAGAGGACTGTGCCGACTGCCGACATCACATAAATCCACCCTCGCGACGCCTGACTGCCAGCCAGTATTATTATTTTATATTATAAGTATTTTCTTAGTGCTAGACTGAATAGGAATTTGTACTGAAAGTAGGGTTACTGGATTATTACCAGCCAGATACTTAGTAAGCGAAATAAAATAGTATACCAATAAAATAAATATTAGGTTCACATTGTATCCCGAACACAGCATAGTAGGCAGAGGGAATCTAATGTTAAGAACCTCCATTACACACTTTCCGCTGAATTCAACGCTTTAATTCGACACCAGAGTAAAGTAATGGGGATCGAACCCAAAACCTATCGCGTTTGCATTGACATATGCCCCTGCGCCGCAACTGGCGTCAAATACCAATAGAACAATTTTCTTAAAACTAACTCTGAATTTAAAATAAATGCAAATTTACCGCTATAATTACTTCTAAAGAAGAACTTTATAAAATAAATTCACCAAGTCATGTGAATGTTATAACTGTCTCTACGTTAAAAAACAATTGTTCTTACTTCGGGCCATTTAAAACTTGTTCACATTATTTTCTATTAGTTGCTTACTGGGAAAATTGTATTTTAACGTCGAAGATAATAAGTTTTAAAGTAACCACAGTATTTAGCGCCTCTACATATTATGTGGAACATAAAGAAGGCACAATCATGTGGAACTCCCATTACTTATTCGCTATTATCATGTTTCAGTTTATTGAAAGCATCTCAAAATAATTATTGTAATATAGGTACCTACAAATACAGACAGTGATTAAATCTGCAGTATATTTAATTTTCATCTATAATAATATGTTATTACTTATTATATATACGAGAACATAGTAACGAGAACTATTATTTTAATATGCATATTTCGGTGCAAAATCTAAACCATAGGCAACCATAGGCACATTTCTGGACAGCTTAGAAAATAGGATCACAAACGAAATTTTCTACTTGAGTTAGTACATTTGCATATTTAATTTTATCTAATTGTGATACGAATAAAAAAAATATTTCGAGCGCAAGTCGGATTCGCTCATCTAGGGTTCCGTAGCAGTTTACAATAGGTCAACAGAAAGTGCTATTTATAAAATGTGATAAACTTATAATTACCTCTCTTTTGTATTAATTACTATTATAACTTTGTAATAATTTTATCTGAAATATAATTTTCCATTTTCTCATTTTTTCCTTCATTATTCTTGCCAAATTTCATAATTGAATGCTAACTACCCTTTTATATTTCTTGTGTGTAACGTATTTGTAAAGTCATTTGTTTATTTACCGCTTGTATTCTCGTAAACATATTCGTACGTAAATGCGGTTAGTTGAATTAGTAGTCATTTTATATTCTATTTTGGCCTAGATTTTCAAGCAAGGAATGTTATTATTTATTATGAAATAATGAGGATATTCTACCCATAAATTAATTTAATATTCTTATCCTTAAATTATTTTTATACATTTTGTTCACAGATGAGCGGAAAGCGCACGCGCAGCTATAGATGTGCAGTGCATCAAAGGGACCGTGAGGTCAGCTCTGAAAACGACTTTCATCTTTTACTGGAAGATCCTACACTTTTTGCCAGGTAAATATACTATAAAGTATGCTTTTTTTAGTCAGAGTTTTAAAGTGCGCAAAATGTAAACGCGACATGTTACGCATTTGATTTCCACTCCAGGATATAAAATATTTAATATCTTCATTTCCTCGCTCTGGTAACGAGGCGAAGCGCGGCGTTCACTTACGCCCTCAACACGCAATGCCTCTAGAATTAAACGGAAAGTGAGGAAGTATGTACGAAAACTATAAAAACTCGCATTGTTTTAAATAAAAAACTGTATATATATCAAAAACTGGTAAAATTTTAAATATACATAATAAAAATTATACTTGCAACTGTCATTATTTATCGACCAAAAAGTTAGTATTTGTTAAATGTAGTATGCCATGACTGCAATTGTAATGACGTCAATACAATACCCACTAGGAACCATGTCTCACACTCATACATAAAATTACAAGTGAAACATGACCAAATAAAAATTTCAGTTAAATTTAACCATACAAAATTATTAGTGTATTTTTTTAAATTTCTTAATAAACTTAGTTTTTATTGACGTAACTACAAAAATTTATGTGTATTTGTCGTGTCAATCTGTCATGTACTGTGCTTTCTTGTTGTAGAACGGTTTATAAATTGCCCCAACGGCAATAAAACCACATTACTATAGGAAAAGTAATGAATTTCTTATTCATTGCTTAGAGATTTATTTTTGTAATTTTCTAAATTAGATTTCAGTATATAGTTATACAATTACTTGTTGTTAAAAGCAAGATTTGTTAAATTAGTTTAGATCCTACTAATATTGTATTGGTTATCTTCTAGAATGGTGCACCTCGTAGCAATGGAAGTGCTCCCAGAGGAGAGGGATCGTAAATACTACCAAGAGCGCTACACATGCTGTCCTCCACCCTTCTTTATTATTTGCGTCACATTATTGGAGGTAAGTTCAGCAAAATTACTATAGGGTTTCTTTTGCATATTGAGTATTCTTACCAAATCTGATATAGACTTTAAGATCGATATAGGATCGATATACATGCAAAACGTTTTAACTATTGAATCTGATTCAAACAGAGTCGAATAGAAATACCTGTGCCCACCCCAGAAGTTATACTAACAATAAATTTGCCCTAAAATCTTAAAAAAATAACATTTACACTAATACATCTGTACAAGCTTCATGCCATGCTTCTAACGCAACGAAGCGAAGTAAAACAGTGGCCATACAGTTCGATCGCATACGGTGTATGTTATAACATATGAATTAATTATTCGCCGTTAGGGGAACTAGAATCGGTGCATCACTTTCTACACGAACACCGCTGCTCGAGCCCCGCTCCAGTTGCTTCGCTTAATTAAAAAGTGTAATTGCGGATTTCACATCCGCACAAACAAGCGGTTTACGTGAATCACAACAATCGTTCTCTTCACGCTATAGACTCGCTATAACACTGACTGACTATACAAATCGTACTGACTGACTGACTGACTGACGGTCTCGTCAGTTCGTCACACGTTGATTCACCGCGTACGCACAGTTCCTGTGTGGTGCTTCCCGCTATGCTCGCATAGGCCGCGGGTAACGGTTTTCCCTCTATGAATAATGCGTTCGTTTGCGTCTTGTTATGTAGCAAATAACGTAATTTTGATATCCACTCGATTGTCTTCTTTTTTTGTCTTTTAGAGTTCCGTACCGAATGGGTAAAACGGGGAATATTTTTAAACTTCGCTATCTATCTGTCGATCACCAGGCTGTATCATATAAAAATGTATATATATAAAAATACACAAGTAATGTATTTCTTTTGATGCTATAACATCAAATACACAAAGAATAAAATATTTTTAAGGGGGCTTCTATACTACAAACTTGATTTTTTGCCGTTTTTATAAACGGAACCCTGCGTGCGCGAGTATGACTCACATTTGGCAGGTTTTATGTTCACAAATCAATACGTGTGAATAATAGCAGGGGAAGTTTGTAGGTTTTAACTGATATTGTTATAATTAAATGTTATATTATTTTACCTGTAAAAGCGGAAATGCGACACAAATACAACGCACTTTGTATATTATGATACATTTACTTAATATTTTTTTTCAATATATTCATTGCGTGTCTCAGGCAATAACATATTTCTTATAATGGTTATTATTTTTGCTTAAGAAATACAATTATTTCTTTTTAACATAAAGAGTTCGTGTTTATTGTATCTGATGAAGTAAAACTTTACCAAGTCACCAATGAAACCGGAGTGCTTTAACTAATCGCGGCGATATTCACTTTATTATAATTAGAAGCCTATATTCCTCTATACACAAGAATATATTAAAAACCTTTATTTAGTAAGTTGTCTAATGTTTATCATAAATATGCACAACTTTCTCAATGAAATTAAAATTATTTTAAAACTTGTAGGTTTTTCTGCATAGCAGGGTTGGCAAAGACATCCTTGTCTTAAGACGCTTTCCCTCAAGTTTAGCGAAGTTTCCAATACATTGCATGTTGAATGGCGGAACGCAACGCTGCTCTTCGTCTATTTAACTACCATTATTTAATATGATCATTATCTGTCTCCAGCTTGGCGTTTTCACATGGTATGCGTGGGGGTCGGGCAGCGTGGCGGCAGCGGCGGGCCCGGTGCCGGTGGACTCGCCGCTCGTGTACCGGCCCGACCGCCGCCGCGAGCTGTGGCGGTTCCTCACCTACAGCGTGGTGCACGCGGGCTGGCTGCATCTGGCCTTTAACCTGCTTGTGCAGTTGGCGGTTAGTGTTTTGAAAGAATTTGTTTTTATTTTGTAAAGTTAATTTGTGGTACGATGTTGGGTCAACCTGTGAAGTTTTAATTTAAAGTTTCTAATTTAATCTGTACTTAAAAACATGCGTTCGTAAAAACATGCGTTAATACATGTTATCCGGCATCAGGTGGGGCTCCCGCTGGAGATGGTGCACGGCGCGGCGCGCTGCGGCGCGGTGTACACGGCGGGCGTGCTGGGCGGGTCGCTGGCGGCCTCCGTGCTGGACCCCGACGTGTGCCTCGCGGGCGCCTCGGGCGGCGTGTACGCGCTTCTCGCCGCGCATCTCGCCAACGCGCTACTCAACTACCACGCGCTGCGCTACGGCGCCGTGCGCCTCGTGGCCGCGCTGGCCGTGGCCTCGTGCGACGTGGGGCTGGCCGTGCACGCGCGATACACGCGCGAAGCGCCGCCCGTGTCGTACGCGGCACACGTGGCTGGCGCACTGGCCGGCCTCTCTATCGGCCTACTGGTGCTGAAGCACGCGCAGCAGCGCCTGTGGGAGCGCCTGCTCTGGTGGGCGGCGCTGGGCGCGTACGCCGCATGCACGCTGTTCGCGGTGCTCTACAACGTGTGCGGGCCGCCGGCCGACGAGCTGCACTACATGCCGCCCGAGCCGCCGCCCGTGTATTAGCCCCCCGCCGCCGCCCGTCACTACACGACACGCCTAGTCAATTTACCTTAGTGTGATACGCGATAAGTAGCATTATTTTTGCAGGAGACCGGCGCTAAACTTTTTCGAATGTTTGTTTCTTTGATCGTCCGTAAATTATGTTATATGTTAAGTCAGACCCCCGTTCCTGGATGTGGAATGGTCCTGTGACGTCACATTGTAATATATAATGTAATATAATCTAAGTATTAAAACATAAAATTTGTGTGAATTAAAGTATGTTATGTCACACTGGGTAGGATCTCTCAAATGAGAGCAGCCGCTACAAGAACGGTAGTGATATAAAAAACCTGAGTTTACGTAATATAATTTATGGATGACCCCCTAAAGCGCATGTCGTTTTTGAAGAGTTAGTTCTGTTGTAATACATATGTTGCGCCGCTGCCTCCTCACGGCCTCCTCGCGATACTTAATTGTTAAGTAGTGTTAATTATATTAATTGATAGGTGAACTATTTTTGTACCTACTCTCTGCGTCCGTAGTGTTAGGTCGAAGGCGTTACCGCACCAGTGTTATGTTCTGTTCGGTCTGACCGCTCGTCGAGTGCCGATCTTATTATAATATAATAGCTCTTTTATACGTACGTAAATTAGTATTGGTTTTTAATGATACAGTTGTAGGGCATTCGGTCGAGCGTCAGCATTGTTATGCCCAGAACACCAAAGATTAGAATAAAATGGCGTCCATACTTCAGTTTAATATTTCTCATATGCTTTATTATTTGATAGCAACTGTTTACTGATCTGTTTAATGTTAAATAACTAAAAGAAACCTATGTAGGTTCGCTTCAATTAATTGCTCAGATAAAAGAAAAATTATTGAATTAATTGGTATTGCTCAATAGCAATGTTTATTATGATTTACAATTAAATTAATTATTATGCTCAAAGGTGAGATTTTGTTTTACGGGATCAACTGTCGCGTCCATACTTCCTCAGTACCTCCGGTACCTTGATGTTTTAACAGACGTTACTACTCACTAGTAAATAGATAATTTATATCGTGTGCCTGATTCCTATTAATGTAAATTAATTGTATACTTTTAATATGAATCAAATAATTCACAAACCGACTGATTTTTTTTTATGTAAATTATTACAGAGTGTTTTCTCATTTAATTTATTTTAAATTTGTTTTTAAGCGTGAATCGAAATAATAATTATGTGATTATATGAAAAAATAAGATTGAATATGAATAAAAGTGATTGATAAAATTTATATGGCATTTATTATTTACAACAATATGCTAACCAAACTTAGTAAGAAAAATACAATTTGTTTAAAAACTCATAAATATTCTAACGTAACTACAATTGAAATTGCCTTGACTTGGCTTGGCTTCTGGAGTTTCCAAGAGGTTCAAATCCGAGTTTAAATTCCGCTACATAAAAAAAAAAATTTGCCTAAAACTGATAACACAATAAGTAACCATCTTAACTACATCTTTTATATCCATGTTCTTATATTTTATAATAAAATGTCACCATAATTACAATTTGTGATAGTCACTACTTCATTCTCTTCTACTTCTATTCACTGAATAGTATTCAATACAAGATATAACCTTTTTTCATTAAATAAAAAGAATTATATCCAGAATAATTATTATATAAATCCCCAAGTTTTTTATTTCTATATAAGATAAGCTAACATGATATATTATTTTGTACTATATATTTCACTAAGCGTTCATACAAAATCCTAGTAAAGCTATGCCAAATTAACCCGCCTAGTTAAAAGCCGTGTTGCATTATTTTTTATATAAGATATTTATCTAAATGTTGGACGTTCGATTCCCACTCGGGGGGAAAGAATTATATATTTTTTTCCGTCGACTAAGAATAGCCCGCCGCATATGGCGAGCAACAAATGTAAATCCACCTTTTACTAACTAAATACAACAGTGAACAATAACAATGAACTAATCCTAATAAAAAATATTATTATATTTTTGGATATAAGTTTTCAAGTTTATTTTCCTATAATTATAGAGAAACGTTATAAAATGCAAATATGACAAACAAAGTTATAGGTAATTTCAGCCATATTTTAACAATCAAAAAATTTTTTAATTATCATTAAGAAGATATAACAAAAAATTCAACAATTTTTTATAGTTACTGACAGTGATGTCTAGACATGTTAAAGGCGAACATACAGACAAAACTAAACGAAACAAGTTATAACATGTTAATAGTAGTTGTTTATAAGACATGTGAGGCCTCTATGAGGACAGGGGCCCTGATCGCAGCCCCCCTGAGCTCATTTAATAAACACAAGTTTACTAGATAAGTAATATTTTCCTTTAGATCGTTCAATTCGCGCCACAATTTATTTTAGAACATGAATGATTCTAATTTTATATTTATTACAACATTGTATGTAATACTGAACTATAAATAAATATTTTAACCTAAAAATAAGTCCGAAACAGTCCTACGGTGGCGCGCACCCATAAAGGAGTTTGTCGTTGTTGCAAGTCTTTACTACATTCAGAAGCGTAATCGTGAAGTTTTGAACATTCTTCATGTAGTCTTTTCTGTAATAAAATAAAAATATATTATTATATTATTTTTATTCTATTTCTGAAAAATAGCAGAGTATGCAGAGGGAATCTAATGTAGGAACACATCATGCCCTATACACCACCGATAATTCGAGACATTTGTTTGTTTTTTCAGCTTCACTCTGTATCCTGCAAGTGGCAGGGCAGACAGAGCGAGCCCAATGTTAAGACACTTTGCTCGCCCTTTCCACCGAATTCTGGAGACGTTGCTTGTTAAGTAGCGGAATTGAACGCCGCGCTATGCTTGTTACTAAAGAAAGGAAACGAATATAATTCGCGAATCGAATCGCTCGTGGATAATAATAATGATAAACGTATAGTTTTTAGAAGCGCGGCGTTGAGTTCTGCTACTCGACATTCAATGTAAAAATTAATAATACATTCAAAGTTTAAAGACAAAGAGTGATATATATTTTTCCGACATTAATAATAAAGTTACAATAATTTACTTGTAAATCAGTCGAGGTAGTAAATATGGCGGCCTGCGCTTCAAGATCACGACGAACTGATCTTTCACCCAAATTAGCTGAACCTACTACTGTAGCCCACGGGACGTCGCTGCCAGGAGGATAATACCTGAAATAATTTATATACTTTTTTTTAGTTAGCAAATGTAACGTGTGTATGTATTGTTTAGACACTATTTATTAGCATTTATTTATTTATTATTATTTATTTTCAGCTTACCGCCAAAATTTGGGAGACTGTGCATATTATATTTTTATCAAAACTCTTCGTTTGTAAAAGTTCATTACCCTGAATGGAGCTTGAACCCACAATCGTCGCGTTTAATTTTCGGGAGTATTTTAAGTGCTAATACTTAAATATAAATAGCCTTTGATATAGTATTGCATATTTATAAAATATATGTATATCCAGTTGTTTTGATTGATTTAATATAAGACATATATAGTAATATTAAACATACATTTTTTGAATTATTTTTAAGATTGGCAAAAATAATTGAAGTATTGTAACAATATGTGTAGATACTAAAACATCTTAAGCACATAAATAGTAATTAATGAAATTAAAATGAAGTAATTTAAATAATAAATTAAAAAGGATTTACCATAAGCCTTTAGCATGGAATGTCCAACTGGGCCTTTCATACTCCAACATGTGTACTCTACTTGTTTGATTGTAATCAACAACTTGGTCCCAAAATCTAAAATAAAAGTTAATATATATTTTTTTGGTTATTTTCTTTATAATCATTATAATTACTGAGTAATAATGGGGCAGTGAGACATAATCAGATAATAAAAGTGAGTATGAACTTGTTTCACACATAGGAAAAGTTCCCTCTCTTTATATCTCAGAGTAGTAAAAACATTGTTGAAAAATAAAATGCAGCACTAAGTTCTGCCACCTAACAGACTATACCTATAAATACAGACATGAAGTTCATAATAGTGTCTTGACACTAGGTACTCTGTTCTTATCATATTGCTATGTAATAGACAGAAAATATATAATTAAGCTAAAGTGAAGATATTATACATATACACAATAAAATCAATAAAGATTAGTACTTCACTTACTGTCTAGCTATTAAAGAATATGCATGAGGTATTCCACCAGCAGGTCCCGCAGCTCCTTTGAATCCATTAGCCTGAAAATAGTTACAATTACCTCTTAAATTACCTACTTTATGTAAAGTACCTAATTTAAAGATTATGAAATTTAATTTAAAATAAATATACATACATTTGGATGAGCCATCAATAGACTTATATTGGCTTTGCAGTCTTTTAATAATATTTTAGCATATTTTGCAGTCAAATTAAAATATCCTGTTGCCAAACGAAAGTAAGAGCCTTTTGGTGCGGAAGATAAAATACTGCAAGTTGCTTGCTCATCTTGATTAATTTTAAATTCACCCATTTGTATGAGGGGAAACACCCAAGTGTTTGTTTCTGACTGGTCTATAAAAGAAACATATACAAAACTAAACTTAGCTTGAAAGTAGTTATCTAAATATTGGGACTTGGTCCTTGAGATTAATGCCATACACAATTAGTTGTTGCAGTTAACACATGTTATTAGATTGGCACTGTATTGCACATTTATCATAATAGGCAAGATGATGGAACTCTGTTTAAGACGATCCTTTCCCCACTAACTTCCCAATTATTGAGACATTGCACACTTAAAAGCACTCAATGCTGTGGTTTGTCTTCCTACCAGAGCAAGGAAATGAAAATAATTCATTCCATTCAATGAAATGTATTTATTTATATCACCCCATTTATATTTATTATAGAATAAAAGCAAACTCTTTATAATATGCTCATATATAAAATATGTTATAAAAGATAAATACCATCACTAAAAGATGATAATTTTGTGGCTTGTTGATATTTCCATTTTTCTATAACTGCTTCAATACTTTGGCCAATTTTTTTCATTTCAACATTAGTTGTTTTGGGATCATATCTTGCATCTTGTTTACTATATTTTAGGACTTCATCTACAATATTTTTTTTTATTTCTATTAAAATTAACTTCATTGATAATACAATATTGAACTAAAAAATAAATTAACAACTTACTGCTCTCATACCTATGAGTTCACAGTAAAAATTTGCAAGATCATCATCTTGAATTTCAATGTAACGGTCTTGCCTCTGTTGGAAGTAGTCATTTGAACAGTTTGCACCACTCAAGATAACAGAATTATCCGCTATATATAATTTCATGTGTTGTAGACCAACAATTTCATTGTAACGAGAAGGAAGTACCTTCGACCAAAGGCCTTGCAATCTAGGTGTTTGGTATAAACCTAAGTAACATTGATCGCTTATACTATTAACAAACTGTTGTAACAAAGTGTGAGAGTTAATTTTGCCTCGTGTACCTCGTTGATAATCTAGTAATACTTTAAAATTGAAATCTTCTCTATGTTTAACGTTGTGCACTGTAACCTCCAATAACTTTTTCTCTAATTCACCAGTACCTATATACAAACTTGCTAATGAAATTCTTCGTTTGGCGTTGCGAAATCGTTCGCATAGAGTGTTATAAAATTTGTTAGGATCAGTAATTATATTTATATTTTTAGCATTTATTGGAAAACACGGCGCTAAGTTGAACATCCAGTTATAATGTTGCAGCTCAGTAGGTTTGAATCGAAACGACATTATTATTAAGTGAATTTATGTTGCAAATTTAAAAACAATTACTTTATTAATGTTTAAATCTATAATATCTATAAATAGAGGGACATTCTAATATTCATTTATATCAGCCTCAGCACAAAATACAAATACATGTTTTTGATTATTTTGTCAAATGTCAATTACAATTGTCAATTAAGAATGTTAACAGACTACATAATAAAATTGCAGATAAGTCCGATGCTCGAATTCTCACCATGCATGTTTTTTTTATCCTAATTCTCTTGTTATATAAAATTATCATTCGTTAACCTGAACTATGCGACGTTCTGCGATTTGCTCAGAATTGATTATATTTACCAATTTCTAAACTATAAATAGAAACAAAATATTAATAAAAATAATATTTTTACGCATTGCCATTTTATGGGGGTTTTTAAA
The DNA here is from genome assembly GCA_013403645.1 of Heliconius nattereri. NCBI lineage: Eukaryota > Metazoa > Arthropoda > Insecta > Lepidoptera > Nymphalidae > Heliconius > Heliconius nattereri. The sequence continues at coordinate 4,630,414 of JAAIXI010000245.1, read as the reverse complement.
TTATAATATACAAAATTATAATGCAATTGAATCTCGAAAAAGAAGCCGTTTAAAAATACGGTTTAATTTAATAATTAAATATAGTAATTTATCATTATATAAATATCTCAAGTCAGAATTTAGCTGCTGTTCTTCTTGCATAGATGTTTTTTTTTGATCTGGCAGAAAGCAGGGAATGGAATATATTCCCTGCTTTCTGCCCAAATTCAAGACCTTATGTGTTAACTGGTGGATGGAGATAATAAATTAAAAATATATATTTCATTAGTAAAAATATATTTGTATGTAAAATTTAAAAAATTATGTAACTATGTGAACATATAAGGAGTTAGTATTTATATTCTGCCTCCATAACTTCATTTTGTTCAATTCCATAATATATTTTATTTGATTTTATATATGCCCAAGACATTCTATTAGAACTAAAATGCACACCCACATCCCCATTTTTGGATAATGTTATAGCACCGGAAGTATTATTAAGACGCTTAGTCATTCCTGTAAAATAAAAGAATAATTATGACGTGTTTAAGCAATATAATTAATGAAATATTACACAAGTCTAATTAATTACCATTCACAGCTGTTTTTGTTGCTTCATTTGCGTTTGTTCCATTTTCCATTAATTTGATTATACAGTGTGCTAAACAGTATTTTAAAATGGACTCCCCATGACCTAATATGATTTAACAATATAGTGAATTATAAATAACAAAAATACAAAATATTATCACATTTACATATATAAGAGTTTATTTAAATTCCATGAATAAACATAAATATATATCATATTATATGTATATTTAACAGACCTGTAGAAGAAACTCCTCCAACATTATCATCTGCATAAGTACCACTACCTATTTGTGGTGTGTCACCAATGCGTCCAACAGCTTTACCACTCATCCCTCCTGTACTTGTTGCCACAGCAACATGCCCATTCCTGTCTACTGCTACTGCACCTACAGTGCCAACTCCCCCCTGTAAAATAATAGTTAACAAAGTTTATTATGTGGGTTTCATTCAAACTTGGGGAATTAATTATTTTTATTTTCTCAGTCAACATGATAAAACCTTGTTTTACAACCCTGCTTTATGCAGAATACAATGTAAAGCAAAGATAAAAGAACATTATCTTAATATCTTTTATTAATTACATAAGCTTACTTCATTTTTCATTCCTATTTCAGTTCTCCCAAGTTCTCCATGTTTCAAAAATTCTTCCAATGCATGTCTTGCATTATCACTGATCAAAGACTCAGCAGAAACTGGCTGGAATCCCTAAAGAAACACAGGAAATCACTCAACTAAATACTTTTCCAGAAAATAAAAAAAAATTGAAGAAGTGAAATGTTGTTTATACCTTTTCTAATGCAAATATCTTGGCACCTTCACCTCCTAATAATGAGTGAGGAGAATCTGTTAACACTTTACGAGCAATACTTATGGGATGGTTAAAATCTTTGAGTAAAGTTACAGCACCAACATCAAGTTTTTGTCCACACATTATACTAGCCTCCATCTCTACTTCTCCACGCAAATTTAACACCGATCCATATCCTGTAGAGTAATTATTATTATAACATTACATTCTGCATATATATGAAAATTGTAGTGAAATATATTTTACAAAGTTACTGACCAGCATTAAAGTATTCATCTTTTTCCATAGAAATAACTGCTGCTTCAACCGCGTCTAAGGCATTACCTCCCTTTTCCAATATTTTATGCCCAGCGATCACTGCAACTTTTACTCCATTTAATTTTCCCTGGACACGACTTTGAGGAATATCTCCTGCTCCACCATGCACAATAATGATAGGTTCCATTGTAAACTACTAGACAACACTCTTCACTGCCTTTTATTTAATAAATATAAAGTGAAATTGAAATTAAATTCCAGATATCACAGACTAGTCTTTATCATATTCTCTAATCAAATATTTGCTATCATCAAGACTATAAATATTATCAAACAAATATATAGGCAATAAATACATAGTATTGTATATAGAACTAACTGTGTACAGAGTTTATATTATATCTTTGTAAAGAAAAAAATGATTCTACAGAAGCCCATTTGGTTTAAAACTGAAAATAAGCCTTAAATCTATTAGGATAAAATAGATATTATCATTCATGATAGATATATTTATCTTGTTCGTTGTGTTATTTACATTGGGTAGATTAAGTAATATTTGCTAAACTTTCTTTTAATTAAAGTAGTATCAAAAATAAATAATTTGCGCAAGAATAGTCAATTAAAAATTAATTGATATATCAGATATGTCAAAAAATATACAAATATGAATTAAATTAATAACCGATATTAAGCGCAGCTTACACGCTTGTAGAGGCTTGCCATTTTCTTCATAAAGTTTTGGATACCAAGACGCTGTTTGTTCGCTATATTCAAGTAAATGTGTTCCGTGGTTATAAGATACTAATCGATTTTCGCAGCTTCACCCGCTTGAATCATGCGAATATTTGTTAAACATATTTATGAAATTAATTTAAATGGTTTGTTTTTATAGTATTCTTACGAGTACTCAGAAACCCGGTCAACTTCAAAGCACTGTAAAATCCAGATAAATTAATAAAATTAAATAGATTTAAAGCAGAAGTTATTACTTGAAAATAACAAACAGTGTTCTGTTATCATATTATTCCATAATAATCAGAATTTGGACTATTTAATAATGTGTAACTAAATTATGTAAATATTCTTTGTTTATGTCAAACGTTTAGTGTTCAGTTTCTACATTTTTATTTGTAAAAAAGATTTCTATTTGAAAATTTCTACGTAAAGAAACTAACTTAATAACAGTGGCAACCATAGCATGTATTGACAACTGGCAAGTATACAAATTATAAAATGAATGTTAGCAAAGGAAAGAAAAATGGTGGTCGCAAGTGTATACATCAAAAACGTAATTTACGGCTTAAATAAAAATTAAAAGTGCAATGATTCTTAAAAGTCAGTGAAAATGTCCACTCCAGTGTCAAATCGCAAATATGGGGCACAAAAAATTCGACTTACTAGTAAGTAACATCCTTTCACTGTATTATGTTCCAAACTCGATGTGAATTTGTGTAATGAGTGTCACTCCTTAATTAACGTTATTATTTTCTTTTAGTCCTATGTGCGAGAAACTTAGTCCGAAGAGATTTATTTCGTAAGTGTATCCTGTTTTATTTTTTTAATGAAATTGCTTTGAGGAATTTAATTGTCGCAAGTGTATGATTCCAATCATATGATACAAATTATAAACACTTAAAATATAAATTGGAACATAATATATCTTTTATAAAACGTTATGCGTGCTCATAGCTTTACATTTTGGTTTAAAATTGATTTGATTTGATTACATGCTTATTACTTTATATTATAATAATAATTAATTGTTTTTAATATTATATAAAATTTTCTATGTAGGAATGATATAAGAAATTAATTTATGGTATTATTTAAACATGTAATCTGTTGTTTGAATAACTTAATATATTAGTTATATATAGATTTTTCTTAACCAGGCCTCCACTTAGTAGACTAGTTTAATTTACTTATAAATTAATTACTATCATTGTAAATCATATAGTTGTACAGCATATACATGCTACAACATAGCTACAATACAAGGGAAATTATTTAATGTTTATTTATGTTTGTACATTTTTATGTAGAGCAACCTTTTCAGAAATTGATAAAAATAATCAGTGAAAATGTATGATAAAATGATATTTATGTCACATTTTTAGTGATTGACATATTATCTTTCAATGACTTGTCCCATTTCTTAGAATACCTCTCAGGCCTAATGTCGCTACTAATGTTACAAAAACTGCATGTTGGTACTTAAAGGTTACATCTAATGGTTTATTGTTATCATACTCTTAAGAGTACTGAGAAACCCAGTCAACTTTGAAGCATCAATCCAGACAAATAATAAAATTAAACAAACTTAAAACTTATAATTTTATATTATTACAAATGTAGCTTTTATGAAATTGAATCTTAATAAATATGCAACATCTGTATATATTACATTACTCAATGGCAATTTAATAATATTGTGTGCATGAATAAGAATAATTTTTTGTCTTGTAATTATTCAAAACCTTTTTTTTGGTGTTTGCTTGCAATATATTATCCTATATATATATTTATAGCATATGATTTTTTAATTACTTAAACAAACAGTTTTTTTTAATATTTTCTTATATGCTTTTATTTTCTTTTTAATTGTTACTTATTTTAATGTATTATTTTATGTATTAAACTATTACACCAACAGGATTACCAGACCCTTTTGCAAAAATATCAGTAGGTACCAGTGGCCAAGTATACTCAACTAGTGCAGTTAAAGCTACACTAGATCCCAAATGGAATACACATTATGACTTATATTTAACAAAAGGAGATGGAATTAGTATAAGGTATGATTTATAATAGTAATAGCTTTGTCTTATGCTCTCAAGAAAAGACACAGAAATACAATAAAAAAACCACATGTGCAAAAAGTTGCCTTATTGCTTAATAACAAGCTCCGCCAGGCAATCTTAAGGTAGAAGAAATAGCAACTTGTAATATAAATTAAATTATAATAAACTAGATTTATAAAATAGAAACATTTACTTTCCTTTTGATTTAGCAATGGCAATATTGTTGTCATAGGCTTTAGAGTGTAAACCTGCTAACATTCTTAGGGGAGGCTTATTCTAAGGAGAGAATAAAAAAACAAATATTATTACAAAGTTTTTACAATTTCATTATAAAAACCTTGTAATAATATTTTTATACTCATAGTTCTATAATCGTTTAAAAACTTGGTTTGTAAAATAAAAGTTAATGTTGTATTTTTTACACTTGTGAATGGTATGAAATTTATAGATAATCTATATTATTATCTATGACTTTTGCTATTATATCTTTCTGTTAGAATTATGTTTTCACAGGCAATACAATTGAGGTTTTGTCTTTTTCACAAAATTAATATTCAATGTCACAGCTAGTGTTTATTCATAATGAATTATATGTTTTTAGTATTTGGAATCAACGAAAAGTCCATAAACGTCAAGGTTCTGGCTTCCTTGGTTGTGTCCGTATCCTGCCTTCGACAGTTCATAAATTAAAAGATACTGGCTGTAAGTTACTTCATATCAATAATTTAATTTATATTAACGATTGAGGCCACCATGTTACAGTAGCACAGGCTTGTGATTATAACTCACTTGACAGTTGTGGGTTCAATTCCCATTCATGAGTATAAATTATTTCATATTTTCATTTTCCTAATTCTAATAATAAGCATAGTGTTGATTTTTGCCACTCTAAACACAATGCCTAAAGATAGTAGAGAATGGAAGTTTCTTAATAGGGATTCTTTAGTGTCTTAACACTAGTTTCTCAGTATCCATCTGCTTACTCTGCTGTGTGTTAAATACAAAGTTATACATATAAAGAAAAATCATGTCTACTAAATGATTTTAGATCAATGCCTGGAATTATGTGAAGATAGCTCTGGCGAAACATGTGGTGTTAAAGGTCAAGTCATAGTGTCTCTATTATCTCGAGATAGCAGCAGAGGCGAACCAGCCTCTGCTGCCGGAGAAGGGTCTCCTTTAGCAGTTGTTGGACCGGCAGGAGAAGTGAGAGCTTCGAGAGATCCTCCAATAAATTCAAATGTATCAAATTTACCATTGCCCCCACATTGGGAAGAGAGATGCACCTCTAGTGGCAGGTAATAGTCTTATAGTGTGTAAAGTATTTTGAATACTAATTTATTTAGTTTAGTTTGAGTTCACTTTGAAATGGCTTTTTAGAGTTATTTATTTATGTATAATTGCTGTTTTTTTTTTACAAATCTAGTAAATTAAGTTATAATTATAAAACAGAGTATTAAACTTACCGCGGTTGTTTTTTTATGGAAAAAGGACAAGGCAAACGAGCGTACGGGTTTGTGGAACAGCGAAAATTTTCGAAAATTGGATGGTGCATGGGGTAGAATAGAGTGTCCTAACACTAAGTTTTCTACTCTGCTGTATATGGGATAAAGTGTGAAGCTGAAAAAAATTGCATTTGTAGTCAGCTTGCTCTCTATGTTGAATAAATAAGGATGTAATCAATTTATAGCTTGTTACAGTTATTATTATTTATTCAATTGACTCGTGTTTTATTCTATCCATTCAAATAACTTGCAAAACATTTCTTGGATTATAGTTTGCTTTGTCTTTCATAAAATTATTTTTAACAAAACTTATTTATTATTATTTTAACGAAACGATTATTTGTATAATTTGGCTACAATATATCATTAAGTACAAATATTGTAATAATATACGATAATATGCTTGTTCCAGACCATACTACGTAAACCATGCACTACGTCAAACGCAATGGGAGCGACCAGTCGAGACATCCTCGGCGTCCCCTCCGCCCACTACTCCCCCGTCCTCCCCGTCCCCGGGCGCGACTAGCCCCGTCACCCCGGCTTCCCCTCTGTCCCCATTGTCTCCCGTGTCCCCCGTGTCCCCGTCGTCGCCTATGTCAGAGAGTGATGTTAGCCATGCGGCTTCCATTTCATTGAGGTAATATTTTTATAGCTTTATATTGGCAAAGCAGAGGAAACCTAGTGTTGAGATTTAAGAGGTCAAAGGCTCGATTTACCAGTTCTTGTTACCAGAGCGAGGAATATGATCATTTTTTATGCATATTCTTTGTGTGAAAATTGAAGGCACAACTGTTGCGTTTAGAGTCACACACTGGGCTACAGCCCTGACCGAGGCTAATAGAATGTCTTACTTGAACGGGGTAAATAGAATCTCATTCAATCAGGTGTGAAATGTCCCATTAATAAGCAAAGTCCAGGGATTCTCACATATTCAGGTCCCGCTTAACCTGGCTTCATTGTTAAAAAAAATATATAAAATCAATAATTAGGTAATAAATAAAATGGTTTTAGGCCTGAACCACAGCCACAAACAGCAGTGAGAAGTCGACAACCACCCCCAGCTACAGCAGCTACCACGGTCACCCCCATAGCAGCTACTGATTTACCACCAGGATATGGTGAGTAATATAATAAAGCAAAAACAATTGTTTGGTTAAATGCGCTTATATCAGGCACTACCCTATTAAAAATTCCTTTTGCATTGCATTGCATATATTTATGGAGGAATTTTGTAGGGTATGTATAGCCTACTAATAATAGCTTTAGTAATTTTGGTATAATCCATTTTACCTGCAATCAGAATTATCTAAGCACAAGCATTACCATAATGGTAATGCTTGTGCTTCAAAGTCAAGTGCCATAAAAAACTTAAAGTAATCTTCTATGTAGACCACGCGGGCAAAGCCGCCGGTAAAAATATTAGAAGCAGAGAGATGATAGTAAAAAAAAAATACTTTCCATATACAGAAATGCGAACAACTGCTCAAGGCCAAGTGTACTTCTACAACAAAGTGACTGGCGTGTCGACCTGGCACGACCCGCGAGTGCCGCAGCACCTGCGCCACTGCGCCGCCGCGGCCGGCCCGCTGCCACCCGGCTGGGAGATGAGGCACGCGCCCTCTGGACGGCCTTACTTTGTTGATCACAATAACAGGACCACGCAGTTTACGGATCCGAGATTGGCTTTGTCTGCTAGGCTCGTGAGTGTTTGTTTTTTTGAGGTTGAGCCGTAAGTCCCTAATGAAGGATAACAACAACATCTTTAGTTACAAGTAATGTAAATAAAAAATTGTTGGTTTAGAAAGTTTGCTCATTAAGTAAAATGTAGTTTTAGACGAAAAACCTTCAGAGAGATTAATTTAAAACATACATTAAAACAGAAACCGCTGACAATCTTTGAAATAAATACAATAAAATAAAATAATAAGTAATTTGGAAGCTACAATACCACAGACATAAATACATACAGAGACACGTTAAATACCCTTGTGTTTTCAAAGATGGATAATAAAAACAGTAAATAAAATTATTAAACGATGAAATGTTCTTTCTGTAGACTCCCCCATCAGACGCAGCTCCAGTCCCAGCAGCCGTCCCCGCACCAGCCCCCACCGCCCCGGCCCCTGCGCCCTCGCCATCCCCCTCCCCCGCGGGTGAGCTGGACCCCGACGCGCTGCCTAAGTACAAGCGGGACCTGGCAGCCAAGGCGAGAGTGTTGCGAGCTGAACTGCAGGCCTTGCAGCCGCAGACTGGACACTGTAGGATAGAGGTAGTGTAATATTTTTTTTAAATCCCTTAGTAAGTGTTTACATTATGAAAATAAACATCTGCCAATATGTCACGTTTCTATGCACAGCGGTAGCGGCTGCGCGTAGATAATATCTTTTCTATCTATACCTCAGTCAGTGGGAACTTCTTTTGTTATATATATAGACTAGCGGCCCGCCGGCGACTTCGCCTGTTTGAAATACGTTATTATTAATTTCTGTCTCCATGAGTACCTACGTCCTATAAGTGACGTCCATGCAAAATTTAAGACTCCTAGCATTTGTAGTAACAAAGTTTCATACAAACTTTCCAACCCCTTAGAAGTCGAATATTGCAAATTCCCGTCTTAGCGAGCACCTACGTCCTATAAATAACTCCTATGAAAAATTTGGGATTCCTAGCACTTGTAGTTTCTGAGATTTCGTGATGAGTGAGTGACCTTTCGATTTTATACATATAGATGATACGTTTATTATTTATTTATTGTAGAGCAATGTTATTTCTATGTTCTATTAGACAAAACGAGGCACGGAGTTTCGCCACTTAATACACATTAGAAACCTTAGAATTCCTGCTTACTCTGCATGTGAAAAAAAAATGCCCCTTTCTGATTATATAATTGTAGTGATTATTATAAGTTGAGGGTAAGTCTAAATAAAGCGTTGGCTTACTCAGTTGTGATCGGACATTAAATGTGTACAAATCAGTTGGCATTTTATTCTTATATTATCTCGAAAATACTACAATAATATTCTGATAAATAAGGAAGAAAGAATAAGAGGGTTACTGTGCTATTATATAATTCAAACATCTACACATACAACTACAAGAACTATTAACAAAATTATAAAATTATCATCATCATAAATACCATACATTAAATTATATTCCAGGTGTCCCGGAACGAAGTACTAGAGGAATCGTACCGGCTCGTAATGAAATTACGAGGCAAGGAGTTACGTAAGCGCTTACTGGTCAAATTCCGCGGCGAAGAGGGCCTCGACTACGGCGGCGTGGCCAGGGAGTGGTTACATCTGCTGGGAAGGGAGCTTTTTAATCCACATTATGGCCTATTTCAGTATGCGAATGCTGGAGAAGATAGATATGCGTTGCAAATCAATGCTGATTCTGGCGTAAGTTTGGTTTTTTATGTGGTATAGTTTTTATTGTGGTGGTATGTGGTCTTAAATTTTTTTAGGTTTACGTTATATTATGGTTATTTCGTTTTAGGCAGAGGAACCCTCATGTAAAGATATTTCATTCTGGAGAATTCTTTCTCAAATTTTTTTGACATTGTATGTTTTGTATGGTGGTAGTTAACGCCATTTATTTTGATACTATAGCAAAAACTAGAAGTTTTTTTTTCTTTCGAGCTATTGACATGAATGCTTACAGGAAGATTCTTATTTTATTTGATGTGCTTTAAAACGTAGGTGTATTTTGTGGACAAATAATTTTAAAGTATATTTTATTACAGGTTAACCCTGAACATCTGTCGTACTTCCATTTCGCGGGTCGCATTCTGGGCGTCGCTTTGTTCCACGGACATCAACTAGACGCCGCGTTCACCGCACCTTTCTACAAACAGTTACTGGGCAGACCAATAACATTGAAAGATATCCGCGATGTAGATCCTGAATTACACAGATCACTGTCTTGGATGTTGTGAGTATTTATTATATTTCGTAAAGTTCATCACTAACATCTTTTTTTTTTTAAAGTCGGCTTGAGAGCGAAGAAATGAAAATATAAATTTAAATAAATATTTCACTTCCTTAATTGTCTCCATTTGTGATTGAACTCCACAACCAGTTGTGTTTACAGTCACACTTTGTGCCCCTGGCTTCAAAGTTAATCAATTTCTGATAAATACTTTTGTATAATAGTTATATAACAGTTGTCATCAATATATAAACAAAATTAAATGCAACAAATATATCGTTGATTTAACCTGCTGGTTTTTCTATAGAACAACAAGAATAATATTTTATAACATTAGAATTCTTAAACGACGTTTGTTTCGATGTGTTCAGGGACAACAGTATAGCAGGTGTGATAGACACGACATTCTCAGTAGAGTGCTCGTCGTTCGGCGCAGTACGCAGCGTGGAGCTGCGGCCGGGCGGCGCGGCCGACGCGGTCACGGACGCCAACAAGCGCGAGTACGTGCGCTTGTACGTGGCGCATCGTTTCACGCGTGGCGCCGAGCGCCAATGGCTGGCGTTGCAGCGCGGCCTGGCCGACCTGGTGCCGCCGCCCCTGCTGCGCCCCCTCGCCCCTCGGGACCTACCGCCGCTGCTGGCCGGCCGCGCCGATCTGGACCCGGCTGACTGGCGCCGCCACACGCGCCTGAAGCACGTAGCGCCCGACGCGCCGCTCGTGGCCTGGTTCTGGGAGCTGGTGGAGGCTTTCGACGCGGACATGCGTGCGCGTCTTCTGCAGTTCGTGACGGGCTCGCGCCGTGTGCCTCTCGCTGGCTTCCGCGCGCTACAAGGCTCCACGGGTGCTGCCGCACCGCGTCTCTTCACTCTGCACCTCGTGGCCGACGCCTCGCCCGACTCGCTGCCCAAGGCGCACACGTGCTTCAACCGCCTCGACCTGCCACCCTATCCGACCAAACAGAAGCTGCACGACAAATTGAAGCAGGCCGTTCTGGAGACGGCCGGGTTCGCCGTCGAATGATATCATAGTGAACTCTACGTTCGTATATTCTATAATGCTGTATTGCAGTTATTATTATTCTGATTACAATTGAACATTATCAAAACGGCAATTAATGAGACTGACGAATTTAAAAAATACATGGACATGACAAAATTATTTAAATTATTACTGCTTTTGGAACGCCACATTCTTATGTTTGTAACATTGTCATATATAATGTTAGTATACAAGAAACTAAGTTATAAAGTCTATTACAATTTACGACTTAAAATTCACTAAGGCATTGTAACACTGCAAAGTACTTCCACTATATTTAATTTATCCTACTTATTACTTGATAATATAAAAGTATTTATTAAATGTTATCCATATTGATAGGGTTTGTTTTTAACGAATTGTTCTATATTGCACTTTAACCAATATATCAAGCACAAGTTTTTTATGAAATTCATATATGCTATGCTCAAATAAAAGTATACTTTCATGTCTAGTTTTAAGACATATTAATGGAAATCATTATTATGTTAATGTAACATATGCTTCGAATTGTTGTAATTTATATTTGATTTAATGTTTACTCAATTTTGTAAGTAAAATGATTTTTTTTACAAAATTTTTACAAATATTTTCTAATATTCCTGGCAATTTTCATGTTCATACAAAAGTGTCATTGTACTAAAATAAAAAAAATAGTGATTCTTATATAAAAATAAAGTATTGTAATAGTACATTTTATTGTATATAACTGGTGGTTTCAGTACAAAGCACAAACAATGTGTTATAGTTATATAGAAATTAGTTTCAATATCGGATTTGAAATGAGTACTTGTAAGGTGCCTTATATAATTTAAATCAGGAATTATGTATATAATATAACAATTTTTACATGTTAACAAATGATTTATTCATCTTAGACAAATATTTAATTTCATTTATTTACTGTTATATTCAGAGGTTTTAAGTAAATGTATTCATAATTGTATGATTGTAATAAAGTGGTTTTATATGTTACGTGATGTGAGAAAATATTCATATTTATAACAAGGATGAGTGCCTTTTTACCCATTAATTAACAATAGCGATAGCTTTAGATATGTATGACTGTTAGCCAAGTAAAACATTTTAATGGTAACAAACTTACGGTAAAATAAAGTATCATATTTTTGCACAATACTAATGCTTTTATTTTTAAACTAGCTATGCCTGTGACTTTTTTTATATATCATTAGATACAGACAATATCTATACATTGAAAGCTAAACTTTCATTCCATTTAGTAAGATTATAATAATTTTGTCGAGCAAAATATCTAAAATTGATGAAACTTTTACATTTATTAACTGATTAATATGAAACAATGTTGAGGAATGTTTATGAGTTGGCAGTGACAACTATATTTAAATCTGCTAATCTGCATCAGATTGATGTTATAATAATTAATATTTTGGATTCTATTACAATAAATAAATGCTTTCGATTATATTTTTTTTCATATATTGACAAGGTACAGCTTTAATTTTATTTTATGATTATACTGGTTGACTGACTGGCAAAATTAACAGAAAAAAATGGTGAAAGAAAACATATGGATACCTATATTACTAATTATATTTTAATTAAATCATAATATATAAGGTTAAAGGGAATGTTAAAATGACTTAGATGAACTAATAGAATTTAGTTGAAATAACCTGGTAACGATTTTAATAAAATAGAACAAATAATTTTGATTACAATTTCTTAACGTTTTACATTTTCTTTTTATAATATTTTTACAAATAAGGGTAGCGGCACATAAATCTTACTACGCATGCTGTTCATAAAAAATAAAATGTAGTAGCGCTAGTATTGTTTTTATCATAGACAAACAACAATACTGGCGCTATTAAATTATATATTCGGCATCTCAAAAACGACTGGCACACTCTAAAAGTTATTACTAATAAACTGAAGTGAATACACAGATTTGAGACATAGATTTTTTCTTAATACATATAATTGACTAAAACAATTATTCAAAAGAAATCAGTTTTCTTTATTTTTAGGAAACAAGTATGTAAGTCAGTAGGCGGTTCTATTAAATCCATAGAACATATTTCCTCACTTTTTGATACTCACATATACTCACTTTGATTAAATCACTTTTGCCGTTTGAGAATTTTACAGAGTCTAGTTCTAGAGAACACTGCTGACAGCTTAACAAACATAAAATACTAATGTCATTATGTCACTGTCAAACCATAACAACTATTATGTGTCATCGGTATTCCACATTCTGACAGACGAATTCATTTCCGATTCCTAACACGACGTGACCAATTCGACTCTAAAGCGTCACTTGAATTACCTTTGTTTTGTAAGTGTTATAAGCAAAGTTACTCATATATTATCTCATTCATTTGTTTTTCTTATTGGATAAACGAAATCCTTTTTAATATATCTGTCGTATATGTATTTTTCTTATTACAATCAGTGAAGTGAGTGCACAAAGAAGTGTTAGTTTAGTTTGAGTGGACTTTTTTTAGTAAAATATTTCACAATGCCTACAAGTGCTGTGTATCAGCCCACAACTGTAACATATGAACAGCAGCCGAATGATCAACGCTGGAACTGTCCGATCAGCTACTTCTCTAGGCGCGTGACGAGTAGCTTGAATCGGGCTGTGTGTATACGGCTGGCGCTGTGTCTGTTTGGAAGCACATTGTTTATAATCGGTAAGTTATTATTAATTAAAATAACAATTATTAAAAAGCACAATAGTTATCTATATATTTAGAAAATCCTAAGCACTTATTCATTGCTCCTGTAATTTAAATGTAGCACGTAAGTAGCTCAAAATTTTAAAAAAAGTAACCTACGTAGGGCTTATTGGTATAACTAATGACAAGGAATGTTTTGTTAGATAGCTGTAACTAATTTCATAACAAGTACAAGTAATATTCAGTGTTTGGTGTATGTGTCTGGATTTTATAAACATACAACTTAGAATTGCCAACCTTATTAGAACATAATAAATAAGTTCAGAGAAGATCAGTAGAATTCAACACATTGTCTAATAAGATTAGAGGGAAAATATTTCAAATATAAACATTCCCTCTTATAATACTTAAAGCATAATGCAACTGGCACAACCTGACTAGGTATGTCACTTTATCAATATTAATATTTTAAGTATTTTATTAAAAATAAGCATTTTTTGTTTGAAAAAAACCTTTTAGAACACAATGGCTGTGGGTTTGATTCCAACTCAGTAAATGAATTATTTTAATATTGCCACTCTCTCTACAAAGGAAATTCTCCCTCTCCCTCATTAACCTGCCATGTGGAGAATTAAAAATGTGATAATAAAAAACACTTTTATTATAAAAAATTGTTAAGTATGTAACAGTTGGAACATGAACTCAATAAGCAATAATCTCATATCTATTTATAAAACAAAATATATTTTAATTGAAAGTGTTTTTTTAAAGTATGAATTAAGTGAAGTGAGTTTACTGGCCAAATTACACAACATCAATCTTTGTCTTAACTAGTTTCAATAAAATGTCTTTATTAAGAAATTGTTCTCAATACTCGCCCCAAATAATAATGTATGTGGAAATATTACTTTTTCTGTTGTAGTTGTACTTATTGTATCAAGAAGAACTTAGGAATTGTTTTACTATTTTTCATTTTCATTAAAATATTTTTTTAACTCCACAATTTATTCCATTCCATTCCATTTATTCCAATGTATTCTATAGAAGAGTAGGCTGACTTAGTGATAGGCTCTAAACTTTTCCATCTAATTTTGAAGGTATTACATAGTAAAAGACAGGACTCAACCATGCTTTGCTTTAGATCAAGGAAATGCAAATAATTCATTCTCCCGAGTGGAATATGAACACACGAGTTTCACATTTACCTTCAGAAGCTGTTCCTCTACACCACCTCATTATCATGTTCATCGTTTATTATAGCTAAATAAGTCCTATACTATGAAATTTAAATTGAAAAACATTACACAACATACATTTATATATTTATGTTATGTAAAGAGTCTACTGCATGTAATATAAAATACACATTTGTTAACATGTAACATTTATGTAAACAAATTAGTTCCAAATTATTTTTAAGTGCATTTTTATTTTAGTTTTCCTTTTTTTTCTCGTTTTTGTTTTGTTTTGTCTTTAAGAAAGCTAAATAGAATGGTATAAGATTCACAACAAAATGCATTGTAATTAAGAAAATGGGTCAAATTTGTGGAAGTAGTGGGTTGAAAGTGTGGGTAGGTACATTAGCATTAAAACAACTTTCACTTCCACTAAATCTATTCCGATAGTTCATAAATATTATAACCCAAACCAAAACATTAATTTGCATTTTATATATTATGATTCTAAGTAGACACTGTAAAGTTATAATTAAGAGTACCGAGAATTATTAATGAATCAATTGATTTAAATGATATATAAAAAGTAATTAGCAAAATAAATATTAAAAACCTGATTAGTATTATACAATAATATCTAAAAATTTGAATTACAATCATTCTAGTAACATTTACTGTAATTGCTTACCATTCTAGTAATTGTAGTAGATTGTTAAATGATAATATTGCACAAGTTTTATTTAAAATTAAATTGTTATTAATTTAATTTAAAAGAAAACATGTGCAATATTATTATTATTTTTTTGTAAATCAAACAGTTATCTGACCTCCATTTAAAAACTTTTATATGTTTTTATGTTAACATAAAAACATATAAAAGTTTCAAGTATAAAAGTTAAAAATAAAATCACTGCATTAAAAATATGAAGTAGAATTTGTTAAATATTCATTAGTTATTGTTATGTACATTTTAAAAATCATTATTATTAATTTATATTATTATATCATGATATTATGAATGACCCAAAATGTAATTAAGACCAATTTATATATAAAAGTAAGCATATATTTATTTTATATACAAAATTCTTTTACATTTTTACATAACATATTGCCCTTTGATGAGTCAAAGATTCAATCACGAATAATTTGTTTCCATCTATTCGTTTCAAGGAGTGAGGAAGTAAGAGGCACTTGTGTTACGGAAACGTGTTGTAGCCGCACATCGACGGGTTTGTCGACCTTCGTGCGTTGTCTGTACGAATGATAGAGCCTTTTGGACTACTAAGATGTACGAAATTGTTGTTTTTTTCTCATCTTTCGTTAATCTCGATAATTTGATTTAGATTTTGTATGTTAATAATATAGTAAAATCTACTTGTTTTTATAATCAACAAATATAACTACGACAATTCACTGTATAAGTAAATAATTCAACCGAATCGCATGTATCCTCCCATATGAAACTTTTGAAGTAACAAATATAAAAAACATACAGTCGATAACCTCCTCCGTTTACAGAAGAATAATATCCTGCAATTAAGCGCTAGTGCTTATCTTAAATCTATTTAAAGTATCAAGTCTAGACCCAACGTGTGTAATGATAATAATTGTTTTGCCGTTGGCTTACACTATCGGTTGTGGCGATCCCACCGCGCAGTCACCGGATGAGTCACCGGCCGCAAGCGCAGCACCGGACACTCGATGCCTTTTACGATTCATATCCATTTGTATACTATACACACGAGCTTAACTTTGCTACTATGCTACTGTATGGTATGTCCAGACGTCCCGTTTTTAGTTTGTGTGTCCCGGTTACCGGAACAAGGCACAAATGTCTAATTTTTTCGGAATGGCTTGTAAATTTGGTCGGTTGAAACAAGTTTCACAGTGATTATTTATTAGTGTGTAAATTATATGTTAAAAAAAAAACAAAAGCTTTATCCGACATCGAGAAAAATTAAAGTTATCAAAAAAAACTATATTATCTCTTCAAAAAAAACGAAGGTGTGGATTACCTTTCTACTCTAAGAAAGAAAAATGCAGTTCTAATAAAAATTTATGTCACCCCACAATGTCCCGTTTTGAGCCATTTGAAAAATGGTCACATTACTTATGACCAAGTTTGTAACGTTTTCTCCAAATGAAAGACTCCCGTAACGGTTATTCTCGGCCCTATACAGGGGGTGACGTGGGCACTTCGAAGTGGGTCACACTTGTTAGTGTTCATTTACAGCAGTTATGAATACAAACACTAATTGTCTGTTGAGATTTGCGCCTTACTTTTTCATATCCGTTTTTGACTTTCAAGAAGATTCAGCATTTTCATGTGTATATGAAGGAATCACCTTCATATAGCACGTGTCCGTATTTGGAAAAAAATAATTTAATTTTAAGTCAAAAATCTTATTATATCAAGATTATGTATAGAAGATGTATCTCATGGGAGATTAGAAATCTTTTGCAATATCGTCAGAATCATTTTGTAGGTTACAATTGTGTTACAAGCTAGGTTACCAGATTCCTTCTGTCTACTCTGCTTTATGCGGGTTAAACGCGAAGCTAAAAAAGTATTTAAGGCATTTAAAAATAATAGGTATCGTTTTAAATTATATTTACATTATATTAATTTTACGCGAAAGTGTAGTTAACGTTAACATTTATTACTGAGACACTTAAAATCTCTTCTAAATAATAGAGTTGCTAATCTCCGAAAAATGTACGTTAAATATTTTATATTATATTTAAACTACAAAATTTGCCTTGAGTATGGGTTAAATCCGTAGTTAAAGCTAACCAGTGTCGCGAAATCGATATAGTAAGTACCTACCTACGTTAGGAATGCAAGAGGGTTATTTTACATGTTAACTGGGTCAATGTTACAATAAATACTGGACGTGCTTTATTTGCTATTTTTAACTTTCGTTATATTTATTTTGTTTTGTTAATTTGCGTTATTCTAAACAATAGTTTTTTAGATTACTGTTAGTATAGATAAATTTGAGGCCGTCGTAGCGCAGGGGCACAATGTATGACCGTAACGCGAAGTTTGTGGGTTCGATCCCCACTCGAGGGAATGAATTCATATTTTTATTTCTTCGGCGTTGAGTTCCGCCACTCAACACGGAATGCCTCGAAAAAGCTGCGGAAAGTGGACACCGGAGTGTCTCGACACCTACATTCCTTTTGCGGACATATAACAGATATGCGGGGGGACACAGCGTGTACATGTACGATAGTTAACCGATTCTACGATGATGATATAATACATTATAACGAGAGATATACAATATAATTTTAACGACGTTAATGTTTTTTTTTAAAATTATAATATTTTGTATTTAAGTCGGTTAAATATATATAGAGTCTACACAGTTCTATATTGTATAAAAAAATATAAGTAACTAGTTATGTAAGAGTAAATTACGTTGTACAATATCTAATACATCGTGATAATCAATTTATACAACAATAGACGTCACAGGCTTAACTCTAAACTCGAGGCTACTTGATTTCTGACATTTTTTGTATGTATTCAAGAGTTTTTCTTAAAAAAATAAATAAAAAAAAACGTAAGACGTAAATATGGTAAGACGTCATTGTGACGTAATTAGTGGATATATTCTACAATGGCGGTTATAGATTTAAGTCTTAAACGATTGATACAGCTGTTCCTTTTATTGTTTCCTTGGTGCATAATTAATGGTATTGATTCTTGTGATTTTATTTCTCTCCCGCACACAACAGGTAGATAGAGGGACCTAGTGTTAAGACATTGCGTTTCCTATTTTCCACCGAATTCTGAAGGCGTAGCGTGTTCCCTAGAATCTAGTGTCATATGTTCGCTTCTCTAGTTCACTATTCAGTGGCGGAACTGAACGCCGCGCTTTGCGTCGACACCACAGCGAAAAAATGATAATATGAATTACATATTTCATTTCCTCGTGTGGGGATCGAATCTACAACCAGTCGCGTTTATAGTCACACACTTGTGCTTCTGCGCCACGGCTGGTAGGTACTTATAATCAAAAGTTATTAACTGAAACCATTTCACTCTAGTGTTTATTATAATCATAAAAAAAATATGTAAATTTATAAAATTTAAGTTACTGAGTTTATTCACAATTTGAATTAATAATGTTGTTAATTAATAAAACATCGATCAATTTGCTTGCCTCTTCTATCTATAGTTCTCAGTAAAATTCTGTGGAATAGCTGTTTTCATCTAAAACAACGTATAAGGCTTGACAACTCTCGAAAGTATCGTCAAGGTGGATCAGTTTTTAACTCGGCCAACAGTGAATTTATAAATAAATCATTATGTAAGATTAAGTATTATAACAAAAAATATAATATGCTTATAAATATGCTTGGTTTTATTCGCGGCGATGAGTTAGGCCACTTAACTAGACCGGATGATATAGAACATAAGATTCTCTCTTTCTACACTACATATATTTTTATACAAGAAATAAATACATTTTTTTTAACTTCACGGTGTATCCTTCAAATAGCAGGGTAGGCAGAGGGAATTTAGGAACCTACTGTTAAGACTCACAATTTCCCATTAGGACACTTCATTACCCAGTTTCCGGCGAAGTTTTAAGGCGTTGCGTGTTGAGCAGCGGTACTGGACGCTGCGCTTATAATCAAATTAATAACTGTTCTTCTTTTTTTACATCACATATACTTTTTTATCATTTTCAGATAAATAGTCATTAATTTTACAATCGTGAAAAGTACGATAATGCGTATTTATAAATCGCTCTTAAGTCTGAGATAGATCTTGAGATGCCGTTTTCATTTATAGGTAATATATAAATTATGAATGAAAATCGACTTCAAAGTTGAGAGGGGTTATAAATATGGGCCTTAGTTTTTGTTATTTTTCTTATAATTTTTTTCTCTATTGTACTTCGATATTCAAATAACATGGCCGTACAGTCAGTCCATCACTCGAAGTTCATTATGGGAATAAATAAATAATTTTAAGTAAATAAGTACGTGATGGGAGTTTTAAATCATCGAAAACCCCCAAATGAGTCGGTATTTGAATATTTATAAAAAAATCATATTTATTAGCTGCGGTGTAAATTGAAAATTTATACCGATACGCACTGCGGTTGGCGAGGAAATAAAATATAATTACTTTATAATATTAAATACTAATGTGGTAATGAAATCGAATACGTTTCGGCTTCGTATTTCTTGTTTTACATGGCAGCTGGCAATTTTATATATATTATACTATTTTTTTTACATATTCTTTCTTAACAAGTTTGTTTCCTGATAAAAGGCATTTTATTGGAAAAAAATCTGTGTAAGTAATTATGAGTCATAGCGTTTGTGGATAATTAATAATTTCCTGCTTGTATTTCCGGTACAAAGTACTAACACATTGGCCAAGTACATTAATGTATGAATAAATAATATATAATTATTTATTTCCATGTAACCATTATTATTTATTATATACTTTATCAACTAATTACAGGTTTTCCGTGTTTATAACGACATTTCTATGCTGTTGACGTACACATGTATAAATATTTTAGCCATATAGGCCTGGCTTTTCGCTGTTATTTCCTCTTAATTAGATAATATTTTTTAACTTACGGTAAATTGATAATTTGCTCTCTAAAATTAATGAAAATTTAATAATTGTGTTAATGTACATAGGTTAGTTCATAGCATTATTTATCAGTTATCACTAGCGACCCGCTCACGGCTTCGCCCGGTTGCACTAAATAATTATCAATTTACTAATAATTTATGATATTAGTTTTATATTTTAACACAATATCTATGCTTAATGTATGGAAAAGTGAATTCAATACAACAGTTATTTAAAGAAATTTCGTCGAATTTATTTTAGATGTTTTAAATATTTTATATATAAACCAATTGAAATAATATAAACACTAAGAGGATTAAAGAAAGCATGTCAAAATACAATAGTGAAAACTGCAATTGAATAGGTGTAGCGGTTTCTGAGATTAATTCTAAACGAATGCACAGACAATCAGACAAAATTTTTTCTATTGTTTTTGGTCCTATTAAGTTATTACATACCACCTATATTTCCATGTACAGACACCGATCCATTACGATTTTAATATAATTTAACATACGAAATAAACACCTAAACAAATACTTGCTATACTGATTGGAAGTCAATTCCCACGATAAAAGTAATCTTAAGCAGATTACTTGGATCCAAAAGCAGTGTATGAACCAATTAAGTGTATTTGTACTGGTATTACCAGTTTATACTGACATGTTTACTTGCATTATGAAACCTAACTAGAAAAAGCTTCATTTTTTTTTTGTATTAGTTGTCAGTAGAGTATACTGACATACCTTACCATAAACAAATGTATCGGAACGTTATCGTTTGTTACTTCATTTTCTTACTCATTTACGTGAGAAACTTCATGTATGATTATTTGCAAAAGTTATTTGCTTACTATACTTATATTTAGCTCGATGGTATCTCTGGTTTTTCTTGTTCATGCTATTTATTCTTAGCTATCGACACGCTCGCGACTTCGCCCGCTTGAGTTGAAATAATTATTAATTTACTTATCTGGTTTACTTTCGTTTTCTACTAATAATATCATTGTAAATGCCGGCCTGAATATACTGTGTGGTCAAATTCGGCCTGGAACGATATTTATTCTTTCATTCTCTATATTATTTTTATTCACTTTTTTCACTTTTTATTTTCCGGTCTATTTAAATAAAGGGTTAGGTATCTAAATTTAAATTATATCATAATTGTCATCCGCAACTTTGTTTGTGTTGCCATTATTTACTAACGTTACTAACGACTAACGTTATTTCCATACTACAAGTTTGCATTATAAAAGTTAAATGTAGTTTTTTGTAGGAATTTGTGACAATCCTCTCACAATGCTTTGTCAAGCTCATTAAAAATTTCAGCTTTCAGTATTTTTCAGTAAATTGTAATTGCAATGGAACCATTTTATGTACATTGATTGATAATATCTATGCTTCATAATAAGGCCTTTAATTTTTACCGTTTGTTGCTTGTATAATAGTGTCATTTAAAATATTTATGTTTGTTACAGGTCTTGCTCTTCTCATAGCGGGTGGTGTGCAGTATTCTAACACACCTCCAACGCCCACGCCTCAAGACGCTGACAACGGGTTCGGGGCGCTCATAGCTGGAGGTGTTATATTATGTCTTGGACTGTTGTTCACAGGTTAGAATATATTTTTATTTTTTCATATAATTAAGTTAAACAGGTTCATTGTATACTAGTGATTCGCTGGCGGCTTCGCCCGCATGTTCTACTAAAGTATCAGCCAATTCAATAAAACAGTAATTATGTAGCTTGCTAATTAGAATAACTTTTTTAGTTATGATCCAATTGAAATAACATAAAGACTAAATGTTAAGGGAAATTTGTCAAAATACATTAGTGAAAATTGCATAGAGATTTCTGAGATAATATTAAAAATCATTGTTTCGAGTTCTATTACTTTAATAAAGGCCCCCAATAACATTATTTCTTTTACATCTTCCATATACAAACACCAATGTGTTACACAAATAATTTGTCTTTATGATTTGATATTAATTTTTAACAAAAACAAAAACCGACTTCTAACAACGAACTAAAAAGTGAAAAATAATTATACAAAGATTTTATAATTTTGAAGTCGGTGCCAAGTAAAACAAACAGGCTTAGTAATTAGATATTGTAGTAAAGGTGTTGTAGCATTAGCTTGACACCGACTTCATAATTATAAAATCTTTGTATAATTATTTTTCACTTTTTAGTTCGTTGTTAGAAGTCGGTTTTTGTTTTTGTTAAAAATTAATTTATTTTACGATTTTTAGTGATGGGTAGATCTTAAAATGATGCTTCTTAAACGAGTGGTGATGGTGGTGGTAGTGGTTGTCAACGAGTGGTTGTGGTTGTCCTAAGTAAAACTTTATTTAATTAGGTATTATTTTTGTGCAAAGTTACATTTTGGTATATTGACAAGAAAATACATAAAATGTATTCGGGCGAATGAAGAATCTCCCTTTTTTGAAGTTGGTTGAAAATGAGAACATCCTCTTTTTTGAGGTTGGTTGAAAAGAAATGCAACGATCAGGAATCTCACCTCTGACATCAATTTAAAAAGTTTTTGCTTGTAACTATTACAGTATAATCAATTTTTTACCAAAAAAAACAAACTTTCTAAATTTTCACCGGATCCCATAATCGGAACCTAACCAAACTTTCACTAAATTATCCTTGAAGTATATCCTTTCAAATAAAAAAAGAATCATCAAAATCGGTTTGCGCGACATTGAGTTATTCGTCTATTTGTCGCGCACATACCTAATGCAAATTTAAGACTTATGTGATTTTCTCATAGATACCATTGTCAGACATGGATAAAAAAAAATGGGACCATTCGGGAAGCCTCACCTTTCAATCAAAAAAAAATTATCAAAATCGGTTCACCCAGTCAAAAGTTATGAGGTAACAAACATAAAAAAAAAAAAAAAAAAAAAAAAAAAAAAAAAAAAATACAGTCGAATTGATAACCTCCTTCTTTTTGAAGTCGGTTAAAAAAAAATCAAAATTGTGCATCCAAACATAAAAAAATATAGAATAGCAAATACTTTATTATTTTACTATACAGATAACGAATCTATACATAGTCTACATTAGATAGATTTTTTGCTTGGCCAGGTAAGCAATCACGTCGTTGTCTGACCTTAACCTATAGCATCGATATTTATTATTATTACAGATGACTCATAGTAACACAGAATTAATCAAATATAACTCCTTAATAATTTTTTACGAGGAACCTCGTCAAATTTAAATGGATCGTCGGGGTTTTTGTTTTGCGGATGATTATTGGGCCTATTTGGACCTTTTTCATATCATGATTAAACTCCCCCCTCCTTAACATTAAGTGTTTGTTTTCTTTCAATCGATTTACAAAATAAAAAATCATTTAAAAAAATATTTTTCGACAAAATTGCTATAAATAACTGTAAACTTAATTTTCAATATTGCATGAGTGCATTAGAATGACGACCAAAAGAATGAAATGGCGTGAAACTGCGGCAAGAATAACAAAAGTCAAGAACGTGACTTCATGATGGCCACGGCCGCTCTGTCAAAGAAGAAGAGATGGCTATAGATATTGTTTTGTAAATGATAGTATTAAGAAGAAAATTAAATCAATGCAGATTAGTAAATAAATAATTCTGTAATTCAGCGGGCGAAGCCGCGAGCGGGTCGCTAGTTTTATACAACAAAATGTTGTAGGTACATATATTGCGGTGAAGCGCCCTTCACTCTAAATTCGGAAGTATCCTTGATTCGTAATGTAAAAGCATGTTTAATATTCACGTACCTACACTACGCCAGTGTGTGCGGAAACGAATATACAAAAGGGCACGAGTTGTGGAAACCGATGGAATTATTATTATTCTTGGCGTCGTTCCAGTAAAGTCGATGAGGAGTGAGTGTGTTATTGTGAAAATATCAGCTTCGCGCTGACAGATTAGGCAAAAGGAACCTTGTGTTAAGACACTCCGTTTCCCACTTTCCGCCGAATTCTGGAGGCATTGCGGGTTTAGTGGCGGAACTTAACGCTTCCCTTAAAAATAAATATTACAATTCCTCGAGTGGGGATCGAACCCACCACCAGTCGCGCTTACAGGCGTGTTATTATAAATTAGGAAAAATTGTGTCACAAATATTAAGATCTCTTCAAGATCAAGTTTTATTTATCGGTTGACTTTTCCTCTTGACGTAAATATTATTGGAACGTAAACATTATTGGAAATCTTTTGGATTACTTGTTAATAGGATTTTTTTGCAACTCTGGTTTCCCTTACCGGTCCTTTAAAAATTACCTACTATATGTCTACGTGTATATTGTAATATATTATTTTAGAATAATCGGAATATGAGGATCTTTTAAGTGCTCCATCACTCGATTGTTGAAAATATGAGACCTTTATTATATCTATATCCCTTTAACTTTTCTCTGAAATTATAAAGTCCAAGAAGTTAAAATATTTTAAAAATTCATCTTAACGAATTTTGTTATTCCATTGTGTGGAGTTTATCTCCAGGGGCCTATTGTCTAATCTGATTTTTGAAATGGCTATAATCTATTTATATTGAATAATTTTCAACCGCAGCAGCGGTGTATTTTTACGTTGTATACCACAAAATTTTTGAGAAAATGCTTTTTAGACTCATTGCCACGCTTTATTATGTCACCAGAGAAATAAATAAAAAATATTAAATAAGTAATTTTTCCCCAACTGGAAATCGATCTAATAACAATTGCGTTTATACACTGTGCCACAGCGTTCTCAAATATAAATCTCAATTAACAAAATCATTGCACCAGGCATCGGTGGGTGGGCATGGTCAGCTCGCTGGGGTGGAGGCAAGGAGGCGCAGACCAGCGGCGCTGCAGCCCTGACGGCCCTCAACCCCTCGACCGACCCCCTCGTGGCGGCGCAGTACGCGCCCGTCAGGGACGCACCCCCCGCACCCGATGATGAAATGCGCAATCTGATGGATAATAAAGAATGGTAAGTACAGGTGTTTTATTTGTGTTTATTGCTTTTTAATTTTCAATGAAAACAAAGATTAGACTAAGCTTGAAATGTATGTGTATATTTTGTTTTTTTTTTAAATATTATTCCACCCTTTCAAATACTTATTTAGGAAACATATGAAATTTTTATCATTGCGGGATTTGAACTCGCGCCTCTTGAAAACCGTCCAAACACTCTAACAACATAAATAAGTTGTAACAAGTGTACGAGTATAAGGAATTTCGACGTAGCTTGATGAGAACGTGTCGTTTAGTGGTCAAAGCTCTTGGACTTTTTTGTACGTTTCCTATAAGTGGTTTTTTTTTTGTTGGAAAGATGACGTAAGAGGTTCTTAACTATAATTTAAGAAAATATATTGTCAGCGTTTCTAGTCGTTCCGTCTTCTTTTTAGAGCTTTTTGTGTTCGGGGTTTTTAATTAGTATTATTTATTTCTTAGACCTTCAGATGAATATTCAGACAACCTAAACTAAATAAATTAGTTTAAATAGCCTTTAAATAGTTAAAAATAACATTTAAGACTTCGTTTAGTAAATTTATTGTGATAAAATTGTTACTGCAATTGATAAGTTCTATTTTAGTTCAGCATTAAGCCCTTAAATGTGTAACTGCAAAACCATTAACTACAGTGTAATATAACCTAACATTGTATTTTTTATCTCTGTAACTAAGGAAGAAATAAATATAAAAACTGTTTAAGCCCTACGTATGTTAAATACTTATTATTTAAAGATAACAAAAATATGTTAATAAACTTGTCTATTGTTCAATTTCCTCTACCCAACACAAATGATCGTTAAGGAAATTGCCCAGTAATGTAACGCCTTAACGCCTTTATAATGTTATACAAACTAGGACAAAATGGTGGTTACATAAACGATTGGGACTTCAATCACCGCTTCACGCTGTATCCCGCGCACAGCAGGGTAGGCAGAGGGAACCTAGTGTTACGACACTCCGTACCCCACTTTACGCCGAAATTATGGAGGCATTGCATGTTGAGTTTCGGAATTCAATCCCGCGCTTTGCATCTACACCAGACCGAAGAAATGGAAATATAAATTTAAATAAATATTTCACCCCCTCGAATGGGGATCGAACCCACAACCGCTGGCGTTTACGGTCATGCTTTGTGCCCCTGCGCCACGAGTGGCGAATCACTGTTCACATTTTATGGAGGACATAAAGGATCGCGGGTGAGTTGTGACGTTCGTTGGTCCAGCTGGTCATTTGTTCGTATCGAACCCCATTGTCTTCTATTGTTTACTTGTACTGGCATTTCTATCTATATCACCATTCTATATACTATGTATGTACATTCAGTATTGTAAATTTCCATTGCGTTAGAATCAACTGTAGATTATTTAGTTACACTTATTAAAGTTTACGATAATCACCTTTTTCTCATAAGTAAATTTAATTCTATTTTCTTTTTGTTATATGTTTTTACACGATATTTTTTATTAGCTTCACTCTAGTAGTAAGGCAGAAAGAGGCAATGCATTCAGAAGGCATTGCGTGTTGAGTAACGGAACTCAACGCCGCGAAGTACAATTTTTTAATTTATTTTTCACTAAGAAAGTTGATTGACAGAGATACTTTATAATATCAGTCGCATTACGCTTCTAAAATAATTGCTATAACAATTATGTGAGAACATAACGCAATAAAGTGATGTAAAATTTTTAAAAAAAAATGACCACTTATATGTTTATAATCGGTGAAAGCTCAAAAGTTGCACATTAAATTTTCTATATCATTAGATACAATCAGAACTCGTAAGTCCTCAGTGAATCGTCAAATCAAAAGCCGGTTACATTTGAATGGACTTTCTCTAAAACTTTCAATAAATGCTTTTTTTTTAAATTTTTTTTACAGTTTAAGCAGTGCAGAGGAGAGCGACAAAATGCTGGATGGTCGACCGTCTGTCGCGTAAATACAAAATGTTAAATGTATTTTCTTGCGAACAGACAAAAACAATAATGTCCACCTATATACATGTAATCTTTTAACCTTCTAACGGTACATTAGTACTTAAATATCTGTGTAAGTAAAGAATTTATTTTTATGACAATCGACTTTAGAATGGATATGGAGTAACCTGTTTTTTTTTAATTATAATGATATTTAGTAAGTATTGCCCGAAGGAAA
Source organism: Heliconius nattereri (assembly GCA_013403645.1). Lineage (NCBI taxonomy): Eukaryota > Metazoa > Arthropoda > Insecta > Lepidoptera > Nymphalidae > Heliconius > Heliconius nattereri. The sequence continues at coordinate 4,602,893 of JAAIXI010000245.1, read as the reverse complement.
AACAATTGCTGGTATTATTTCGTATTGCATTTCGAGGTACAAAATATTTGAAACGTATTTTGTGTGTGTGATATTTTATTTACGTTGTCGTTTACACTGTGAAACCTTTTTTTGAGAATTCATATTGAACTAATTTTATTCATTTTTTTTGTTAACGGTAACATTATATTTTGCGTTCCATTTTCAAAATAAACGGTAATAGATGTCATATATTTTCTTGATGTTATACACATTGTCTGTATTAAATATAAAAAATATATAGATTTCATAGTTAATAATCGTAATTTATAAATAAATACAAGACATGTGGCCAAATTATCGTCCAGATTATAAAATTAGATGTAATGTCCATATGTATTTAAATGTATTTCGATTATAGAACGGTGTAACGTAGATTAATTATTGTTCTCACTTTAAAATAATAATTACAAGTTTGATATATTTTAAAATACTTAATACTTTAATATGTATGAAAATTGAGTAAAGTTATACTTCTATAAAATCGTACGTTGAAATATTTGTGAATGATAATATTATGCTTAGTATTGATTTTTTAAATTATAATAAGTGACAAAAAACAAAATATAAGAGTATTGTAATCTAATTCATATAATTGCATTTGCTTGTGTTACAAAAATTTATTATAAATACAAATTTGTAGCTTAATTGTATAAGTGATTTATATGCAATACATTTATTATATATTAGATATTATATTACATATAGTACTTTAGAAAAATTGCAATATTGTATTTCACGTTAAATGCCTGTTTTTCATACTATACTCGAATAATAAGATAGATTTTAACAAATATTGTAGAGCGCTGGCGCTAATTTAATCTATCTTCGGCTGAATGACACAATCTTAACATTATGATTACATTACAAAAAAAAAGAACTACTAAGTATATGAGTTAAAATCTCACTTGAAAAATATTTAAATTTGAAATATTTAAATATGTCTGAGGAAGGTGGCTCTTTGGCTTCGACCTGCGCTAAGGGAAATGGTTATATTTTAATTATTTTCATTTATTTTCACGCTTTGGTGCAAAGTGCGGCGTTGAGTGCGGCACAAAATTGGACAGAAAGTGGTGAACGGAATGTCATATAGTTGTATTTCCCCTTTTCCCCTACCGGCAAAAGGGTGAAACTAATTATTATGTTAGTAAGACGTTTAAATAAGGTGCGATGTTAAGGCTAACATAATTTAATTTCAAAATTAATAATTATGTTTCGCATATCACATAAAATTTGTTTCAGATTTGTAGTTTTTCCACTTTCTGTCAAATTATACTAATTACTTTGAAATAAACAACCGCAATTTATTAATGTTTATAAAATAATTATTATAAATTATACAAATATTTAAATACAATATTATATAATTATATATGCAGCTTAATATGCCAACGCGCATCTAGTGTTAAGTAAGTTTTTAACTTTAAAATAATTTAATTTCTTTTGTGTTGAGACCGTCCTTAATAGTTGTAAGTGTAAGTATTTCATGTATACAATTATGATACTATGACCTGACAGTGAATTTAAATTTCACAATTTATAATAAAAATATTTCGTAATGTCACAGTTAAGTTATTTGATTTTAATTAATATATTAGCATTTGGTTGCATAATACTTGAGCGATATTTCTTAATTAAATCTATAAATTTCTAATGATGAATTACTAAAATATAATTATCAACCCACTATAAGGTGAAATTAATTTTGTGAATCATGGGTCGCAGTTCGATATTTTCGAAGAAGAAAAGAAATTAAAAGTAGGCTGCAAAAAGCATTTAATTTTAAAATGTATCTGATATTATAAAATTTAATGATATTATTAGCTCTCTTGCATATAATATGTATTGTTATTACTTTTACAAGCATCACATAAATGTACTTGAAAACTAATTTATGTATATAAAAAACAGTATTTAGTTAAGCAAAACACAAGTAGCCATAAGTTTATTATTATATAATAATCAATTTAATATAAAATGTTTCTTTTTATTTTATTCTATACAATTCTGTTTATGTTTTCATTAGTTTGTGGTGCAAATGAATGTGTCGTACGATATTAATTTATAGTTACTTTAGTACTTGAAGTACATTAATTTGTAATATTTATATGTACTTAATGTTTCAATCTCCACTTATAAATAAAAAAATAAAAAGTTATATTTGAGTTTTATTTCTCAATTACCTGTCAATTCAAAAATTCTAAATTCAAAATATTCTTTATTCAAATAGGCAATTATTATAAGCACTTTTGAATCGTCGAATGAACATATGAACAAAAAGCTACCACCGGTTCGGAAGGCAGTTCTGCTGAGAAGAGCCGGCAAGAAACTCAACAGTTGCTCTTTTCAAAATCAATGGTACAATCTATTACATTAGCTGGCAGCTATCCTGCATGACATTCAATAGACATTAATTCCATACATGTTTATCCTCTAAATATTCTTGAACAGTGTAATACGCTTTACTTGACAGAATTTTATTTACTGATACTTTAAATTTTGGAAGTGGCAAACCTAGAATACACTGCGGAATTTTATAATACACATTTTATTTTTTATTTTTTATTATTAAGTTTATCAACGGCTCATACATTGTTACATTCCAGTAAATCTAACTTAAAAACTAAAAACAATTAATGTACTGCCACTTAAAGATAAACACTGCATGCAATATAAAGTGGTTGTGAACAATCGAGAAATGATAATTTATATAAACATAGGTTTGCAAATAAATAAGCGCGTATCAAAATTACATAAAAATATACTAAAAACTAGATTAAGTAATACACACATACATATATAACATAAATGGGTACATAACCAGGAGCATCAGTAATAACATAATTTACACACATTGTGTTGCTTTCTTAAAAGCTGTTAAAGACATTTTAAAGATATCAATATTCGTGGACACANTTCGCTTGATAATATATGTTTAGAGCCTAGTGAGAGTGTTGTGAACTTGGGGATCAGAATGGATAGCACATTTTCCTGGTCACCCCGCGTTTCTGAGCTTAGTCGTAGGGTTTTCTCCGCCTTAGGGGGACTAAGAAGATGGAAGAACCTCTTACCATTGAAAACTAAAATATCCTTAGCCCACACTCTTCTCCTTCCCATTCTAGATTACGCCGATTCTTGCTATCTGGATTTGTCTCAGCAACTGCTTAATAAGCTGGAGCGTCTGCAAAATGCTATAATAAGATTTATATTTGGACTTAGAAAGTACGACCATGTGTCACAGTTTCGTGCTCAACTGAAATGGCTCTCAATAAAACACAGGCGTAATCTACATTCCCTCACTCTCCTCTATACCATCCTTTTTCATCCTATTACTCCTTCGTACCTTAAAGAACGGTTTAGGTTCTTGGGTTCGAATTCCCTTCATGTCCAATGTCTCCGTTCCCACACTGACAACCTCCTTCAAACACCTTTCTCCCGAACAAAACGCTATGGTGACTCCTTTACTGTCAAGACAGTAAAGCTCTGGAATGAGCTGCCGGTGAATATTAGAAAATCTCAGACGGTTGGAATATTTAAACGTCGTCTTAAACAATACTACCTGGAAGAGTCTGTAAACTGATTTTATTACACTTAGTTTATGTATGAATATTTGTGTATGTATGTATATGTGTATCTATGTATATATGTATCTATGTATGTATATATATATGTATGTATTAATCTATTTATGTAATTTTATTAATATATATGTTTATATTAAATTAATCATAGTAAGTAGTTAGGTATATGTTTGTAAGAAGTATTACTTATGTCGGTTCGGTCGGTAGGTAATGTCGGTTGCCTGTAAGAGATCGCTCTTAGCGATAAGGCCGCCATTGCACATTGATCTTATATGTACTGTGTAAGTCAAATGTATATTCCAATTGTAAACGTGCAATAAAGTGTTAATTATTATTATTATTATTATACTTAGTTGAGTGATTTTTAATTAATAAGGTGTTTTTATTTAAACAGGGCATATTATAAAGCAATATTTATTTATAACAAAATGGCGTTAATAATACATGTATTGTAAATAAACTTAAAGCTAATCAGTCTCCAGAGTCTAGTGAGCAGTGCGGCGCCACCACGGCACGCCGGTAATGTCCTCCGCGGGGGCGTCCGTTGTCGGTCTGCAAGTTGAAAAAAATATTTTTACTCAAGGACCCTTAGACACGTATAACAATAGGCGTTGACATAGTAACGTGTGTGTCGCTTTATTAACACAAAAGTTTATATGTTTAAAAAATATATATTAGTATTCTAAACTTCTCCACATAAACCATAACTGTGCCAAATTTTACACTCCTCTGTTAGCACAAATTTTCTTAAAAATTTGTACCAGAGGTTTTTACTAAAAGAGGTTTACTATTTTTTTAGCTTCAGTCGGTGTCCCGCTATAAGCAGGTTATAAAAAGAAATATTTTAACTTTTATTTTTGTAATAGAGTAATTAAGTTTAGAGTCATTCAGTAATAGTAATAAGCTTTTACCTAATAAAGGAAACCTAGTGTTAAGATTAAAGTAATATAAATGAAATCATTCCCCTGAGCGAGTTTACGGTCAACTGTGCCACGACAGTCTCAGCTGTTAGCTACATATACAAAAATGTTTATAATCTGCCTGTTATATTAAATCCATATCTGAAGTGAATAAATTATTTATTTTTAATGCTTAAATTCCCATAAAAGCTTCTAAACATAATCTTACCTATACACTTGACTATGAGTGAGAGGTAATGTGGATGGCAGCAATGGGCAAGCTTGTACGGGAGCTTCCTGTAAGAAAACAAGTTATATAAGCTACCATGATCAAATAGAAAACATATTAAGCACCATCATCCATCACCAAACATCTATAGGGTCAAATGTTATCAACAAATCTTCCAGAACCTATAATACACATGAAACTTTATCAAAATTAGTCAAAACATACAAATAATATATACCTGCATGGATTGCATTGGAATGTGCAAATTGGCACGTAACTTCCTCTGACGTATCTCACGACGGACACAACACTGCACGCCGAGCAGAACCCCGCACACACATGATGAGAGGCAACCTGATAAGTTATAGAAATATGTTATATATTGACAAGATAAACAAATTGTTTAATCCAGTAATATTAAAATATTAATCTTAATCAGTGCACCTTATGATTTAATTTTCTTGTCTAAATATTGTTTAATATGGTCATGTTATGTTATGGTTCAACCATACCAAATACTATCAGTAAATAACAAAATAAACCTAAACAGTATTCATTACTTAAAAATAATATATAAATTAAAATAGATTTACCTATATAGACTAATACACCGAGATCTCCATTACGATTTGTTCTCCTCAACACAATCCCAGCAATACACAAAGAGATTCCAGTCAGCACTCCCACTACAAATATCACCTGTAATACAAATATTAGATCACGAAAATAATTCAGATGACAAAATTAATAACTTTGTAGTACAAGTGGGTGAACTCTTGAGCAGGTGATAGTATTAAATGAAATGACGAAGTGTTACATAACCCACACTGGGAAATGTACAGAAGGTACATTTCCCAGTGTGAGAAATATATTTTCATGTCCTTGCCCTAGTAAGAAAACAAAGTATGATATTTCAATTCTTACTCGGAACTTAATATTACACTTATATCAATTTTTTGTTTAAGAATTGGGCAGAGAAAGGGAAACAGAGCAGCTTAACACTAAGTTCTCCTGCCATCCTTTCTATAGAGGAAATGTCCATTAATAATTAATTTTTATTTGATTTTATTTTGAATAAAAAGGAATTACTCACTTGTAAAATATAATAGCACACATATTCAAATCCAGGGCATTGTCCACCACAAGCACCAATTATAGGAACTTCTGGACTGACGGAAGGTACTGTAGGCACAGGAGATCTATTGATAGTTCTGTTTTCTACATCACAGGCTGGCAAAGAGAAAGCTGACGAACAAGTAGGAAATGAATATGCATTGGACGGAATTGGATTCGAGCTAAAATTCTCGTTTTTTTTGTAGCTCCGCCACGTTCCTGTCGCATATGGCATCTGATAGACTGGCGAAGGCGGTCCATATTCTCTGCGAGTACTTTGATAATATTGAGGAACCTAAAATAGAAAATTTAAAGAGTGATAATCGTAATATTAAAGAAGATATTTTAATGATTAAACCAATCTCCGCCGCTCTATATTTTTTTATGTAAAGTTCTTAAATATTCACATTTCGATGTCAGTTTCCATGAATATACTTACATGATAAGCATTTTCTGAAGTAGAACTATCTGTCCCTGGAACTTGGTATACAGGAGTGTTTATTTCTTCAGCCCAAGGATATTTTGCTCTTTGTTGTGTAGCCGACACGAATTGTTTTTCTGTTCTCGGCACCACCGTGGTTTGATAAGGATGAACGCTCCGTGGCGAGAGTTGTTGTTTGAGCATTTTGAATAGCAATTAACATTGCCTAAAGATTAAGTCCTTAAGCGAAAAATATATTTAAAAACCATTTACATATTTTGTTTACATTATGTACTACACTCAACAAAACGTGTGATTAGAGATTACCTCGTCATTTTTAATATTTTACAGTAGTTTTACTATCAAATTTAAAATATAATAACTAAAAGAGTTTCATAATATTTGAACCTTTACAAAAAGATGGAGAATATTTGTAATTAAAAATATTTATTTAAGATTCATCTTTTTTATGTCAAGACGCCATCTTAAATTTTATCTTTAAGTCATAGTCACATAAGTCAAGTCATAAATAAAACAAAATGTTGCCACCTCAAAACCGATTCTCTACTATTGCGGCCCAGATAACAAAATAGATACGGTATGATATTAAAGAAAATAATATTAAAATAATGATTTTTGTCTTACCGTGAATGGCATGGTTCCTATAATGTGTGGTCAGTTACTATATTTTATCTATGATATATGTGATGTGCACGACTCAGGTGTTCTCTTCACTCTATTTTCTCCTCGAGAATTGTTGAAGACACATAAATTATTGTGTTGGGATCAAATAGTTTCTGTGTTCCTTTGAGAAATGTGTAAAGTAGGTGCATAGTAAGAAATATAAATGTTATTTGCTTCTATGTGAAGAATATGACATAAACATACAATGCAAAACGTTTGTAACGAAGTTTTCTATTGTGAAAATAATGACTTTAGAAAAGATGTCAAGCAAAAGTATTCTATCCATTTCATGTTGCAGTGAATCATAGGGAAATGTTTTTCAACGTAGTTAAATAGCTAAACTTTAAATGATAAAAATCATGGTCATAAATAGCTTGGCAATGATTTCCCCGGAAGAAATTGACAATATTCCTGCTGCTAGTAGTTTCTGCAGAGATTTTATTAGAGGCTGCTGCCCTAGGGAGAATTGTCGGTTTATACACGAAATACCACCGAAGGTTTGTTTAAAAGAACTTTTTCGTTTCTGTCATGATTTTCAAAACAAAGGCTGTTTTCGACCAAACTGTAAATTTATGCATGTTAGCCTAGAAGATGAAGAACATTTTTATAATACTGGAATATTTCCTCGAGACCCACGTAATATTCCAGCGATATGTTCAGCTTTTCTTCATGGTATATGTTCTAATCAAGACTGTAAATTTATTCATGTCAGAGAAATTGCTAACAATGAATTGAACGCCAAACGTAATATACCTAAGATAATTTATAGTCGTAATCACATCAGAGACGAAGATTCTCCTCCTGAAGCTAAATTAAGAAGGTTTGCATTTGATGAATCTGGAATTGATACACAGCAAGTATGTGGAAACTGTGAAACTCTAGATCATAAAGTAAAATTACTCCATGATAACATTAGTGTATTGTTAAAAAAAGTTGCAGATTTGACTGAAAAAAATCTTCAGTTAACTTCTATGAATGAATTTTTACTGGAACAAACAGCATCTGTTCGAAGCGATCAACCTTGTGTTATAACATCTAGACACGGGACTTCTGCTCCAGTGTCATTAGCAACTGTTAGTGTAACACCAGTAGTAAGTCTCGCTGGTGCTCTGCCGACACTTGTACCTGCAGCTGCAACACCAAATTTAACTCTAGCTCCTGCTGCATCTCAAGCACAGTTATTAACTCCTGCTCCTCAAATATTAACTGTCAGCACTACACAACAACTTGTTGGAAATTCAGGAGCTCTTATAGTTACTAGTGCTGGAGCTCAGCAACTAATGCAAGTTAGTGACTCTGGAACATTAATGGGTGGCGGACAAACTGTTGTTGCCGTAACTCCTGCACAGCTGACACTAGCACCACCAGCTCAACAATTGATGAGTAGTGGGGCCCAAAGTGCAGTACAACAACTAGTACAAACATCTGCTTTGCAATCTCAATTAGCTTCTCAACATCAAGCTCCACAATATGCAGCTCAGCAGTCTGTGCAACACTTAGCACAGCAGTCTGCTCAGCATCTTGCTGCTCAGCAGTCGGCGCAGCATCTTGCTGCTCAACAATCTGCACAACATTTGGCACAGTCTGCACAGCATCTCGCTGTGGCACAACAGTCAGCTCAACAGATGGTTGCCCAGCAGTCTGCTCAGCAATTGGCAGCTCAGCAATCAGCCCAACAACAACTTGTCCCTTCTGCACCACAACTAGTGCACCAGACATCTACACAACAAATAACTATTTCCAGCACAAGTCAGCCGATGGCTTTGCCAAATTCACAAGCTCAGCCATTAACATTCCCTATAATCTCCCAGAGCATTTTACCACATTGATATGAGCAATTTAATATTGTCAACATCTCATATTTTTTGTGTCAGATAGTTTATTGTTTCTACTAATACTATATTTCAGTTTTAAAGTGATTGCAGCCATATATAAATTTAAGCATATGTTATGTTCCTGTTGCAAGTAAAATCTAAATTAAGTAAAAATGCGCAAATACCAAAATGTAGGTATGTCATATATAAATAATAACAGGAGTTTATAAACAGTATTCTATTGATATATGTAAGTTTTAGAGTATGTAACTGGAGTAAGAGAGTACAAGAGGTTTGTAACTGTTACATTTTTGTGTTTGCCTAATTAGTTAATTTAATATTTCCATTGTTGTATTTAAAAACAAATACATCATTAAATAAACTAAGAATTGTGGAAGTTTACTGTCTCTGTAGCAGTGCTTCAAAGAGGTCTGATTTTTAAGATTTAAAATATTTATGTTTCATGTGTTTTGTTTTATCATTTGCCAACACCGTTACAACAAATATTCTTAAGCTATGTATACACTTTTGGGTGGTTGTGAATTTCATATGTTCTTATTTGATTAATTATAGCTGCAGTTAATCTTAATAAACATACACTAGACGTTATATATAACATTGCAATTACATATTTACATGATTGTTCTGTTAAAACTGATCCCGGTGATGTTGTTAGTTATACTTATACAAATAATTGTTTGACGCTTTTACCACCTTATATTATTAGTATATTTAGTATAGTTTTCACCCTAGGTAAAATACGAACATTAGCTTGAATTAAAAGTTGTTATAGATACTTAAGGTATGGAGAGTTAGCTATAACAATATAGGTAATTTATTTTCTACTATTAAAAGGTGTATTTCCAGAAAGTCTTTTATTTAGTTACTTTTATGCCTAAAATTAGTGTTATTTTTAATTTTTCCTAAGATAACATTCGTTTTCATGTGTCTCGTACTTGGATAATTTTCCGTAACTGCCTAACACGAAATTGCCGGAATTGTCAAATGATATAGCAGTGACTATATCTGTAACGTTTTGTACCAATTTCAATGGACCCGTGTCGTTTTCATGAATATATGCCAAACTTTTGCTTGCAACATAAACAGTTTCTTGATGAAAAGCTATCTGTGCTATACCGTTGTACGTGACGTTGCCGATTAAAAGAGATCTTGACATGTTTGATTTTAAAACATAAAATTTTCCTTCTTTAATGTAATAGATATTATTATTTTCATCTACAGACATTTCATTAAGAGCGTCGAAGCTTTTAAAACGTATTTTTGTATCATCAGTCAAAAGATACAACTCTTCTTCGCCATTAACATTGTCTGTTACATATTTATTTCCATCTTTGTCAATGAATATGTTATTTAAATTCACATCAGGCTTAGACACTAAGATAGCGTTATTTGCTTCGTAATTATAAAGATAAATTCCTTTGCTCGTCCCAAAATATACTTTTGCATCTTTTTTATCCAATGCAATTGAATAACTTTTGCCTTTAGGTAGACCTTAAGGAAATAAAAAAAAAAGGTACAAAATTAAAGTTTAAAGGCATTGCGTGTTGAGTGGCGGAAATCAACGCCGCGCTTATCACGACGCTAGAGCAAAGAAATGAAAATCGAGTAGCGATCGAACCTTCGAGTACAATCAGTCACGATTACAGTCACTTGTCCCCTGTGCCACGACTGGCTTCAAGAGGAGAAACGAGTAAAGGAAGAGAATTAAATAAATTATTTATACTTACCAGATATATCTTCAGGTACTGTTGAATTGGACTTAATTATTTTCACATTAAAATGATATCCAAAAAAGTTACGACTATATGACACGAAGAACAAGTTTCCATATTCATCGAAATGAGCGTCAGTTGGATATGCAAAACCAACGTCGTAAGTCTTAGTTGTGTTATATTGGTTTTTGCCAATAGTTAAATCTGATTTACACGTAGTTTTAGGTATATCAAACGAAAAGCAGGTTTTTGCAAATAAAAGTAACCAGATTATATTTCTCATTTTGACTAGACTTCTCTTCTCGGTTTCCAATCTCCAAGTGTCGCGATTTCAGTCATTGGTTTATAATGAAACGTAAGGAAAAAATATAACACTTATTATAGTTCCTATAAATCGTAAGATAAAGGTCCAGTGACTTTATTTACACATATAAGAGATACGCCATACTAAATTGCTTTAAATAAACAGTTTATAATAAAAGCAGACATTGTATGGGTTAATGTTTTTTATTAAATTTATAAAACATTATTGGTATATTGACTTATTTTAATTAGATCCATTATCAGTCTTCCTCTTGTTGACATTGTAAATATGACGGCAGGCGTCCATGTCTCTCGCCTTTGATTTTGTGAATTTTCCATCTGTGCCCTTGGAGAATTTTCCTGGATTTTTTAAAAAATATTATGTATTTATTGTTGTAGAGCATTAATCTATATAATGAAATTTCTTTTCAATTTTAATGATTTCGAGATAGTGTTGGGTTTCAATAACGCAGTGGCAAAATGCCATTATTTAACGCCGATGGTGGTAATAATCCGGTGAAGTCTGCCTATATGTGTTGTCATGTATATCTAAATTATAACTGGTCGCTGTCTGTATATGGAAGATATATACAAATAAAATAATAGGGGTAAACGGCCTCAAAATGGGGCAAAAAATATATTGATGTAATAGAACGTAAAACAATGATTTTTAAAATGTTTGTCTGTGCGTTTGTAAACGCTAATCGTTGTCTTGTATGGCGGAACTCAACTCCGCACTTTGTCTCGTTACCAAAGAGAGAGAATGAAAATATTAAATATATATTTGTTACGAGTGGGAATCCAATGTTACGTTTATAGTCGCGGGCTTGTGTCCCTGACAAATGACAAAGTTGGAAATTATATAAAAAAAAATATATATAAAAATATAATTGAAGTCAGATAGAAAATATTAATTTAAATCCTAACGGTACGGTAATTAAGGGTTAAAGCTCACTTAGTATTAAATTTTTTACAGCAAACGTCGCACTCCACTGTCCCTTGTCTGAGATGAATGTCTCTTATATGTCTTTTCATATCATGTTGGTATGAAAAAGCTTTTTCACAATAAGTACACTGAAAAATTTATTTATAGATTATTACAGAGGACGCTGCGTTATGGGTTCGATTCCCATTCGGGGGAATGAATTATTTATATTTCCTCTAAAGTGAGTGAGTGAACAGGGTAAAACACTGTATTTAAGTTCTGTTACTTAACAAACAATGTTTCGTATTATTTCACGTACTGTAAGAAATTTTAAAATATTTTATTATTATTTGAAGATTTTAATTAGTTCCTAATAATTTATTAAAATATTTAATTTAATAGAAATATAAATAATTATATTCGTAAGAACGTTAGGTAATTCTAAAGATTTAATTGCCTTACATGTAAAAAAAAAATTAGCTTCACGCTATATCCCGCACACAGCAGGGTAGGTATAGGGAACCTCGTGTTAAAACAGTCCTGCCGAATTCTGGAGGCATTGCGTGTTGAGTGGCCGAACTCAACGCCGCATGCGGCCTCCTCGCAACCTAGATGTGGTAAAAAGTATTTTGTTTAGGTATATACGTTCATTACGTTATTTACCTTTTCCAGTAAAAGACGTATTATTACCTTAAACGGCCTAGTAGTACTGTGCACATGCCTCATATGTTTCGCTAGGTTACTAGAAGTCGTAGTTGATTTCGGACACTGAGTGCATTTGAAGGGCTTGTCCACCATGTGCGTCCGTTTGTGCACTTTCAACAGATCCATTGTTCTCCCTTGATATGGACACTCGTTACACTTGAACGGAAACACGTTTTCGTGTATACCCCTGGAAAGTTTTAGCATAAAATAATTACAGTACAATTGATGAGTATTGGCCGCTCTAAAGTTGGTTGTAGAGAGGCTGCGCCGATTTATGTTAGGATTTTTTTTAACTTTTCATTATATTCTTCCTGAGTGAACAACATGCAGAAGTTCAGGAAACCTAACTTCACGACGACTTGTCGATCGTACTGTAGTTTTTGTATGTAAGTGGGACATAATTAAGATTTTTATTAATTTATCTTTAGCTTTCAGATTGTTGGTGTAAATGTTTTTTTAAATTACTTTCCAAGGTATTTTTTTTTGTTAGTATGAGTTCTTGAGGGCACAGCCTAATGGATTGTTTTTTTTTTAAATTATATTTTATAATTATTAATTTTTAATACTCACATATGAATTACAAGATTAGCATTAGACCTTGCAGTTTTTCCACAAATATCACATAAGAAATTCTTTTTATTTTTATCATCTTGAGTTTTAGGCACATCCATATTTTCATTTTTGCATTCAGACAAATGTGTATTATATGACTCCTGAAAAAAAAAATATAAATATGAGTTTACTTCAGCCATGTAGAGACATGTAATGTTGGGAATGCAATATCTTTACTCTAAGTTTCTTCTATCTACCTTTTTTTACAGAAAAAATGTGTAGAATCTTTTATATTTATACTAATATGATGTAGCGGAAGACTTAGTTGGTTTGTTTAAATGCTGAGATCTCTGGAAATACTGGTTGGATTTATTTTTCTTGTTTTGTATGATAGCTACATGTGGACAATGTGGACAACCCACTTAAAAGGAATTTTGAATATTTTTTACCCTAAAGGCATGAAACAGGGATTGAAAGTTTGTATGGAAAAATCTTTATATCAGCACCAATTTTTATAAAATTTTGAATTTGGACTTAAAATATTTCATTAAATGTATGTTTCAAGGTTCTTTAGAATTCACCCTCTAAACTGAAAATAATTTCATAAACATATTTAATAAATATTCGTAAATTTCAAGCGGGCAATGCCGCCCAGGTTGGGTGATCTCACATAAATAAGTCACATAAGCAAATTTGTAATAAGAAAAATATTGAAAATTGCAAGGTGATATTTCACTGCTTTTAATTTGACATGGTTATTGAAACTTACGAGCGAAAGTTATTCCATGATCAAGGAAATTTTATGAATATAAGCGTTGGCTTTTACAGCATGTATTGTAGATTTATACTTTTTGAGAAAATTTAAAATTAAAATGTATCGCTTTTATAGCCGCAATTCAAGCATTGAGTTGCGTGCCTAGGGGCCGCCGTTACCGCCAATGACATCGTCTTAAGCAGCCATGGAGAGCATGCACTTATTTCCCGGAATTTCAAAGTTGTTCATGATTGAATGAGGAAATTATATAATAATTCTGTTGGCAAATGCAGTATAATAAAAGAATTATAATAGGTGATATGTGGGTGAAGCCACGAGTGGGCCACTAATCATTCATATAAGTAATGAATTTCAACCAGATTTTACTAATTTCCAACTAGAAATATATATTTTGTAGTTCAACTTTTGTCCAGTTTGTTAATATTTAGGTTTAAGCAGATCATACACAAACCATATCAAAAAAGTTTTTATTGCATGTTGTACATGCCCATATCTCTGAATTGTCTTCTGAATATGCTGGAGATGTGATATTAAATGAGTCTTCACTGTTATGAGAATTGGCATCCTCATTGTTCATTTCTGCTTCTGTAATAAAAACTTTTAATAATTAGCTATGAATTATTAAAGTACTCATAACTTATGTCACTTTTATAATAAAAGTAATATGAAAGTAGAGTAAGTTGATATCTCTTGTGAGAATGATTTCATTGTCATTAAAGTGATTGAGAATTAATAATAATGCTTTTGAATATATTATACTGTAATAAGAATTTTAATTCTTAGAAATTAAAATTTTTAATGCAACTATTAAAACACTAATAAGAACAATAATAAGAATATTTATATAAAATTTAAAAGTAATTTGATTTATAACAAAAGATGAAATTACCTTTTTTTATGGAAAGTTCTATCATCATTTTATTATTTGTTTGGCACATATCTCTAAATATTATACATCCATTTAAGAGGCTTAAGCAGCTCTGACACATGAGTTCTGGTAATTTATCTGCCCGATTTATCTGGAATTAATTTATTTAACGCAATAATAATGACATATAAATATAATAAGGCTAAAATTCAAATTATTAAATGCAAAAGATATATAATTACTTACAGTTACTCCAGAGAAATGTTTTATTTCTTCTGGTATATTAGGGTAAGTGAAATTATCAAATATCGGGATTAGACCCTTTTCTTCGTGACATACCCTGCACATGTTTAGATCTATTGTTGTAAATGAAATTCTAAAAAGAAAATTAAAAGGGGTTGTGAAAATGTTCTCTCTTTCTATACATTATAAACAGTTTTTAAATTTGATTATTACTTTTTCTTTGATTTATTTTTCTTCCTTTTTTTAGTCTTTTGTAATACATTTGCAAATAACATTGACTTCAATAACAATAATGAAGTCATTTTGATCTTAAAGTCTTGTTATCATGGTTTCATATGTCATTCCTAGGTAATATATATAAAATAAGAACCATATAATTTATTATATTATTTTTAATGAAGTATACAAAAATCCAAACATAAGCAAACGTTTTGTTTTTAACTTTTGAGATATGACTTTAATGTTGTGACATCCATATTCCATTGACAATTTGACATATCCATCATAGTAGTTTTATTTAAGTCTAATAAGTATCCTAACTAAATAAATCCTAATTTGAATTTAATCACAAATAAATACCAATAAAGAAATTTGAAATATTTTTTTTTGAATAGAATACCGTATTCTATTAGGATTTAACTTTAATTCATATTTTATATTTATAGAGTATACGAATATTCTACAAGTTTCACTTTATTTACTTTTACACTACTAATGAACGTTTTTTTACTTATCACACAGTACCGTAGGTAGTTTATGTAGATTTCTTTGCGGTATCATACCGTAATATACATTTTAATAATTTGCTTTTATTAAATCTATAATAACATAAAAAACTATAATAACGAAATTCTAATGTAGATGTCATGTCATTTTAATGAGTCTGTGTCATTTTAGTGTTCTGTGGTAGATGTAGTCTGTGGAAGACTGAGAGCCCAATAATAAATAAAATAATGTTTTTATTTTCTTTTACTACATAATTATTAATCTAATTCGAATAGTTACCAATTTTAATTTTAACTAAATAATATTTTTAGAACATCTTTTAACGGCAGTCTTTTATTGTATATTAATATAATGAATTGTGTCGTATTATTTAAAGTTATGTTGTTATATATTTATTTATGTAAAACAACAAACGAGATATCTCATAGAATATAAGATTAATCAGCTTTCAATCTCAAAAAAGATCCACTCTCATCATGACGGTTTACTTAACTAAAACAATGATGTCCAAATTAAACAAAATAACATATCCCGGTACGAGTACTGTTGATACTGACACCAACAATGATCATTGGGAAAAACTTATTATGGACAGGTATGTTCATAGATTTATATATAAATAATGTATTAAAAAAATGTGTTTTTTATTTCATTTTCTAATATTGCTCATGTGTTATATTAGGTATAGTCCTGTTTTACCAGTTTTAATAAATTTTCCGATTATTGATCTGAATGGACATTACTTGCTTTATTTATGTTAATAAATAAGTTACTGGTAATAATTAATAGATAATTAAATATAAATGTTTTCAGTAAAATAGGTTTAAAAATATCAAAAGAAATGATCTGTAGAGTATGTGGCAAAGGTGGTAGTATACCTTTATACAGTAAAATTAATGATTGTGATATCATGGGTGCTTTACGAAGTGTCACAAATATCACGGTAAGTCATCCATATCATTAAAACAGTTACATATTTTTTTCATACACTATTGTAAGTGAAGGGAATCTAGAGCTAAAATAATCAATTCTCCACTTTCCATGCAATTTCCTGAATACAAATATTTTAATTTATTATTCCCACAAGTGGGAAATAAATGCCCACCTTAATGTAAATGAATTTAGCATTCACTTTGTCCAACTGTACCAAAACCGCATCAATAATTTTTGATGGATTACATTTTATCTCTATCAAATAAACATCATGTGAGAGTATGAAATTTTACAAATATGTGATTACAGATAAGTGCAGATGATTCACTGCCTAAATATATTTGCAATGAATGCTTGCAATTACTTAATGTTGCTATAACATTTAAGAAAACCTGTGAGTCAGCTGATAGAAAGTTTAGAAAAATATTAAATCCTTTGGGTAAGTAACTAATAAAAGTAAGCTTATTCGACAGATTCTCACTATACAGTTTGAGAAATGAATACATTGAGTGATGGAACTGTATATAGTACTTTGTCTTATTTCAGGAAGACAGTGCAAAATAAATCATATTTAAAGTAATTTAAATATATACAATATAAAACGATATTCACAATCATTATATGTATAATCAGACACATCACCATTGTTTGACAATAGTTTATTGAATTTTTTGCAATTTTAATGTTTTTTGTAATGAAATAATGCGACGTTTTTGGGCATGTTTCCTACTCGAGGAAATAAAATATTTACTGTTTTCATATCCTCTCTCTAGAAATGAAGCAAAATGTGACATTGAGTTCCGCCACTCAATAATGCTTTAAAAATTCGGTGGAAAGTAGGGAACTGCAGGATCTTACGGAGTGTCTTAACACTAGGTTTCCTATGCCTACCTTACTATGTGCGGGTTACAGTATGAATCTAAAAAAAGCCTTTAGCTCAACAAGTTTTAAAGAAAATTGATATTCAAACAATAGATATATTTTTATTACTTTTATAGGTGACCCATTGCTCCATTCATATCCATATTCAAAACATGATTTCCAATTGATATTGCATCAAATGAAATTGAAACGAATGGAAGAAGACCAGAAAGCTGACAGGGAAAGAAGAAAAAAAGAAAGGCTACTGGAAAAAAAAGATATGAAATCTAAGGAATTTAATTGTTCGCCTTGTGACTTAACATTTCCTACTAAGGTTTAAATATTTAGTAGATTAGATTAAATATTTATCTGGTTATTATAGATATTTTGCTATAAGGTTATTATGAGGTTGTATATAACTTTTTAATTTAATTTCAATGATAGCAGAGTAGGCAGAGGGAACCTGGGAAATTATTTACACATTCCCATTAAGCCACTTCCATTTCCCACATTCACAAATTGTTACATTAAATATTCTATTATTCTAAATGAAATTTCTAGCTAATTTAATATTTCTTTTTATCAGGAGAAGTTAAATGCACATAGGCGGGAGAGACAGTGCATGCGTCGTGCGTGCGACATATGCGGGCAACTCGTGCGTAGCATATCACAGCATATGCGACACAATCACGAGCAGAGTGTTGTACACAAGTGTCCTACATGCGGAAAGGAATTCCCCAATATAGCAAGGCTGAAGAACCATATGTAATTTCAATTTTATTAACTTATTTAAATTTTATATTAGTAGTTTGTTCTTATTTTGTGTGATGCACAATGATTGTACACCTGAGTAGGGTACACTTTAGAAATACATTTAAAAAAAAATGTCTTATCAAGACTAAATAAAAAAAAGTCCAAATGCGAGTTGGTTATGCCTATCAATGGTTCCATACTAATTTCATGATTGTATGTATAATCGGGAATGTTACTTATAAACTTATTTATATCTATAAATTTCCATTTTTCGGACTTTTTCCTTTTTTCCATTATGAGTTCTCTCTTCTTGTTAAATTTCATAACTCCATTCCATGAGAAGTACTTATACAAGATATAGCAAAAACGATGGATAAACGCTCGTATATTTTTTATAATGTAGATTTATTGTCTTTATATGTTACCTCCACACGTTGGTTGGTATGGTTGATAAATAGTGACCGCCCCGAAGTTAGGCTTTCTGAATTTTTGTGTTTTGTGCACTCTTGCAAAAAAATATTCCTAAAATGAAGGCTATGCAATACTCTACAGCTTACTTCAGGGCGACCACCACTCGCCGACCATACTGTAACAACCCTGATGTGAAGGTAATCCCTAAACAAAACATCACACAACACAGGCTGGTCCACACAAACACGTTCAACTTCTTCTGCGACCTGTGCCCGTACAAGTGCAAGTACAAGTACTACCTGGTGATGCACATGCGTACGCACACCGGCGAGAAGCCTTACAAGTGTGCGGAGTGCCCCGCCACCTTCGTGCATCCCTCCAACCTCAACAAGCACAAGCTCACTCACCAGGAGAAGCAGTTTAAGGTATGTGTGTGTGTTTGCATGTGTGTGTGTGTGTGTGTGTGCGTGTGTGTGTGCGTGTGTGTGTGTGCGTGTGTGTGTGTGTGTGTTTTTTATAGTTTTGTATTCATACACTTGTACTGTATCTACCGTAGTGAAGTTAGGCTTATGAACTCCCGGTTATTTGAGTCCTACCTTAAACCTACCTATACAGACCTATAAAGACTTTATGGTCAAGTAATTGTGGTAGTTGAACATGATAATGATCAGTCGAATTCCTTAACGGCTTTTGAATTTTGAATCTTTATAGGTGTGATCTATGGCAGAAAGTAAGGAGAAGAGTGCCTTAACACTAGGCTCCCTCTGCCTTCCTTGCTAGATATGGGATAAAGCATAACTAAATAAAAAGAAAAAAAATGTGCTTATAGCATACTTCAGGAACCTGAAAATATTTCGATTTTTTTGCGAAGATTCTATTTACGTATATTATATGCAAGCTCCATTGTCGGAAGACAGCTTCGCAGCCTCGTTATTTCCGTCAACGATCTATCGTCGTGTGGTTCATTTAATAATTTGGTGGCGTCCAAATCTGATAAAGTTATGTCATCCAAACATCTTTTGACATGATTCAGTACAACATATATTTGGCGTTTTGCAAAGTTTTTTTACCAAGGTCGATTACATCTCATTGAAGTGCAGTACCCTGAGGTTTGTGGACTGTAACCGCCCAACATAATATTAGACGCAACATGCGGCACATGGCGTACATGAAAAATAGTACTAGATGGATGTATGAGTATGCAACCATTACAATCTTTTAGCCCAAACCCCAATAAATTCGTCATAAAATTTAACGTACACAGCTTCTGGTAACTCTATCTTTCAGTTGATCTCTCCTTAAGGCTGGCCATTTGGCTGGTCGCAATTCGACTCCAATTTTTATTGACGGCAGAAAACCACCACAGCTATTAACGTCTTTGGGAATTACGTTCTCTGGTGGTGTTATGATATTGATTGATTGATATTTCATCCACTGCATCCACTGCATTGATTTGATAAGTTCACTGCAGCTGAGCATTTTCCCTGCTAGTTTTTTCGTTGTAATCCTCGACTTGTGTAATTGTAGGAAAAATACGAACGGCGACTCCATCGGTAAATTCAACATTTATACGTACGTGGTGCCACAGGCATGGTAATTCTAGCTGATCCGTCGTCAATTCTCTCCTACCTATTCAATAAATCAATGAATTCGCTATCATTGCGCTGTCGCGTGTTAATTGATCAAGTCACAAGAAAACTGATGCCACAAGTTAACCTCCGGCAGTAACCACGAGAGCTTCACAAAACCCCAATTCCCTTTTACCGGAGGAAGCTGAAATATACCACCTAAAACCAAAATGTTGACCACCGAATAATTTGTCGTTATTTTTATATTCTTGTAGTCTTAGGTGGATTATTCTTGCGTTCTCCTTCTCATAGGAAACCATAACAACCAAATTTCGTCAATGATTAGCTAATTAATATAGCGCCATTTACGACATTCGTTCTCGAGTATGTGATTTGTAATTTTTTTATATGTCATAGTATTTTTTGCTATAGGAAGCAAAAGAATACTATCTAATTTAGCAAATCAAATCTAAGTTAGCAAACCGTCTTACACAAAGTTAGGCTTTAGTAATATATCTACTGTTGGAACGTAGTAACATTTAACATGCACCACGATTAATTTCTATAGAAATGATTTGCAACTACTTGCGCCGCCCGTGATAAAAAGTATTAGCTACCTACCTAGTGTTTGCAAATCATTTTCAATTGCCGTTGAGAGTCTTTGAAATAAATCTTTCTGATAATGTTTCCTAGGAACAATTTATCTGACATGAGCGCATGTAAAAATATCAGAACTGCTTAATATACGCACGCTCAACAACAGCTATTCGCACATAAAAAGACAAAGAGCGTACGGGAAAAACAATTCGGTTCCGGCTGCCTTTTCGTTAGACTGGTATCTCTCGACTTCTGACGAAGAAGTCGTTTGGCGAATGAGATCTAACATGCGTCGTAGTCTGGTTTTTTCTTTAGTTTGGACGCTAGCTAGGCTAGCTCGTCCGCGCGCTCATTTTCCTTCAGCCCTGCGTGTGCTTTCACATGTGCCATGTGCATGTCCCTGCTGAATAGTTAGTTCAGCGTAACTAAACTCTGCGCTGACATTACCCTGCAGTGGGCGAAGATAATTTTGGCACCTTATAAAACAGTCCAGCGGTTTCATATTCTAACAATAACTCACTTTCATTATGGAATACATTTATAATAATAACTTTATTTATCACCATTTACATTTTTTAAAATACATGGTAACTTAAAACTTAACTATATATTTCGTACAATATAATTATAGTGGATTCTACTGTTGCCGTACTAGGAGACCTGTATTACGGCATTAAGAACGGAATGGTACGTGGAATACTATTAAACTGTAATACTATGCTTCTTTATAACTTTTAATTGTATAATAGGGATACGTAATACTGCCGATCTATTTCTTGCACGAATTCTAGTATTGTCCTGCAGTTTGATATACAGTGTTAGAGACAGTTTCAAAGCGGACTGATAATTCCGCAAGGCTTAAATTCTCCAGCTCGTTTGGGCGTATACGTATATAGCGATAAAAAAATGTTATAGTAAATACTGGTTTTATAATTATCGAATCTTAGAATTCTGTAATGTTCCTCCGGCCTGCAACTATTTATAAAATCAGCAATCAATGGCAAATGGCATAGTCTATATGCGTATTCGGGCGCTGACTTAAAATAGTAATTGATACTGAAAACAATTGTTTCCAAACATGACCACCTCGTTTCTTAGCAGTTAAAATAGTGTCTGGAATTACATTTTCTTTATCATGTGGTTCGCATTTACTCGAATATTTTGGGATGTAGTAGGCTACGACGTAGCGACGTCAATATTTCCCTTTCACATTGCTTAAAGAATAACATTGTAATTGTTGACCATGGTTTAATTTGAGGTTCAATTTAATAAACAGAATCGTCCATTGTTAGCCAGTGGTTTATCTGGCCTTAGACAAATTGTCTTATCAATTCCGTCTGGCGTTGAGAAATCTGAAATATTACTACACGTGTGTATTAAACACATTAAATAATCAAGAATCTTTGTTTAAAATTAGATTTTTATTATATCGTAGAAATAACAATGTAAACAAATAACCTTTTGTCACTCAATCTGGATCGCCAGTGGTTACATAGGTTACCACAAGTAGAGATAGCTCTTTCTAACCCTACACTTCTTGGACGTATATTTATTAAATTAATGTAGGCCAAGTTAAGGTATTTTCTTCTAATGGTTCTATAAATGGTGGAATTTTCATAGAGCCATTCCTATTTTATTATACTCTCAGTGACTGCTGTGGATAAAGTATTTTCCATTTGCGTTTCAACAGCAATTTCTAATTACTTTTTTAGTGGCACTGAAGGACAATTGTTTCAATTGACAAGTGTTTTGGACATCATTCTTCATATGAAGAAATAGTACTGTCATGTGTGGATTCTGAGGCAACATTTTTACCAATCCGCACAACATTCGCAATATGCTTTCTCATCTCTGTGCATTTGGCTTTAAAAAGACATTAGAGCATTCGTTGGTGCAGCCATACATGTTTTAGGATTATGTTATATTGAGGCAACCAGCAACCTTCGTCTCTTAATTCTTTTTTTTAAGGAGCTGCTAAGATCACGAACAAGTGTACCACGTTGCATAGTATCTAATTTATTAAACATACATATGTATGTACACTATATAGTATATACTATGTATAGCGCGCATGTAGCTGCGTTCGTATCATTGACCCATAAACGAGTGATGTGGTTTTTGACAATTTAATTAATGGACTGTGGTGTTCTATTATGTTTGGCAAATTTGTCGTTTGTGGTCTAAAACTCGATATGACGGTGGATTATATTAAACAATAAGCAATTAATTATCTATGACGTTAATGTTCGTTCTCAATTTACATATTTTTTGTTATTTTTTAGCTTCACGCCATATCCATGTATACACACAGGGGGGCAGGCAGAGGGAACCTATTGTTAAGACACTCAGTTTCACAGTTTCCGCAGCCGTTTTCAGAATTCTGCAGCCATTGCTTGGTCACAATTGGCCTCAATTACTGCCTTTAATTGCACATATTTTTTATACGTTTTCTTAATAAGTATGTAATATATTTACTTTAGTGCTTACTCTGCGAGAAGGCTTTCCGTACTGGCACAGCGCTCTGGGAGCATCACGACGCGAAACATATGAATATCAAACACCGATGCACGTACTGCGGGAGGGACTTTTGTTACAAGTAAGAATAGTTATATATTTTTTTATATTGAATATTTTTTTTTCAGTAGAAAAGAAAAAAACGAAAAGTTACCCCATAGTATATGTATAAGACAATGCACAATATTATGCCCGTATCAACCTATAAAACACACGCGTAGTGGGGTAAAATTTCATTAAAAGTAACAACAAATATTCTTATGATAAAAAAATATTTTTTGCGGGTTCAGTACTTCCGAGCTTCCGAGCGTTCGAGCGTTCCGTACCAATTTCAGAATTCTATAACAATTGTAAAGTACAATTTATAAAATTGACAAAAATAAGTTTGCTTAATTGTACAAAATGACTGCGTAAGACGTAAAACTTGCGATACAAATTAAAAAATCCCAGTTCAAGTTGTCACTTATTGCCAAGCGAGAAGTATCGTGTAGATGGGGAAGTATCCTGTAGGTTTTAAAACTTTTGTGCGCCCTCGGTAGACGACTCCGACTCGCACTTGACCGGTTCTTTCATTATTAAAACAATAAAACATATTTTATAATGTCACAGATCAGATCTTCGTAAACACGAAATTCGTAACCACAATCGAGTGAAGAGAGACTACATAGGCGGCGAGCCTACATACAAGAGAGTGGAGAGACTGCAAAAGATGCAAGAGGACGAGGCGATGGAGAAATGGCGGCAAGAACAGATAAACGTTAATCAACCGCAGACGTTTGTGGAACAGCCAAAGGACAATACATACATACAGACAAGTCATCCGATGTATGTGTCTGATGTGACCGGGATCATACAACAGCCGGTTATTGGTAAGTAATTGAAGTTGTTTCAGCTTCACGCTGGGGTAATTGAACCCAAAACCGTCGCGTCTGCAGTCGCACGCTAGTGCCCCTATGCCACGGAGTGCATACGGTGGTTAGAATTAGAACGACTAGTATTTTGTGTTGACCTTGACACAGTTAGAAACTACTCAAGTAGTTGACGTAGGCCGATTAGAACAAGCATGGCTCAGTAGTTAGAGTAATTGGAGCGGGTTCGAGTCTCGCAATTTTTGTTAAGTTTTCGATCGTTAGCTTCTCTATAGAATACAATTTTCTTTATTTATTTATACTATGTTATGTTTAAACCTAATTAGTTTTTGTACTTACGTAATCGATATTATGTATAACAATAATAGAGAAAGATTGATTTCTTATTTATTAATTTTACAACTTCTACTGTTGGTTTCATACTATAATATTTGTTTCAAAGTTTGAAATAAACTTTTAAAGCTTTATGTACAAACTTGTTTGTTATTTCATAACATCTATGCACTTGAAGCTGGAGTGTTAAGTAAGTTCCGAACTTTTCAATGACTTTTGCTGCGGAAATTTTCATACTTTTGTTAAATCCAAGTTTTTCTTTCAGCACCACAGCAAACTGTACAGTTGACTTTGTAAGTATAAATTTCTTTTCTAAATATATAAAAAGAAAGTTAAAATTTGAAATATTCTAATAACATTGACTTAATTATTATTTGAGTCCAACTTTGAGTCCAATTCCTTTGAATTGGATGAAAGGAAGGCAGGATTGGCAGAGGGAATCTACTGTTCTAGTCACTCCGTTTCCCACGCGCTGACCAATTTTCGAGACATTGCGTTGTGAGTGGCGTAACTCAACGCCACAATTTTAATTCTTACCAGCGCGAAGAAATGCAAATAATTCAGTTTCATGGGTAGGAATCGAACCCACAACCATCGGCTTATCTCTAAGACCTCTTCATTCCTTTGTAATAATTTTGTTATTCCCTTTACAGACCAGAACTTATATTGAAGAAGGATGACGGTAAAATTTATGACCAGCAGGGCATGCCATATTTTTAATGTGAATTATGTAAATATTGAAGTTATGAAATAACATGTAATAATGAATTAGTTACTGATTAAATAATAATTAATTAAGAGTAAATTTGTAAAAAAATATGTTTACATTTTTAATGTGCCATGATGTCTATTTTATTTTTTTCATGCTCAAAAATGGCTGCCATTTTTATAAATATATAGTATACGTATATAGTCTTTATTTTATTTTTATAGTAGCAGCTTATTCAGTAATATTTTTATACTAAATAATGTTAAATAAGATGTATTTAAATAGTCATGAAATATCTTGTTTAACCCAGTTTATCTGATAAATTATTCATACGTATATCCATATATTGTATAAAAGTAAGATTATGTAAATGTATCCTATCGTGATAGTAATATTTTTTGTTTATTTTTGCTGACCTTCATGTTGTATCCCGAATATAGCAGAATAGGCAGTGGGAAACGGGAACCTTAAAAAAAGTCCTTACCTTAAAGTCTTAAGATACTCCTCTCTCCACTTTCCGCGCCCGATTTCTGAGATTTTGTATGTTGAATGGCGGAAACATAAAGCCGCACTATGTATTGTTAACAGAGCAAGACAGTGAAAATAAATGCTTCCCCCGAGTGAGAATTGGACCGTCGTACTATGGACAATGGTAGAACAACGGCAGATCAAAATTCGTTTCTACTAAAGTCGCCCCTGACGCAATTTTTTTTTAATAGTATAAGAGTGGAAATTATGGGGCCATAGTCAGGTCTCCTGAAGGGCGATAACGTCAGATGTTTTGCATAATCGTCGTACACACTCCGTAGATCTTATAACCGATTTACAGTTAAAGGTCGATAGTATAACTTTCTTTTTGTCCAGGTTAATCTATTATGCTTTAGAAGTTTCATGCGTAATCAGAGAGTTATCTGTTGCCTGCTGTTTCTTAAAGAAGACAAAACGTCGAAATGTAATACCTTCTGGCCATAAGTTGTCATTGAGATAGACTTCCAACTTGTTTTTAGATACAAATAACTTAAAAGCATTGTAAGGCTTTTCTCTTTTCATAATGATTTTCTCTAAGTCGACAAGTTCCTGCGTTTTACTTTTTTATATATTCAAATATCATGTTCAGTGGTTTGCTTATTTACATTCGATATTAATAATGGTATTTTAATTTCCGCCGCTTTTAATTTTCCGAAGGGAGACAAAACTGCGTTTCCAGTTTTGCCCGTAAAACATTTCAGTTGCTTACGTCGCTGGACCAAAGTCTAACCGTCACTGAGTGTAGTCTCAAGACATACATCTTTCTTCAATATCGTGTTCCCGACAAAAGCCTGCGGCTTATTTTTATTAATTAATTCATTGCCGTTATTCGTAGTCGTACATCCTAGTAAAGGCGAATTCACAAGTGCAACCGGAACAGCATTATTGTGAATGTTGTTATTTGCTTGAGAGCGAGAGAGACAAAGCCGCCTCTTCAAAGAGGAAAGCACCGCCTGGATTTCTTTGGGTAAAGCCAAATTTACTGCAAGTTGATACGCAGCCTCGCTGAGTGCGTTCAGTAATATCACCCTTCGTTTCTCCCCCGAAGAATCTGTAGCGTCGGTTATATCGTTCGTAATAAACCATTGAGTTAGGCGAACCTCGTATATTTGCCAAGTTTGCAAATTGTGGTCAAATTGCGACAATAAGCCAAAATGCGACATTTGGAATTTAACGGATTTATACGGCAGCTTGTTCATCACATCATTGTTTTGACTGTTACTACTTCGGCCGTGTTCGGGTGTAGCCGCTGCACTCGTAAATACTTCGGCCGCGTTATTGCCTTTGGCCGGTGCTGCGCCGTCCGTGTTAGATTTTAAATCTGATGTCACGTCAATCTGGAGACAGCGGACCGATGGGCCTACTATAGTAGGTCCATCGGTCCGCTGTCTCTAGAATACTCTCCTCTTCAAGTACTAATATTATTATCGTCGCAAAACGATAACGGTGACCTGATTTGTTGAAAATGTTGTCCCATTTCTTCCAGTAGTAAACCTGTAGTAACATAATTGTTTTTGATCTGCTTTACTTCAACCTGTAAAATTAACAAATCTTTCAATATCTTAGTGACATTTACATGATCGAAAGAAATAGGTGGTAATTTATGCACGTCATAAGCCACAAACACAGGTATCTGCTCAGGATCCATTGTTTTAAATACGGCAATAATATCTTCGAGCTCCTCTTGTTTCTTTTGTTTACGTCTAGACCCACTTTTGTTTTGTCTTAACGGACGTAAACAACAAATTCTTCGCCTTTTCAAGATCCTCTCCGATAAAGCAGACTCACAGAACCTTATTAGACTCTCGTTGTCCATAACATCAAATTTAGTAATATGCACAAACATTATGACAGACATACAACAACATCGACCGATTCGCTGCGCATGCACGCGACAAATGAATATAATTTCCTTATAAACATGCATAATATGGATGAATTAAACTTGAAGCTCTATCAACAGTTCTAAAAGAAAAGTATCATGTTTCTGAAGACAACATGTGTTTGCTATCAGCGACATTCAAAGGAATCTCATTGGTTCCATAATAAACGATGGACAGAAGCGCCCGGAAAAAGAATTCGTTCTAAAAAAAGAACGGAAATTGGTTAGATTCTGAATATTTGGTAATCTTGCCAATCACTGAAGAAGTTACACCTGAAAACTCGCCTTCGACTGTCGCCATTCACTTTTTGATGAATAAAACAAGTCTGTAGCGCAATTTTATCGCAACTTGTGATTTTTTTTGGACGTATTTTAATGGAAACGTGAACGCATGCGTTTGCAACGAGGCTCGACGGTAAAATTTACATATTATATAAGTATACCTATATTTTATTTTGTTTGTAATAAACTAATAACATAAAATGAGACGATTCAAATGACAGTACTTGCATTTAGATTTATAAAATAAAATATAAAATGTTGAACGTGTGGTGCTACCAAAGTTGTGTCTCACGTAAATTCAACAACTGTTGCATTGTGATTTATTTCGTTTGAAATAGAAGTGCAATATTTTGTATCTTTTATTTCTTTGTTTTTATCTATTTGGTAACAAGAACCGTAATTTATTATTGATAGCCGTAACGTAATATTTTAGCAAAACCGTAAAATTAGTGATGTGACCACAACACTTTATGGCAGCTGTTTACCGTAAAATATTTATATAATGAATATTTATATATTACATGTAATCATTTTACTATCTATGAAACGTAGTAATTTAATAAATAAATAGATATATAATCAGTTTCAGTGTTTTATTCATAACTAATTGATATAAATATTAAACATCTCATTTCCCCTAGTAGGGATCGAACTTACAATCTGTTGCGGTTATAGCACAGTGCACCACGACTGGCCTCTATGTAAAACGTTAATATGTAGATTGATGATATATATTTTTTTATTAAAATACTGTTTAAAAGAGCGTCTGTAAATATTCAGTATATTAAAGTTTAAACATCTTAAATGACCGGCCTATAAAATATTTATCCAATTTCGTATTTAATTATATTATATTCATTTGATATAATAGCTGCAAATCTAACGTTTAGATCATTGGACATTAAAATGTAAAACAAAGTATTTAGACACTATACGTGTATACCGTGCTTTGCGAGATAAAGCGTGCAGCTTAATTTTTTACTTCAAATGTAAACAAATTAAAATCTTTTTTGCTGACGTTTAGAATTTGTCGTTGGTTTTTATTTCGTTCCGCTGTAAATACTTCTATAGTATTTCCGTAACAATACTGTTTCCGTATATTTAATTAATAAACGTTAGTAAACTTGATGAATAGGATTGATGATGAAAATTAACTTTCAGTTTTTACTGAAAGTTAATTTTCATCGCCTTTGTATATAAAATAGATAATTCCATTGGGACCCGTTTATCAATGTTAGAACAATAATTTACATATAAATCCTCCTCCTCCTCCTCCTCCTCGGCAGAAAGTGGAGAATGGAGTGTCGTTACTCTTGCTGTGTGCGGGATACAGCGAGAAACTGATAATATGGAAGTAAAAATTAAAGTAAAAATTTAGGGGAAAACTTATTATATAGGTTATATTTTTCCGTCTAGTTTATTTTTCTATAACATACAGAATATTGGGAAATGTTTTCAGTAATGGCATTATCTTCAATGTGAAATTGTTTCGTATATTTCGCATGACTCGTCGCCATGTTAGATTATTTGCTGATTGTCTGAAAATAATGTAAGGATATATATTTGGAAACAGAATACAAGATGGTATTTTGTGGGTCGATTGTTGGTATTGTCATTATTAAATACCCTTAAGAAACTATTACGATAATTAAAGTAATATATTATAACTAGTGGCCCGCCCGCGGCTTCGCCTGCGTGAACTACGTTATTATTAATTTCTGCCTCCATGAGTACCTACGTCCTATAAGTAACTCGTATGCAAAATTTGAGATTCCTAGCACATGTAGTTTCTCAGATTTCGTGATGAGTGAGTGACCTTTCGATTTTATATA
The DNA here is from genome assembly GCA_013403645.1 of Heliconius nattereri. Lineage (NCBI taxonomy): Eukaryota > Metazoa > Arthropoda > Insecta > Lepidoptera > Nymphalidae > Heliconius > Heliconius nattereri. Next base: position 4,573,232 of record JAAIXI010000245.1, on the reverse strand, counting down.
TATATAGATTATGGTTTTTCATATTTTATATTTGATTTTTACCTTTCATATCATTAGTTGAATAGTTTGTCGATGTCTATAGTATGTAAGTACTTCGTCAAAATTATTTAAAGTATCAGACAAATTTTATTTGTAGAGGGAGTCTAGTGTTAAGACACTCCGCTGTCCACTTTCCGCGAAATTCTGGAGGCATTGCGTGTTGAGTGGAATTCAACGCTGCGATTTGCCTCGACACCAAATTGAAAAAATGAAAATATTAAATATATTATTTCCTCCAGAGGGGATGGAACCCGCAACCTGTATCCTGTCACACAACCTGTCACAGTCTGACCTCTTGGGCTGGACTGGACGATTGGTTCTAATCCACCAGACAAATAATTAGTATTGGGTAAGTAAATATTTAAATTCAAATGGAAAGATGTCATAATCGGAAGAGTTTCACTGCAGTAATTCTCCATAATTTCATTTCGTTTACGAGTCTAAATTTGACTCACACACGAGTAACTGAAAATCGAATTATCTCGTTATACGGGGGAGCGAAAGAATCCCCGCGAGAAATCTCCCGACAGCTTTACGTATGTGCTGTGATTGCAGAACTACTCTGAGAAACTTCGAATAAACTAAATTTGTTTGCGAACGTTTCACTTGGTCTTGGTAAACACTCCAAAATTCGTTTTTCTTTTATTTTTTTAGTGTTTCTGTATGTTCATATAACTTTTTTATTTTTCATGGGAGAGCATCTAGTGACAGGTATATTTGTTTCTCTGTTGTTAAATAGTTTCTGAAACTTTAATAATGATATTTTTTTTTATAACTAGGTACGTAAATCAAATATGATGTATGGTGTATTTTATATACATAAGTATATGGTGTATAAAACCTTATCTAAACATTTAAATATACTTTTCCTCTTAAGGAGTCATTAGAAGTAATACTTTGCGAATGAAACTTGACGAAGAAGACGACATAATTGCTGTAGTAAAAGTCACTTCGAGCAGCCATTCTGTTAACTTGGAAGATTATATTTTATTTGTAAGTAGCTATTTCTCATAATGTAGTAGATAAAAGTGGTCAAACGAGTGTTATAAAAGTAATGAAATTTTTTTAAGTATGGAAATACTCCACCAAAGGGATTCGTCTTACGTACATAGGGAATATTTCATTTCTTTTTTTATTTTAGCTTCAAGCTGTATCCTCCACACAGTAGGTATACAAAGCGAACCTACTTTCAAGACACTCCGTTGTCCATTTTGAAATGAACTCAATCTCTTCCGTTGCCTCATTACCAGAACCGAACTGAAAATATTAAATATTTAATTTCCTCGAGTAAGAATGGAACCCACAACCTGTCGCGCTAACAAACGCACGCTTGTGTCGCTGGGCCACGACTGGTCACATTAAATAACAGAAGATATAAGAATTTAATGAAAACAAATAGTTAAATTGGCTTGAATAAATAAGTACACATTTAATAAATCTGAGTACGCCTGCCAATTAAGATAAATGCAAAAATTACCATATATTTAAATTATTATATGAATATTGCCAAATAATGATAACAATATCTGGGCAACGAGCTTTGTAAAGTATTTTTAAAGAGACTGTAAAAATAAAAGTTCTTACCTCGTGAGGCGTACGGCAAGATGTACATGTAGATTACGAGTACCGCCTAATTGTTTTAGGGTATTGGACGTGTTTTCCAAAAAAATTGAGTTCAAACAACAATACGCTTGCAATTTTTGTACGGATTTTACGTGTTTCAATAAACCATGTGAAACAGAGATCAATGACGCGTATATAGGTAGGTGAAAACTTTACATTTTCGGGTTAAAACCTAAAAAATAATAGTCTTAAAAGAGCGGAACCCTTGGTGGGCGAACTCGACTCGCACTTGTCCGGCTTTTTACTGTACAAGTATGTACATCGTATGTATTATTTTCAATCAAATGATATTAAAATTATGTATTTGAAGATTTAAATATCGACTGATTATTCAAATTAATATCACACTCATAGAAACAAATAGAATAGTTGCAAGCTTACTACACCAGACAATAATAGACGTGTATTTACTGTACGATGCTATCTAATAGTAACTGCCGCCCGTCTCTCTTACGATATACTCGTAGTTTATTGTTAGTTGCTATTTGATAAACTTTCATTGTTGTGAGCTTCTATTATATATTATGAGGTAGCTTTACCTCTTAATTTACACATGCGTTTAATATATTTTCAATGTATATATATTCTATATTACTCATTTAGAGAATTTTCTATATTATTATTTTAATGAAAATACAATATTTTATAAATACGAATAGAATACGAATATATATATATATATATATATATATATATATATATATTAAAATATCTCTTTCTGTTTCACTTTTCTTATTTTTTTGAAAACTGGGACATCAGATGAACGTTTAAAAGGAAAGTTTAATAAATAAGGAATTGGCATAATATGGCGTGTTGAAGTAGAGTACTTTTCGCGTCCTGGTAAATAAAAGTTTGTTGTGACTTCCGCCAAATTTGGTGAAAAATTAGCAAAACTAGGCACAACTAATTAGCAATTCTAAAGCTTAAAAGTCTTCTAAAGCTATTTTTTTGGATTACAATTAATGTGCTTGAGAAAAATATAAAAATAACTATGAAGACACTATTTTTTTGTTTTTTTCGTAATTTATTATGTATTTTGCATAAAAACAAAATCAACTCCTAGTTTCACTTCCTTACACTCGTAACTCATATATTTCATGTAATCTCATATACATGTAAATGACTTTATGTAAATTTAGTAGCGCATGAAATTCAGGAAGGGTTTTGTAATGGGAATATTATCGTCTTAAGTCATAACATTTATCTTTAAAATTTGGTATCTTCAGAGTACACACCCTATTTGTGGTATTAATATTTCAAATTCTGAAATTAAGTATTTTAACATACCTAAGTGTAATAAATAGCAGTATTATTGAGATAATTATTATTCAGACTTTTTTAGTAATATTTTAACAAATTCTCATCAAAAGTATTGTATTGTCACATAAACACTTATTGTTCACGAGCATTTACGTCTACGAATCTGTAGCTCTCCCTTGAGATGTCGTGTCGGCATAAGGTTTTTTGATTAAATAACGCGTATATTTTTATTTTAGTCTATTGATATCTTCTTCTTCTTCTTCTTCCTGGCATTAATCCCGGCTATTACCAGGGTCTGCCTTCCTATCCAACCTACTCGACTTTGCAAGGTCTTTTGCGTCCTCGGTGGTTACACCATATTAGTGTATTGTATACAATTGCTTCTTGATCTTGAACTTATAATTCAAATTCAAAAAAACTCTGTCAAATTCTTGTGAACCATAGCTTGCGGCAAATTATTCTTTTACTTCGACAAAGAACACTTTATTTAAAAGCCCATCTTTTATTTAACAAGGAAAGGAAATAGGAAAATTAATTTACATTTTTTTAGGATTTCGTACCTCAAAAAAAAAGCAGTCATTATAAGATAATTTTGTTTAATTCTGTTAGTGTGATAATATATTACAACATTTAACGCAAATAAGTGCAAATAAAACAAAATCCTGTAATTAACTGGTGAATAATTTATCATTTTTACTTTTTTTTCATAATTTATGTACTCACCTGTCCTCTCTAGAGAGCCTAACAATATATGTATGTATCATATTTCAATTTGTATTGATATGGGAGCATTCACAGTTGCCACATATGAATTCTTCCCCAAATAGAATATTTACGATAAATGTAACATATTTAATGTTCATAACTTTTATATTTTTGGATTTGGCTCTGACGTGATTTTTAATCCCAAAAGGATGTTTTCTTTTATTGCTTAACAGAAGTTATTGCACATATTGTGCCTGTAATATTTTAGGGTGTCTATTCTATACTTAGTCTGGCCATAGATACTGTTACAATTAAAAATAAACAAAATATTAGTTTTGAATTTGGAATATGTAATTTTAGACGTTGGTTCGTTGTGTTTTCTCATTTTGGCGCCAATATATTATTAAATATATTGTTATATTAAAGTGTAGTGGGGTGATAAAGATAAACGAATCGCTGTGATTGTATTATATAAAGTAGTGGATTTTTTTATTATATGCTTATAATTATTTAGTAATATTTGAGACCAAATATTTAGTTATAATTGAGAAAAGTATATACAGGTGTCCCAGGAGTCAACGATAACATGAAAACAGGTGATAGACCAAATCAGGTTTTACCGATATTTTTTAAAATCAATATAATATGAAAAATACATGACAAAGATTTTTTTTTATATTTTTCTCATAGCTGTGACGACTTGGTTTATCACCTGTTTTTATCTTATCATTGACTCCTGGGACACCTGTATATATTTATATTTTATATACTGTATTTGCCAAAGGCTGCAGTCCCCTATTTTAGGGCCTTCTAAATAGATTGCCGACAGTGACTCAGTTCGTATAAAACCCCTTTCGAAATCAGCAAAGTGCCTGGAGCGCGATATCCGACCACGCGGCTAAGTTTTAGTATAGGCAGTTAGAATACTTATGAGGTTTTGCGTTTTAGCTTATAAATTTCCTTGTTGTCTTTTTATAATGTGAACAGAATAGATAATTTATGTCTAGATTTTGTTTGTGTACAGTAAAGTTGAGTTGAAATAAGTAAGTATGCTTCTAGATAATAAGTAAAAAAACATTTATAGGTACAATATAAGAACAGCATTTTCTTAAATTTTAAAATATTGTTTATTTACAGTAAATATAAAATATATTTTTTTTAGTGAACAGAAATTGTATCAAAAGAAAGGAATACAAATTTTGTTGAAGAACGATCCGCATAAGCTTTGGTATATTGGTAGAAGTTTTAAGACAATGCCAACATTTCTTGTTCAGAATTTAAAGTGATAGTTGAATGTGGTTTCTTATGTACTTTTCATATTTTCTTTGCATATTTATTTTTATTGAAATATACTTCAGTAAGATTTTACTTGTTTGATGTAACTATATCATAAGTTACTTAAGCTTCGAGTAAAAAATATTACGTGTGTAAAAACACTTATAACACTTATACTTATACATAGTTCTTACATATACAGACATCGACTCTTTACGATTTTGTTATAAGTATAGCTTATAGCTATATAGCTATAATAGTAATACAAGTTGTAAAATTGTATGTTCGAATGGCGAATTTCATGTATAATGCAGCCAAAACTGAGCATAAACGCTCGTATCTTTTCATTGCTTTAACTAAAAAGCTCAATTTATATTATTTTGATATTAATAGATATTTTAGTTTTTTAGTATTAATGTTAGACCAATACATCCACTCAGTCTCGAGGTAAAAGTTCTTGATAGACGAACAAGAAAGGAAACCTGTAAGAGGTCCGTTTTTTCCTTTTAATGTACGGAACTCTAAAAATAATCTTCCATAAAATAAATTCAAATGACTTATATGAATAAGTGAGGATCGAACCCACACCCAGGCGTATTTACAGTCACACCCTTGCGCCCCTGCGCCACGACCGGCCTCACTGATTCTGACGGGTTCTTGTCTTATCGATTTATATTCGTATGGCTAGTAGGTAGCTTCCGTATCATAGAATTGCTGTGAAAATTGGAGAGAAAATTATCGTACATGAAGCCGAGGGAACGCCCCCAATTAACGAGCGGGTCGTAATAGCCTGTTACCTACGGAGAGGCTGGCTGTATTAATTACCTGTGTATAGGAAATATGCAGATTTAGTGTCAGATTTATTGGCGAAGTAATTTAACAAATAATGGTTTTGTAATTTATCTTACATTTTATTATTCGTCACTCTCGCACACTTTGAGCGGGCGTATAATGGAGTGTCGTTACACTAGGTTCTCTCTACCTACCCCGATACACTTAACTTAACTGACATAAAGCGAATCTGAATAATAAAAATGTTTTTATCATTTATTGACAGTTGAAGTACATAATTATAATGTCACTTGTATAGCGACATTCTATTTAATTAAACTCTCATAAAAGAAATACGCTTTTATTTAGCCCTTTTATAATTTAAATTTATAGGCCTAATTTTAAATTTTCTCGCATCTGTCTATATGTTTTGATATATTTATAATATAAAGATGTATTGTTGAGTTTGAAATAATTATTATTCACAAATGAATACTAAAATAATCTTAGTCCTTAGATTCTTAATATAATTTTAAAATTATGGCCAGCCACGCGGTTCGAGAAGGCGATTTGAGCTGCTTTTACGTGACTCAATTTTCAAAGATACCATGTTAAGAATATGAGCTCAGTTCTAATAATGTAACGTATATGAGCTGAAATTAGGAAAGAGAACGAAAATTTAACATATTATATAGTTTTATTTCAGAAAACCAAGAAATATTAAATCGGACGGAAAAAATAATAAAAACAATTTACTTCATCTTATTATTTCAATTCAAATAAACTCATAAAAATAAATAAAAAATAAAAACAATAGAATCAATTTGTGTCGTTCCCCTTTAAAATTCTATGCAATAAAGTTGCTTAAACAATGTTTCATTTCATGTAATTGTTTGTCTTTAGTCGAAGCAACACTGCAAAAAATGCAATCTAATCTGCTATATTCACTTTCAAAAGTGAAACGCCATTATCGCCTTTTCGTCTAACTTAGATATCTAAATGTTAAGACACTCCGTTCTTCATATCCTGTCGAATTCTGTAGGCATTGCGTATAGAGTGGCGGAGCTCATCGCCGCGCCGTGCCACGATACCAGAGCAAAAAAATGAAAATATTAAATAACTCCTTCCTCTGTGTAGGAACCGAACCTACAGCCTGTCGCGTTTACAATCACACGCTGGTGATCCTGACCATCCAACCAGATAACCAGTCTAAATTAGTTTCCAATATTTCAAAGACTAATAGAGATAAATGGTGTACATATCAAACTTCCGCATGTCAAACAAAATGCATAAATCAATGAGTTAGCTTCGACGTAGGTACCATAAATTAATTTGATTCGTTTTTATGTTTATGCGTTATATATCAATATCCTGTGTAAAATTTATAGACTGGAATATTTTTTGGCGTAGGGGCACAAAGTGCGACTGTAAACGCGACTGGTTCGAATCCCACTCGGGGAAACTAAATATTTAATATTTCCATTTCTTTCGTTCTGGCGTCGAGACAAACCGCGGCGTTCCGCCACTCAAAAAGTAATGTGAGTTCTGTGGAAAATAGGGAACGGAGTGTCTTAACACTAGGATCGCTCTGCCTACCCTTCTGTGTGAGGGAGCGTGACGCTAAATAAAAAAAATTGATAATCATAATTCGTGGGAGCATTGAAAATGTTATGTATAATTTATTATATCTAAGTAAGTTATTGTGTCTTATAGTTTTTTATATATCTTATAGTCTTATAGTATTTTTGTATAGTTGTCACCTTCCGTATTGACCCTCTAGTACTTTATCATGCTTTCATTCATGCTCTTTGACTTTAGTATGGAAGGTCGAAATAATTTATTCATAAAGTTGACCTGGTAGGGTGCTCGTGTAAATCGCAAATGGTTTTCTTTTAAATCGCATGATAGAATGTAACGTTTGAATGAAAGTTACCTATATAAAATAGAGCTTTAGTGGTTTTAAGAAACAAGGAAATTGAGGCATTATGCAAAAAATAGCCACTTGTATGTAAAGTGTACATTTTGTCTTTATTGGTAGTACTTACTACACATGTATAAAGTCATGAGTGAAAGTACGTATGTGTAAAAGATATAAAAAATATGTGATTTTTTTCTAAATTATCAGCATTTTTAAACGTATATTCACTGTAAAGTAAGTACCCAGTACGTTGTAAGTATGTCTGTACTAAAGTATAATATACCTTATATTATGCATATAGTTGAATTCTTTCTAAAATAAAATCAGCTTCACGCTGTATCCCAAACACAGCAGGGTAGGCAGAGAGAAACTTAGTGCTAGTACATTCCGTTCCCCACTTTCTGCCGAATTCTGAAGGCATTGTGTATTGAGTGGCTGAATGTTATTGAAAGTGTAGTAAAATCGATGCATAAATGCTTGTTGATAGTGTTGACTTAGAAGCTTGACTTTTTTGTGCTTCAAAGGACTATAGACCTGATTGTATGATATTAATTATTGTTAAATACTTCCACGAGATCTCAAAATAAATGGTCTTGACATACGGACAGATGAACAACAAAATGATTGTATAAGAATTCCGTTTTTGCCTTTTAATATACGGAACCCTAAAAGTGGCTTCATACCGTTGCGTTGTATGCAGTGTTATACAATAGGTACAGTACGTTCTGTTCTAACGCTCATGCGTGTAAAACACATTTTCCAGTTCAGTTGACATTTCTCTTAGCCGTGCGTTTTAATAGATACAATATAGATAGGCATCTATGCCTAGCCTTGCCTTTTGCCATTTTCTCAGTTTGCTTATTGAATGTCCATAATTTATAGAAATTATGATTTTTATTGAAAAATGAATAAACTAGTATTTTAAAATAGAGGCTCAAGAAAAGATATTTGAATATATATTTTTTAAAGTCTGTTAAGATATAGGGTCCTATACAAATGTAACACGAAATGAATACAAAATTAAGTTTCCCCAAATAATAATATAATCACTCCAGTTTATACATATATATATAGTACGTTATAATCCTCTTTATATCATAATATCATATTTTAGTACAAAGTAGTTTCTTAAGTAGGTAATCCCTGTCGGGAAACAACGTATTTAGGTAAGCTGCAGATTTTCTCTCTGGAAGCTGATTTTGTGTTGGTAAGAAAGTTTCCAACTTTGACATAAGGATTATTTTGGATATTAAATATTGGATATGAAATTATTTTGGATATTAAAATTTTCTTCAATATCTCTTTACTAAATACATACGATTTTTTAACTTAATTTAAAATAATGATAGAAATATTTAAAACTTAATGTTCTTCATATATTTCTTGTTTTTTGTCTTCTCAAAACGCAAATGTCTGCTGTTCACTGGTTTGATAGAAAGATTTTAAAAGAATAGCAAACAAACACATATAAGATAACAATTTTCTTATATAATAAAATAATAAAATATATAATGATGTTTTTAAAACTTACTTTTATTCCTTCCTGGTAGTGCCAACTCTACGTCATGCCGACGATTTAATTTTATGATTTGCTTCCTATTTTGCTGTAAAGCGGGAAACGTAAATTTAGTTTCATGGAAGCGCTTACTGTTTTTTATTTACCTTTAATTTGTAAAATATGTTATATAAATTCAATGTATTAATTCAATGTTTTAGAATCTCTACATGTAGATACCGAAAAAGACGACGAAATGCCTCTAAAAGTTCGACGGAAACTTTAGAACGAAATGTCTTTTCCTCCGCCTGCTGTGATCCAGCGTGTAGCTGATAAATAAAAAAAATGTGTGTAAAAAAAACCACAAGAGTGTGACTGTAACGCGACGGTTGTATGTTCGATCCCCACTTGAGGAAGTGAAATATTTAGTTACATTTATATTTCCATTTCAAGGGCGGCGTTGACTTCTGTCACTTAAGAGAATTCCTCCAGAATTTGGCAGAAAGTGTGTGTCTTAACACGAGGTTCCCTCTGCCTATCCTGCTGTGTGCGGGATACAGCGTGAAGCTAATCTTTTACTTCTTTAAAAAATATAGTACATACAAAGTAGTACGTTAACAACAAACTCGTAGGTAATATTTACGGAAGCGGCTATTCAAACATAAATTGCAACGTTTGTAGCGCTTTTCGTAGTCAAGGTAAAATTGAAATACCTATGCATTTTTGAAAATTTAAAATTTCACTTTATATACTTTCCTGGACAGAAAAATAGGAAACTAAAAGGAATTATTATTCCTGTAGGGAAAAAAGAAAAAAAAATGGAAAATAATAATTGAAATGCCTCGTTTTACAGTATTTTTACTAGAAAATATTTCATTTTAACCAACCTTTTTAATATAATCATTAAAATAATTGAAGTATGATTTGCTTTTCTATAGTTAAATAAAATACAAAATAAGTATAATATTTTTTTACATTTGTGTCGCCATATTAATGATTTTAAGTTACATATTACAATATAAATAGTCTAAAATTATAAAAAGACTTATTGCTCTTAAGTACATACACTACAAGTTAATACCACAAGATTTATATGGTACTTGTAAAGAGTATGTACAAATTATCTCAACCACAAATGGTAAACATGAGTTAGACCACAAAGCATACCAAAATACAATAAGGTAAGGAGTGTTTCATATAAAAGAATCTGAAATGGTAAGTAGATAGATAGCCGAGGTGTTCACACGAAAAGAAACATGGGTTCCTAGTTTAATATAAACGAAATATGTTACCTTATTATCACGTATATCTGCTTCAGAAATGCAGGGCCTCGTTCTTGACCGGTTTTTTGTAGTAAAGCTATTTGAAGTTGGTGACATTTTTTTAGTTAACTATGTATGTTGTTAATAAGTTGTTTAGGCTTAAGGTTAAAAGTAAAATATGCTTATTTCATTTTAACATCAGCCAGCAAAATTATTAAATATATAAAAAGTTTGCAAAATATTTGGAACAACGTGGTCGCGGTAAAGAGGACTTACTTTAAAATGAATTAGAAATTTTTGAATAGTTTTTTATGTAATGAAAAATATGTGTTTTTTATTTTTCGTTTATTTATTCTTCAAGTTCTCACTTTTTACTCAATTTCATAACTAAAGGCCGACGGGTTATAATTATGAAATTGTAAAAAGTAAGTTTTGATTATTAGTTCTGATTTCATAATATATATGACGGCGCGGTGCTATGTAGTCTTGAGAGATTTATTGTAAAACTTTTATGTAAACGAGTAATAAGTCATTGTAGAATATAAGTGTGACTTTTATTTAAACATCTCTGTACACTGTGCTACAACGCCCACAAATGAATAGTGACAGCCAAGACCGCTATGAGGCCCCTTCTGTATATTACAAACTTATATTTGTTGTTAATTTCACATACAGTCGCAAACTGTTATAAACTTATAATCCTAAGACTGATACGGGGCCCTCAATGGGCGAGTCCAACTCGCACTTGACCGGTTTTTTTATGTCAACTGTAAGACATTTAACATTACTATTTATGTCATGTAAGCACACATCTGTTCTATTGATGAAGCTAACCGAGGTGGATCTCAATGTCAATGTTTAACTTTGAAAAGCCCTAGAGGGCGTAATCAAACTATCAGTAGATATCAGAGGTAGAGGTAATCTATGTTAGCTATGTCAGTCTGTCTTGTTGGAATATTTATAAAGTTTATTGCCTATGGCCCAGTGGAACAGTCTCTGAATCTAAACGCGATGGTAGTGGCTTCAATACTCACTCTGCTGTGCATTTCATTTATTTTCATCTCCCCGCTCTTTTAACGAAGCGCAGTGTAGAGTTCCGCCTCTCAACACGCAATGTTTTGAAGTTTCTAAGGAAAGTGAGGATCTGAGTGTTCTGAACACTAGGTTTCTTCTAATTTTGATTAATGTGAAAGATGGCATATATCGCTATATAATGTAATTATTTAGTTATACAATCTTAGGGCTGAAGTAGTTGCATTTCTAAAACATTATAACAATACGATTTTCAGTTGTTTATTAATATTTTTAATTATGACATATTTAAATTTATTCCTACACTAACACTTTATTTACGTTCTTGAACAAATAAATTGCACGAATCGTTTGCTTTTTCTACGAGAGAATATAGTCGCAATATCCAGCTCGCTTTGAAATCTACATCTCATTTAAGCCGAGAACAAAGCTGAAGCTTTTAAGAACAAAAGCGGTAAATTTTATAAATAACAAACGATTTGAATAAACCAGGATCAATTTACGTTTTTTGTTTGCAATGTTACTTATTTTTTTTAAATTCTCAACACGCTATATCCCGCATATAGCAGGATTATAACAATAGGTACATATATCTAATGGTTGATTAACAGAAGATAAATAATATTTATATAAGAAAACAGCAAATAGAATGAAAATATTGTAACATGTAAGTACATATATTGTCGACACAGAGGCGGGCCAAAGGACAAGGGCGATTAAAACGAGCGCAAACATTTACGCAACTTACTATACAAACACGAGGCTTGCTACTTGAATGGCTGCCAGAAAATCAATGTAATAAATCCTTATATCTTTCTTTCTACTGTTCAAATACACTCAATACTCATTGTTTACCGTGCAAAATTGAAAAACACTGATAAAAAAATGTAAGGAGAACGTCAGTTGATTTTAGACAATGAAACGAGTCTTTAAAATAATAGGTAAGTAAAGAAGAAAGAAGTGGATGTCAGTGTGTGCCGTGTTCCTTCTGACTACCTACGAAGGAACACTAATGATTACAATTTAAAAAAAAAACAACCGACTTCTACCGGATTCCATATTGAGAACCTAACCAAACTCTTTAAGACTTATGTAATTTTCTCATGGAAAATATTATCAGAAATGGACCAAATGGAATCACACGAGAAGCACTAGCTTTCAAATATAAAAGTTCAGTCAAAAGTTCTAAGGTAACAAACATAAAAAATACAGTCGAATTGATAACATCCTCCTAACTGAAGTCGGTTAAAAACATGTTCTCATTTAATATTAAGGACATCGTCTTACCATTACACCTGAACAATTAAATTATAATACAAAAATTCTTTTATCTTGTAGACTTGTATATCACATTGTAAGCAATCCAAATAATACAAGTAACCAATAAATAACAATAAATGGTACCTACAGAGATCGAGATTACCCACATTGCTTGTATCAGAGTGTACAGGAAGTGATCTCTTTTCTTACTTAGTACTTTATATAATCGGATCGAAATAAGGAAAATATTTCAAAACTAACATTTGAAAAATGGGGACAGTACATTTCATCTACAACTGCTGCGTTCAGTCCAGCATACGCATATTCTGCTATAACGCAAATTGACACGATATTTACGTAAATTAATTATATATTAAAGATATTTATTTTTTATTCTATTTTCAATACGTACTTCCATTAACTTGTCTGTTTGCATTGTAGATTTAGTCCAGACTAAAAAGATACATCCAAATACGATAATGCAAATATACTCACATATACAAACAATGGGCGGGGCACATCTGTCGTAGAGCCGACGGCCGCTGGGGCAGACGTGTCTTAGAGTAGAGACCACGTACAAAACGACCCGTGTGACGACCCTCTGCCAAATGGGCCGACGACATAAAGAGGTTGGCGGGAAGCGGATGGGTCCAAAGAGCTGAGGATCGAGAATTGGGGAAGGCCTATGTCCAGCAGTGGACAAAATATGGCTGCTGATGATGATGATGATGCTACAAACAATATAAATTTATACAAACTTCAATATGTTAGCAGGATTGTAAGACATTAAATGTTTATATTTTACAGTAATAACTTGGAGTTAATTATGATAGTAAATCACAAATTCAATTTCACGGGATAGTAACAGTTATATATCGTGTCCTTGCAAGCTGTGACACCTCAATTAACGAGTACAAATTGGCCTTATATTTCACTTTCGTAAGTTACGTCAATAAAAATGTTGTTTTTAGGGTTCCCTATCTCAAGAGGAAAAAAACGGAACCCTTATAGGGCCATTTTGTTGTCTGTCTGTCAATAGAATTTATTTTAACATTGCGTGGATTTATGAGGCTGTAATTGATATCAAATATTCAGGTGTACAGTCCCCGGGCGCACAGGGAGAATTAAGTTTATTTTTAAGTCAATGCAATCGAAATGGACAAGCACATGATTATGGTACTATACTAATACTTGACTCTCACATTGGCATTTATATATTTAATATGATATTAGTTACACAATGAAAATCAATTACTTAGGTATTTTGATCTTTAAAGAATTTTATATTTTAGAAACATACTGATATTTGGCAAAAACTTTGAACGTAAAAATATTTTTAAAAATGTAAAATTGTGACGGTTTGTCTAAACCTTTTGTCTATTGAAAGCGACATTATGTTACATACATACATCTCTCTGCAGTAAAATTCAAAACGGATATAGTAACTTTTGCTATCTGCATGAAATTATTGAAATTAGTTCCTATTTGCTATTTGTACGTCCTATAAATATATAATTAAAGACAGAATTAAAGACTGGATCTACTGGTCCAATTTACTATGTTTTTTTTTTATATTAAAGACATGCAATTTATTCTGCCATGTTAATAACAACCGTCGTTGCTAAGCAACGGTTTGCAAAGTTTGTTGTTTTAAGAAAACGTCACCCAAAATGAACTTATATTTTGATTTAACACTTTTAGCATTTTATCTAGATTGAAATTATAGTTTGCTGTATAATCCATACCTCCATACCTATATTATAAATTCGAAAGTAACTCTGTCTGTCTGTCTGCCTGTCTTTCTGTCTGTCTGTCTGTCTGTCTTTTACGCAATCAGGGCCAAACCGCTAATTTAATTGTAATAAAATACACATATANCATAGAGTCGATATCTATGTATGCGCGCACGGAAAACTTTAGGTACTTTTTCTAATATTAAGAATGTCCTTTAGTTACTTTTACTTCTTTTGTTGATTCATTTCAATAATTCAGTTATTTTTTCTAATAATATGTCTCTACTTATTATTATTTTTGATTATTTAGGCTTATATTTTCATACTAATTCTATTGAAAACTGAAAATAATTTCATAAATATATTTAATAAATATTCTTATAGTTCAAACAGGCGTAGCCGCGTTTGGGTCCACTAGTCTATATATATAAAAGGACTTGTCCTCACTGACTGAGGTAAGACGCACCCACAGCCGTAACCGCTGATGGTAGAAACGTGGAATTTGGACAGATGATTTACTTTCGTAATCTTGACATCCACTAAGAAGGGATTTTGCAAAATTTTAACCTTAAAGGGGTGAAATAGGGGTTGAAAGTTTGTATGGAAAAAAAATTAAATCGGCATCGATTTTCATAAAATTTTATATTTATATTTTTAAAAGTATTTAATTGAACACGTGTTTCATTGTTTTCTAGAATTGTCCCTCTAAGGGTGCATATAAGGGGTTGAAAGTTTGTACGGAAACATCTTTAAATCGCCACCGATTTTTATAAAATTAGTAATTTAGACTCTTAAAAACATTTCATTGAACACATGTTTCATGGTTTATTAGAATTCACCCCTAAATAAGCAAGCGAAGCTGCGCGTGTCCGCTAGTATAATATATTAGAAATTATACCAAAATGAAATAAATTATCAGTGCAATCTGCTTGAAATCAATAGAATTTTCGTTAAAACGTCTAATAGCTGATAGCTAAACATGTGATTATATTCACGGGTGTCCAAAAACCCTCGTCATTGTCAAAAGACTATTATCATAAACAGATTTCTTACGTAAAGTAGAGGGTATTAGAAGAAATTGAAGTGTAACTTACTTTATTGAGGTGTACGTATGTAGCACTACTATAGAGACATTCAGTATGACAGACTATTTAAATTCCAAAATAGTGTCATAAAAGTAATATGCATAAATTAAGCGTAAAGTATTTGTTTAAATGTTGTAATATAAGAATTATACGAATAAAATATTGTGAATTATCTTGTCTATGTAATATATTTTTTTATGTAATATTATTCCACACATATAGAAAAATACATTTTACAAATCAAATTTAAAAATAACAATAGCTTTTTTTATTTGCCTGTATTACAAACATTATTTTACAAAGAACCGCGTACGTACGATGGACGTAAATATTTTGTAAGTAGTCTTTTTGCAGCTTCACGTTTTATTCCACTTATAATGTCTTAACACTAGGTTCCCTCTGAATAGCCTTCTATATGAAGGCTATTCAGAGGGAACCTAGTGTTAAGACATTGTGTTCCCCACTTTCCGCTGAATTTTGGCCTTATTACCAGAGCCAGAAATATTAACAAGTAATAATTCATTCCCCCAAAATGGAAATCGAACCCACGACGGTCGTATTACCCTCCTGGTCCCTGCGACACGACGGCTTCATAAATGTTATGTTTTCTCGTTAATTAATTATGTATCAGTATACATTGCTCTCGAAGGTCTCGCTTAATTAATTACAAGTGCTATTATTATTATTATAATTTGGCTCTCGACATGATCATATTAAACGGCTCTCCTTATATTTTAGTCGGAGTAATATTAAGAGTTCATTTCAACGGGAGAAAGTTTTGAATATATTATTATAATTTATTTCAAAACCCGTGAGAAAATTTTCTGCTATCTAGCAGTACAAAAATTTTCTAAGGTTAATCAATTTAATCAAGTTCTAAATTTGACTTTCGTTTTCTATTTACTTAAATTTAACTTTTTAAACTCTAACTTATTTTTTTTACTTTCTGGATATTAACTATTAATAATCCACCAGTTTCTGATTTTTTCAATATACATGTATAATAATCTACGTTGGCATCAAATATCCAGTTTCTAGGTCACCTAGAAGTGGATTAGGTTTTTGATGAGAAGAAATTTAATTACTTGAAAAATTTAATACAACATGTTGCTACATTAATGTTATTTAGCGTCAGTTGTGGTGCAGGGGCACAAGCGTGTGACTACAGGTGTGGGTTCGAGTCCCGCACAGTTAATTTCTTCGCTCTGGTGTCGAGGCAAAATATGGCGTGGATTTCCAACACACAACACGCCATGCCTTCAGAAGTCGGTGGAAAGTGAGGAACGGAGTGTCCTTACACTCCTTCTGCCTGCCCTGCTATATGCGGGATACAGCTGAAGTTGAAAGAAAAAAGATTTAAAGTTAACAAATGCTTTAAATGAATCCCGATACATAAATAATATTAATCGATACTCCGAGGTGCAACTAGGTCATGTCCAACATAGTAATTCTAATGCCTAATATAACGTATAACGTAGGTTGGTAAAATCAAATCAAATCAAATTAGCTTCACGCTGTATCTCGCACACAGTAGGGTAGACAGAGGGAACCTAGTGTTAAGACACTCCGTTCTCCACTTTCTGCCGAATTCTGGAGGCATTGTGTGTTGAGTGGCAGAACTCAACGCTGCGCATTGCCTCGACACCACAGCGAAGAAATGGAAAGTAATCGGAAGAAGTAATTTCTTTAATACTTTGCGTGAGCAATTATAACTTTTTCCGCTATCAGTTGACTAAGCCTCCAAAATTTAATGGGTTCGTGAAATTTCAATATATTATAAGATTGAAACAGCACCCATTATTATTAAAATAAGCCGAAAGGCTCTACGAAGGACGAAGTGCTTCTTATTATAAGTTATCTTCATATATTGGAGAGAGTCGGTATTGGAGAGCAGGTCATTAGCATTCTAGTCATTTTTGTGAGGCGGACTCTTGCTTCTAGCCTTCCTCAGGATTGCTAAATTAGGAAGAAGCCGGAAGTGGATAAGTTATCTATCTTTTTTATTATTTGTTTTACTATCTACTTTGAAATTTTAATAAAGCCTCGTAACTTTTATCATTAGAAGATGTTTCTTAAAAAAGGTGTATATTAAAATTTAAGGAGTACGAAAATTACTTTTTAAATAAATTTTAGTTATAACTTAACTATTAGTAAAATATTAGTTTTATGAAAGGAAATCTGAATTTATTTGTTAATAATCTTTCGATTACCAGTTTTTTTTTCTATAAAAAGCACACACGTAGTTTACACAGATAACCATAACAAAATTAAATATTTTTACAGATATATAAAAAAATTAAAGTGAAATAAAATAGAAAAAAAAAAAACATTTATTTAGTCTGAATTACATAGATAGTTATTCAAGCAATACTAGATTCTCTGAATGCTTATATCTGTGCCATTGTCACAGTTTGAGTATTTGAGATAGCAGCCGTTGAAGTTACCGACTCCGCCGTACTCGACGACCCATGAATGCGATGAAATAAAATATGCAAAAGTATACACTAAAAGTATTTGTTTTGGATAAATTCTGCACATTCATTAATTTAATTATTTTTTATTGTTTTATATTGTATACTGATTTATTGAGAAACACTTGTATATTTCTACGAGTATGCCAAATATAACATTTTATGTTATTTTAAAATTTATATACTAATTTCTTCCAAGTTGCCAATACATTCCAATTTTTGGGACGTCATGTTACTCTTGTCTTAGCACCTATTGAAATAAAAAATGTTATGCAATCATCAGATATGACTGGGAGATCCATATTCTAATTATATATAGTATTTAAAAGTGGAATTAGAATTTAAATCAGAGTAAAGCTCATTTTACGGCGAAATTAAATTAAATATAATTCCAATTTCAATTCGTAACCATAAAGCTAACGAGTTGGCCTCCAAAGTTCGTAGCACAGACGTAGACCTATTCTTATCAGTATAAGAAATTAGTTCAGTAAGTATACAAGCTTTAAATTCATTTGAATACAGTTTTTTTTAATTTAAGGTAAATTATAATATATGCTTTATAATACAACTAAGACGGGAATTAAACAAATAAAAATGCAGTAATCTATATATGTATTTAAAATTGAAAGGTCACTCACTCATCATGAAATCTCAGAAACTACTAGTGCTAGGAATCTCAAATTTTGCATAGGAGTTACTTATTGGACGTAGGTGCTCGCTAAGACGGGAATTTGCAATATTTGACTTCTAAGGGGTTGTTTTTGGGGTTGAAAGTTTGTATGAAACTTTGTTACTACAAATGCAAGGAGTCTCAAATTTTGCATGGACGTCACTTATAGGACGTAGGTACTCATGGAGACAGAAATTAATAATAGCAGTTCACACAGGCGAAGCCGCGGGCCGCTAGTAGTATATAAATATAAAAATCGTTTTTTTACATTTATATAAAAGTAGAGAGAGAGAGAGAGGGAGATTTTTATATAAAAGTAGTAGAGTACCTATACTCTACTACTTTTTGACGCACTATACATGCGCATATAACGCATGTATGCGCAGCAGTATTATATCTATCTATATTATAATTACATTATCTTTATTGCAATTTAAATAATAAAACTCAAATTCTTTATCAGATATAACTTAATATATCAGTGCAGTAGTATATTTTTTAGCATCACGCTGCATCCCACACACAGAAGGAACCCAGTGTTAAGAAACTCAGTTCTTCTGGAACTCCGGAACTCAGAAATTCTGGAAGCATTGCGTGTTGACTGGCAGAACTCAACGCCACGCTCTACCTCGCCACTAGCCCAAAGAAACAAAAATATTAAATATTTCAGTTCTTCGAGTGGGAATCGAACCTACAACCTGTTGCGTTTACAGTCACACTTTGGTTGGCCTTGGTTAGTCGTTATTTATCATTTAACTGGGCTCTCATTGATATTTGTGTTTTTGTTAGAATATTAACAATTTGCGTTCTATTTATATAAATAGCTATTTTGGTTGCCCGAAATATAATATTTTAATGAATAAAGTTTGTTTCAGTAGTTCTGCATAATATGACAGCTAATTTAACGTGATCATTGAAATTAATTAAATGAATCAAGCGTTAATTGCAATATATTATAGGTACCTTCTACAAGCGTGTGACTCCAAATAGATTGTGAATTCAATTCCCACATGAGGAAATCGAATATTTATTTCCTCGAGTGGAAATTTCTTAATAAGATTTACTTATAAAATATTTAGTTTCGCTTAAAATCGTTGTTATTGCTAAGTGTTTTTCTGTTCTGGAAATAAAACAATAAATTATTATACATTCCAAACCTCTTTATGTAAGAGCAGACTATTATTAATAGTAGAAGTTGTGATATGACAATTAGAAGATTTATATAAATCTGTGCCTATTATTATTTACTATATCTCTTCAGTTTTCAGTTCCACATTTATATGGTATATCAATACGCTCTTTTTTATTACACTGTTTGCAACACAATTGTTCACTGACTAATAAGTATATATGTATTGAAGAAGTCTATTTAATCAATTTATATTTTGACAAAATTTATAACAATTTAAAGTACAGCATATTATACAATAATACATATTATAAAACCGTAAAAATTTAAGATATTATTAGAAGCTGTGTTTATAACAATAACAGCAGTAGTTAGCTTGAGGCTGCCATTATAATTCGTCCCTAACAGAAAGTTTTCTCGTTACCAACAAATGAAAGACGGAGAAATCACGAGCATATTTAGGGTTCGCAAGTTATAAGCTGGTTTCTTAGCTCCAACAGTTTTTTTGTATGTCGGAGACTCGTATGCATTCTGCTGCACGATATACTCATAAATATTTCTTGTATATGTTTTCAGAATGTTTTTTCGGCAGAAAGTCAAGATCGGAGTGTCTTAATGGAAATTCAGTGTCTTAACACTAGGTTCCCAGGTTCCCTTAGCCTACACTGCTATGTGCGTGATACAGTGTGAAGCTAAAAAAAATGCTACATATATTCCGGTTATATCTTAAGCATTATATTTCATATCTATTTTAATTTGTATGCGATATGAGTATTTATATGGGCTCTATAGTTTACTGAAAATTCTTGGTCTGTCTATAATTACCATTAATTAATTTTCAGATATATACTTTGAAGGTAGAAGAATTATTTCCAATTTGGTTAAAATGAAAAAGCTTAGCTAGTTGATATGCATTGCTAAAATGGCTAGCCCTGCATGGTGATAGAATTTTAAGTAGGTTCTTCTCATCAGTCTTCTCATGAGAATATATAAATAGAATAGAAAATCATAAATATGTCGTATGACTGTAAAACTTGCTGGTTGTGGGCTCGATCCCTACTCGAGGAAATGGAAATATACATTAAATAAAGAAGCGTTGAGTTCCGCCATTCAACACGTAATGCCTCCAGAATTCGGTGGAAAGTGGAGAACGGAGTGTGTTATCATCACTAGGTGCCTAACCTGCCGTGTGCAGGATGCAGCGTGAAGCTGATTTATTTTAATTTATAAATATTGGCAAATTACAAGCGCGTCAACCGCGTTTTGCATCTTTACCAGAGTTAGGAAAATGAAAATATTAAATATATAATTTTCCGCGAGACGGGATCGAGCCCACAACCTGTCCCGTTTACAGTCGCGCTTGTCCCTGGCCTCGTGACATATGTTGAGTTGAAGTCTGATGCACGCACAGGAGGTGGAAGAGAAAATGTGTCACGTACATCAATATAAGATGATAAAGCCGAGAGCGTAGCGGAGATTATCCACCTGCAGGATGTCGGTCACGTAACCACTAAATTTCTTTCCTTTATGGTTACATAGGTTCTTCTAGTAGAAAGGTACAATTATTTTGTTTTATTAGAACAGACATATTATTGTTCTAACTCTCAAACGTATGTGTAAAGTAAATTAATTTGAAAAATTATCATACAAAATGCCCACTGAACCTTTTCAAGGTTCCGTACTTTTTAATAAGATCACCCTAATAAGATCACTCTGTTTTCCGTCGGTCTGTCTGTCTGTATATGAAAAAGATAAGGTTGTTTATATCGCAAAAACGCTTAAAAGGGGGTCGAAATTTGGTGTTAAAGCCGCTAGTTTAAGTGAGGTATCAGATGAAAGGACTCTGACCTAAGCTAAGCCTGAATTTCAGAAATAGCTTGAGACTTCCAATTTTTGTACGGAATCCTCGGTGGGCGAGCCCAACTCACGCTTATCCGGTTTTTTTACATGAGAGAACACAGCTAACACACACTGTAGGCACTTTAGAATGCTCATTAGTGGGCGTAAATAGGATCACATTCAGTTTTGTTTATCAAAGCTTTATGTATTTCTGTATTACTCGGTCTGTTTATAAAAGTGATTTGAAACATAAATATCTAAAATCAGGCGAAAACTAATAGCTAATGTTTTGATTTATTTTTAAAGAAATAAGACAATGTAGATAAAGATAAAAAGGATCCGCTAAAAATAATTAAATCCGAGTATATTTCACTAAGTCGGACGTTTCTAGATATAGAGATTAGGAATTTTCTATACCAAAGTGAATTTAGACACGCGAAAGCGTGTTCAGCCAAGTTTCAGAAAAATTGGCAACATGCCGTGTGTATCTTTTAATTTTCACAGCTCGTAAATAAATAATAGTTAAGCATAGTTATTAAAGCTATAAAAACTTGTAAAATAATATTAAAAAAGTGAAAAAAAAAATTAGAAAATAATAATTCAATTACTTCAAATGAAAGATAACTAAAAAAAGTAATAAATAAAATTATTATCATATTGACATTGGCGCCAACTTATATGACGATAATCTGTAAGCGTATCTCTACAATGATGATCTGTCAATAAATATTGTAATAATTTAGGAAGCTATACTTATAACTAGGCCAGGTGTGGCTCAGGCACAAAATGTGACTTAAACGAGACTAACTGTGGGTTCGATCTTCACTCGAGAAAATGATATATTTATTTAAATGTATATTTCCATTTCTTCGTACTGGTGGTGAGGCCAAGCATGGCGTTTAGTGTCGCCACTCAACGATGGCGAAGGGAGTTTCTGAACACTAGGTTTCCTCTACCTGACGTGAAGCTGATTTAATTGTTTTTTAAAGTATTAATATATTTTTTTTACTTTTGGAATTTATATTAATTCTTATTCAAAATAGATTGTTATGATTATTTTTTATCCAAAATAATCCATTTCGTGGAAATTACTATAATTTCGATATTATGACACAGTTGAGACGCTTAAAACTTGGCGCAATCATTTCACGCGTGCGAAAATATATTTAATGTTAAATATCTACGTAATACAAATGTGTTATTTTTAAATCCTTTGTTAAGCTTTGTTAAGCGTTAACCTGAAATTGCTTGTACTGAAACAAAAAAAGCTTTAAGATTTCCAATTTACGGTACAAAGCTTTCCATTTTCCAACAAACGATTTTAATTTTCGCATTCGGTCAACAGTCTAATTTAATTTTTCACGCCTCACACGTGTTTTCTGTTGAACATTAAAATACGAAAATTAATTGAAAAGTTAATTGATTATGATTTATGGTTTTATTTTTATTTTAAGACAGTACCTACTATAATCAATTATTACGATGTAGACAATGTGTTTATAGGTAACTTTAAAACCGACGTGATAAATAAGACAATAATTGTCTTATTTCAAAAAAATATCTTAAAAGTAATTAAATATTAATATAATATATTTTAGATATACTTAGTCTATTTATTTATTAAATAAAACTATGACATCTATTCTACACTCAAATTAATAATTAGAAATTTGCTTAAAATAATACTCGAGCTTTTTATGACATTAATACGCAAATATTTACACAATGAAAATATATACATATTCTAATATTAAGACATAAATAAATTAATAGATTAATTAAGTTGGCCTTAAAACACATTTATTCAATGTACTGTTAAATAAACCGTTCACATTATTAACTAGGACATCTAAAGCTATAGATTAAATAAGTATAGTGTTTATTTTTATAGCTTCACACTGTATCCTATACATAGCAGGGTAGGCAGAGAGAACCTGGGAAGATAGTGTTAAGACACTCCATTCTCCACCCAATTAACGCCACGGTTAGTCTCGTTACTAGATCGAAGAAAATAAAATATATTATATTTCATTCCACGAACAGGAATCGAACATTGACCGTCGCTTTTACAGTCGCACGCGTATCATCTCTCAATGTACAGAACTTCATACGATGGGCCCGATGTTCTCGCGAAGAAACTAGAGATTATTAAAAATACAAACAATGAAAATCCAAATATAATAGAATAATGTTAGAATAGTCTTAGATTAAGATTTATGTATAATAAAATGAATCGACATACCTAATTATATACATATACGTGATAAACGATTACTTTATAATGTTTAATTTTTGGAACATAAGTAACTTATTTTGTCATGTTAATATTGCGAAACAAGCCTTTTATAGGACAAGGATTAAGTACTTCTTTCATAAATCTTACAACAAAGAGGCTATTTGGATCCTCCTGTCTTTGGCTGAAAGCCAGTCAATAAATTGAAATGATTTATTCACATCTCGCTTTTGTGGGAGAAGAACATTATGTGTCTCTTATCATTTTTGCCATTCTAATACTATAATAGAAAAGTATATTTTCAACTTTACAATTATTTTATAGTGTTTATAATTTAAAATATTTGTTTAAATTAACTGTTATCAAAAGTAATGTAATGCAAAGGAAATAGTTAAATCGTCAAATTGAAAAAAGAAATAAATAAAATACTATAAGCACTTATATATTGCTGATATCGTGAAACCCCAATTCTCAACTAGTCGATCTTATAAATATTTTATGAGGTGCCGATGGCTCTCACTTCATTAAAAGCCCTTTCATAAGATTAAATTTCATAGCTGTCTTTGAGATTGAATTGGACTAAAGATAAAATCATTTTGAAAAATGATAAAATTCCTTTAAAAACACAACATCGTCCCAAATTTTTCCCGATAGGAAAATATATAAGCAAATACGGATTAAAATGCTTTTCCCATTAACGTGAAATCTTTTGCTCTATACAAAAGCACTTTGACCCCCATTTTAAAATTTGATTCGTAGTTTTATTCTCGGATCGAAGGGTCTGGTTTGATTCACAAAGCGATAGTTTATTCGACCTCAGATAGTGATAGCTTGCCTTTTCAACACATGGCTCGTTAGGGGTTGGCGATTCTGGGACACTGTTCTTTATTTATATCCAGCAAATGTGATTAAATTTCCCTGGTTTTTGTATTAAATAGTGCTAGAAGTGTATAGTAAATGTAATGGGACGGTCGTGGGTTCGATCCCCACTCGGGGTAAATTTTGGGGTTAATTTCTTCGTTCTGGCACCAAGGCCCGGCAAAAGCCCATGGTTGTGTACAGAAATTCAAAACGCAATGTCTCGAAAAATTCAGCGGAAAGTGTACGGCCTTGCTATACGCGGTTATAGCTTGAAGCTTAGAAAAAAAAGTTTGTTTTTTATTATTATTTTTTTAAATACTAACTCTATACTCCGGTGGTGCAAAAACATATAGGATTTCATTACATTTAATGTTATGTATCTAGTATGTGGTCGCTAATAGATAAAGCAGGTACTTAGTATAATTAAAGATTACGTGGTATATTTTGTTTAAATCGACTATTTAGAACTAAACTTCTATGACTGCATAATNGTAATGGGACGGTCGTGGGTTCGATCCCCACTCGGGGTAAATTTTGGGGTTAATTTCTTCGTTCTGGCACCAAGGCCCGGCAAAAGCCCATGGTTGTGTACAGAAATTCAAAACGCAATGTCTCGAAAAATTCAGCGGAAAGTGTACGGCTTTGCTATACGCTGGTTATAGCTTTAAGCTTAGAAAAAAAAGTTTGTTTATTATTTTTTTTTTTTTAAATACTAACTCTATACTCCGGTGGTGCAAAAACATACAGGATTTCATTACATTTAATGTTATCTATCTAGAATGTGGTAGCTAATAGATATAGCAGGTACTTAGTATAATTAAGGGGTACGTGGTATATTTTGTTCATATCGATTATTTAGAACTAAACTTCTATGACTGCATAATTCATATTCATTGTCTTTATACTTATATTTATCCATTCATTCCTTTCGATCCTAATAACATGACATTCAGTAGAGCGTACTCTCTGATCCTCAATGAATACGAAGTCATTCCAATCTAGAATAGCATTGAAATACTAAATCAACTTTTCCAATTTAGATTTTGAAAACAAAAATATGAAAAAAAAACGTTGCAAACCTTATTTTGATAACAAAATTCTTAAATAAATATAGATTAAATGAACATTCACAAAGCATTTGACATTGAGTGTTTATTAATGGAGAAGTATCAAATGTTGAAGGAATAGGAGCGCAAACTGAAATAATTTAGCGAATCCAGCCGCCGGGATGGGCGCGGCGGGACCCGGGACATGGGGCAGTACCGACGCGCGATGCCAGCCAGAGCCAGTGCTCTCCCGGACAGCGTCTCGGATGCGCGCTTCTTCACTCCTTCTCCACAATCGAACTTCTTCGGAGACAATGATCGAAAACCGGAACGAGGCTGCAAATATTTCCGATTCGACAATGTGAAGTGCTTCCATTGTGCTCCCGCGAACAGATAGAACCAGTGCAGAACTTTGGATTATGCTGTGATCAAAGGATTAATTAGTGATTTCTACGCTTGTTACTTCAATGCAAGTTGGTAATTATTTTTAAATGTGTAGTTTTATTAAATGTATCTTTTGTTAGCATATATTTTATATAAAAAATAAACATTATTTAAATAATAAGACACTAAAAAATATTGGCAATACCCTAAAATTTATTGTTTTTTTTATATGTAAAAAAAAAATCATATTTAAATACGAATAATCCATAAATATGCCGTAAAGATGTTAAAAATATTTGAAATCATCATAAGAATTAAGCTATTTTAATGACAAAGACCGGTGCTCTAACAAATGAAGGTAGAGTACTTCTTAATACCCACAAAAAATGTTATTGCTCTTTTTACTCGTTCGCTTTGAATGCTTTTTAACATGGAATTTTTTACAATAATCACGACTCATTTTATATATGTATACTTTTTATTTATTCATATTTTAATTTCTTTTATATAAAATGTTAGTATTTATTTCATAATATATTATATTTGGTATACATTTGCTTTTAATTTTAATTATATTGTATACAATTAAATAGTATAAAATACTACATAATTTTCAGAATATTTTATTTATTATATTTTACACAAAGCTAGCAAAACCCGCTTGCGGCTTCGTTCACTTATCCTTATATTACACATTTTTTCTATTTTCTCATCTGAATTACTTTGGTGATCTAATAATATTATTATTTTAAAGATATTACATTGACAGCTAAAATTCAATAAAACACTAATTTTATAGCAATATTTACGCATGCAATTATTTGACATAACTTTTTTTATTTGTGAACCGATCGAAATAAAATAATAGGAAGTGTTAAGGAAAACTCACCGAAATACAAACGTGAAAACTGCATTTAAATCGTTTAAGCCGTTCTTGGACTAGTGTGTACAAACGCACATACATACAGACAAAAATATTAAAATCAATGTTTTGGGTTCTAGTGACATATTGGATTTTATTATATATCTTTAATTTACAAACAGTGCGATACGGTTTTATTATATTTACAGTTGGATATCACATAAAGTAACAATCTATATATATAAAAGGACTTGTCCTCACTGACTGAGGTAACACGCGCGTACAGCCGTAACCGCTGTGCGTAGAAACGTGAAATTTAGACAGATGTTTAATATCTGGACACCCACTAAGAAGAGATTTAAAAAAATTTTAACCCTAAAGGGGTGAAATAGGGGTTGAAAGTTTGTATAGAAAAAAAATTAAAGCGACACCGATTTTTATAAACTTTGAAATATAGATTTCTAAAAGTATTTAATTGAACACTTATTTCATCGTTTTCTAGAATTTTTCCCCTAAGGGTGCAAATAAGGGGTTAAAAGTTTATATAGATTTTTTTTTAAATCGGCGCCAATTTTTATAAAATTTGAAATTCAGACCCTTAAAAGTATTTAATTGCATAGATTTTTCATGGTTTTCTAGAATTCTTCCCCTAAGGGTGCAAATAAGGAGTTGAAAATTTGTATGGAAAAATCTTTAAAGCGCCACCGATTATTATAAAATTTGAAAAATAGACTCTTAAAAATATTTCATTGAACACATGTTTCGTGGTTTATTAGAATTCACCCCTAAATAAGCAAGCGAAGCTGCGCGCGTCCTCTAGTTAGATATAAAAATATTAATATTTGGAAACGAAGTGATTTTTATGTAACAATTTAAAAAATATAAAAATTGTAATGCAGAGAAATACGCTATAGTATATAATTTAAAAATCAGCCTCCACTAAGTAAGAACATTTAAACAATTTCGTTAATATACATGGAACCAATTAAACCATAAATCATAAATATTATTTACTTCCAATTTTCATATAATGTTAGCAGTATGACGAGTGCAGTTAATATTTAATTGGCTTACAATTTAATAGCAGTTGCTCTCGTTAAATTTTCATTGGTCTCTTTAACACCCTAGCGGTGATATAAATTATAATGTACTCAATAAACTGTATAATAAAAAAAACCCCTCTATTTGTAAAGGAAGGTAGCGCGGCGTTGAGTTCCGTCACTCAACTTGCAACGTCTCGAATTCGAGTAAAAGTTAACATTTTTTATCTTTTTTCATTCTTTTATCTTTTAGTTTTATTTCTTATGTTGGTAATACGACGTTAAACGACAAAGCCATCAGTTTGGGTGTGACAAAGACAAATTTCACTCCATAATTGCCCTTAACTGTGAACGGGCTTTTTTCTGTTTTAGATAAAGTAAGGAAATTGTAAATATTACTTGCAGCGTGTTATTTGATAAAGCTAAAAAGTAAAATAAATAATAACGTTTAAAAATTATAAAATATGTGTACTTTTTTATTTTTAGGGTTCCGTACATTTTAAGGAAAAAAGGAACTCTTATAAGATCACTTTATTGTCCATCTGTTAGTCTCCCAAGAGTCTTTATCTCAGACGCGCTTGGAGATATCGAGTTGAAATTTAAACATTTAAACCACCTAGATTTACGGCCCCATGATTTCTGAAAAAAAGAACGTATTCCTACATTTAGGTACTTAAAAGAAGATTTGGCCGTTTATATAGCAAAAAAACGTAGTAGTAGTATTTAAAAGATGATCCTGTTTTATTAATATATGGCTTGGCTGTGAGAATTTTTTGACGGTTTTATCTCTTTTGAACTGCTAACAAGCGTAGTCTTAATAAGATTTTTTCAAGAATAAAAAAAATAGCTGCTTATATGCATCTTTTAAACATGTAAGTAATGGAAAAATATCCTTATTAGTAGTTAAAAATATAACAAATATTACAAATTAGTAATTTTCGACAGGTACTTTTCCTACCTTTGATAAAGTTTCAAAAGTGAAATATCGTTTTGTTCCAACGTGTGTAAGGAATTTGTCAATATTATTTTACATATGTATTTACATTTTATAGAATACCTACAATAACATTGATGGAACATGTGGACGGAAAATTTAATATTAGTACGACTGCGTTTATGATTTTGACCCCGTTTTTCTTTTATGGACAAATAGTCTAGTCTTCTATATTTGTGCATTTTTAAATATCAAAGAAAGCACTGTAAAAAAAATTTTACTATACATCTATTACATTTATTACATACACATTCATTACATACACATTTATTACATACACATTACATTACATACACATTACATTACATACACATTCACATGATAGAGTTAGATATTATACTGAGCATGTCTGATATAATGACACCATTATCACTTAGTTGAGTTAATCCAATATTTATTAGTTTGTTAATGTATATATTACTTAAAATCTTACTTGACGTTTCTACGATATTATTAATTAGTTTAAAGTGACATACAAAAAATACCATTAAGTAAATATATTATATTTACTTTTTTAGCTTAATGCTATATCCTACACTAGCAGGGTAAGCAGAGGGAACCTGGGGATTGAATGGGGAACGAAGTGTCTTAAGTGTTAATATTTTAAGTATTAAGGCCATTCGTTCTCCAATCTGACACTTACTTCCATTCGTCACTTTCCGCCGAAATCTTGAGGCATTGGGTGCTGAGTACCGGAATAAGAAAACAAATCACGTTTAATATTTTATTCCGAATAGGCATTGAACCTACAATTGTCATGTTTTACAGTTGTACGTTTCTGCGCTATGTCGGCCTCAACCAACATACTTTACAAATGAATGTAAATTTTAGTTTATATTTTAAATCAGAAAACAAAGTTTCAAGAATAGAGTCAACCTAAGAACAGAGTTTGTTCTTAGCACGCGTCGGTAACTTTTTTTAATAAAATAATCTAAAAGTACCTCCAAAAACTTACCTTACCTACCTTACTAACTTACCTTACCTTAGCCAAATCAATAAAGAAAACCTTAAATGATATTTAAAGCTCACTAGTCCCAAATGAACCCCCCATTTCGCAGATAGACGATACTAAACTCCAAAAACTCCACAAATGAGCGACCCCGTTTCAGCTGATTGAAAAAGGCATGTAACCTATATGTTTCGCCTCACTAAACGAACATTTGTTAGAAAGCCGCATTTCGAAGCTGCCACTATTTCAGCTTAGTTACGTAACGTTAATGGATAATGGACCATCCATTATCTTTTCCAATAAAAAAATCAGCTTCACGCTGTATCCCGCACACAGAACCTAGTGTTTAGACACTCCGTTCCCCACTTTCTATTAAATTCTGGAGGCATTGCGAGTTGCGTGTTCGGCAGAACTCGACTTTTTTTTTAAATTCTACAATTTAAAAAAAAAAAATTCTTTATTATCTACATAATAAATTTATATGCAATAAGTAATGGGGGTTTCGTTCAAACTAAATTTTGTTTAATACAGTAAACAAGTGCTTATATTTTTTAAATAAAATGGTGAGAGACAAATATAGTCTATATTTCATTTTATTTTTTAGTAAGTTGTGTTTTTTTCGTATCCTTTCATAATATGTTATACTTTGTAATATATCAACAGTGAGGTGCTTTACAAAATTTCCTTCATGCGATTAATTTGCAACATTTGATGATTTTACAAGAGAAATAAAATGAGTAAGTATAATTAGAGGAATAAGCCTGCAGATAAATAGACTGAATTTAGAATGACGTTAATGAAGTCCCCGCAATTAGTAATGTCGTTAGGATACCATTAGTTTTGAGTAGGAGTAGCTGTTTCACACCACTGACACTTTCCATTTAAAAGTTAAATCGATATATTGCAAATGCTGTGTAGAATTTGAATTTTTTTTGTTAATTTTAAATGAATTTCGATACTTATTAAAACAATTCTTACGAAGTTGCATCAATATATTGCAAAAATCCGTAGAATGTTAGATAGTTTCGTTAATTTTAATAAATTTTACTATTTATTAAAAAAATTCTTACGCGATTCATCAACTAAAACAAAAAGGAAAAATAATGCAAATGATTGGCCATTTGTTAGGAAGTTAGACTATTCTAAGATAAAAATTTCGTTTACTTATATCTCGTGTTTTTGGTATATAATCGTAAACTAAATGATCTACTAAAAAAACTATCCCGATGTAAGTATCTAGTAGGCATGTATTTCAAGTGTAATATCAATGTTTACTTACAAAACTGAAATTGTTTTCCTTTATTATATTAACAATATGATGAAAACCAATATATGCTGTATATTTGCTGTATATTTTAATATGATTTGAAGTCAGAACGTCAATTTGAATGCTAATGTAATTAAGATGGTAGAGTTAAAACAATCATGAAACTGAATAATTAAAAAATGTTCTATAAAAAAAAAAATCATATATACAGGATTGTAATACTTATACGAGTATATCAGAATTTGGCTTGACAAGGGTTTTTAAGCGTTTTAGTACTTCCCTTTTTAATTAATAAATTGTTATATTTGGATGATTCATACCATATTCTCATTGACAATGAGAGAGAGAGAGAGAGAGAGAGAGAGATAAAGAGAGAGAGAAAGAGAAAGAGAGTTAATAACTATTAAAATTATACATTATTTTTTATTCACGAACATCTGCCTCATTTGTCAAACGGATTTTGCGGACGGACAAGCGATAATCCCTAAGTAGTCGTTTAGTAACTTTTTTTTTTATAAAAGAAAGGAGTATAAAATTATTATATTTTATAATACATATTTTGCCCATTAATATTGCTTATTTATAAAAACAGAATTCTTCGCTCTGGTGTCGAGGCAAAGCGCGGTGTTAAGTTCCGCCACTCAACACACAATACAAAATTCGGCGGAATTCTCTCCCTACCCTGCTGGGTTCAAGATACAGCGTGACGCTAAAAAACGGAGCTTGCTGAATTAATTAGTTTCAGCTCATATACATATAATATCTATACTTGAAAGTAATTAAGTTGATATAAATATATCAAGAAAAAATATTCGAACTAGACTCTAGAAAAACTAAAGTGGCAAGAAGACTTACCACTGCAGTTTTGAACTAACAACTTTGAATAATCCCTTAATAATATGGTATTAAGATCTGACTTTAAAACAGAAGGTCCAACTCGTTATAAATATCAGACTTAAGAGATGTTTGGTTTCTAATATCAAGAAATATTAGAGTCAAGTGAGGGAAGTTGGCAGGCCAACGCTTTGAGTTATCTGTTCTTGGAAAGTATACAATGCGGTCGTTCTGGATTTGATATCTGTTTAGCTTTATCAGAATGAAATATAATTAGATTATCAGAATAAATCAGTTACAGATATCTCCATATTTTTAAAATCTGTCAAAAAATATATATTTTCAATTTTTTCATCACAGGATCTTGGATTTATAGCTTAAAATTGTGTATTCGTTTAAAAATGTAACTGTGCCAAAAGGCAGCTAAAAAACAACTTTAAAGTGACATGAACCTAAAGTGGACCAGTCTTTTATTTGTCATCTAAATTTTATTTTACATTTCTAACTTTATTTAGCCTTTGCAAAGAAATTTTAGTGTGCTCCTGAAAAAACTCTGAAGTATTTTAAGTAGAGTTATTTAATATACCTACTTCACACTTTTGTCAATAACAAATATTTAATGACATTTTTTATATTTTCCTGATCAAAAGGTAGTACAGCAAATACGCACGTTGTGACTTTTATATTTAATATGATTATTTAAAATAAATAATAAGCATAAATAGAAATTTGAAACAAAATTTTATGTGATTGTATGTATTTGAATGTTAGCTTGTTATGTTAACTATGCTAGCTTCACGTTCCATCATGCATATAGCAGATGGAGCCTAGTGTAAAGAATCCGTAAACGTAGTGTAAACACTCCGTTCCCCACTTTCCGCCAAACATTCCAAACTTTTCGCGTTGAGTAGCGGAACTCAAAGCCATGCTTTATACTACGTAATACCAGAGAGAGAAAATGTAAATATTAAATAATTCATTTCCCTGATTCTATTGATTTTATTATAAATATATTTGTAAACCATTTTTGTTACAGAGAACTACCGACAATGTTGACTGGATGAATTTAAAAGCTGAGCTATATTTTTAAGCTGCAACTTTTCGCAAAAGAATGAAGATGGCCGTCATAATAGGTAATAATAAACTTTTATACAAAAGAAACTATGATTCATATTATACTAAACTTTAAACTCCGTTAAATTAACCGCCTTGCCCCTTTTACCTGCAATGTCTTTTCTAAACTTTTATTGTTCCATTACGTCTGGTAATAAAATGAAAACCAGAGAATAAATTTATCTTACTCACGTACGTTTCAAAATTTATCTCTGCACGTATGTGGAGATAGAGACCGTTAAATGCAGCTATAGTATGCTTTTTAACTTATACATAAGCGAAAACATTGTCATATATCATCCATTTATTTTATTTTTCCCTTTTTAATTATATTAATAATTAATTTCATGTATTATGAAATATCAATATTTATGTTCTCCTAACGAGACTGAAAATATATTTGTGTGATATTAATTAGAAACATCCTCCCAAGTAGAATTACAGTCAGTAAACCTTATTGAACCAATTTTTCTTATTTCTGGAATTTAAAAACGATTTTTACTGTAATAATACTTAAACGTTTGCTCTGTCATCTGTTTTTTAATTAAAAATAACAAGTAAGATCTCAAGAGAATCTCTTTACTTTACTAAGACGGGTTGTTTTCGTTCTTGGGTGTCACGTTGGCGAGTAATCTCTACAATTTTCAGTACAATAAAATATCTTCTTTTTTTCTTCGTTTGAACTTAATTACATTTACGATGTAAAATTATTTGTACTATTCTTATTATTCTATTCTAGTTCATAAAATTATTTTTACCTTAAAATGTGTAATTATATATCTTCTTTCTTAACTTAAGCCATTTTCTACTCGTTTAACAGTTACAAAAAACATACAAATACTATAACTAAAACAAATATTATAGAGATATACCTACCTAACTACTATACCTACTGGCAAATGGACTTTGGAAGCATTCTCATTTACACTCTACATTTATCATTGTTATATTCTTCGGTAACAGTTTTAGCTGGAGTTTAAAAATAATAGGGCATCGTTTTATATTGAAATTTAACATTGTAATAGAAATTGTAATTTTCCTAGGACCAATCCGCACTTCAGCGGTGATGTTCGTGGCAGTGGGCAGCGTCTCCGCCAGAGTAGCCGGCAAGATGGGCGGCTACTCTAATAAGATGAGTGGTACGAATTCACTTAATTTAATATATGAATTAATTAATATCCTCACTATAAGAACGGTTAAGAAGCCATGATGAGGCCAGTTGATTTGCATGGACACAAGCGTCTGACTGTAAACGCTACGAGCTGTTGGTTCGAATCCTACTTGAGGAAATTAAATATTTAATATTTTAATTTCTTTGCTCTGGTTTAGAAGCAAAACTCGACATTGAGTACTCAACACAAAATTCATACAGAATTCGGCGGAAAATGGGAAGTGGAGTGTCTTAACACTAGGCTCCCTGTCTTCTCTGCTAGAAACGAGATACAGCGTGAAACTGCAAAAAAATAGTTTTTTGTTTCTATAAAATCTAAAAACACGATTTGGAAAATAGAAATTAAAATTGAGGATTGATTTTATCTCAAATCATGCTTCCTAAAGCGAATGTATTTTGGAGGTCGGGACGTGTATTTACTCGTACAATTTATATAACACAATTCAATTAACTGTGTCTGTGCCATTTTCCTTAACCTATTAAATAAGATGAGTCTGTGAGGCCAGTCGTGGCGCAGGTGCACAAGTGTGTGACTGCAAACTCTATGGGTAGTGGATTCAATTCCCACCAATTCGAGATATTTTAATGTTTTAATTTTTTAATGCTTTGGGGTCGAGGTGAAGCGCGGCGTTGAGTTCCATCATTCAACACGAAATCTCCGGAATTCGGCGGAAAGTGGGGAACAGAGTGTCTTTACACTTAGTTCCCTCTGCCTATTTAATTTTTAACTTATTCTATTATTTTGTTATATAAAGGAAAGTCTACAAGTGGCATAAACGAAGAGATTATCTGGATAAGTATAAGCATGGCGATTGCTATTGCTGTACTTATAGCGATTGCCCTTTGCTACATCTTAAAAGAGAAGTGTACCAAGAAGCAAGCGTACAGGGACCAGTCATGACGATATAAAGAGGAGTTCGCGAGACATGCCCTCGCGGACTCCATCACGGACGTCGAGCTCCCAGCTTACACCCTCTACCCTCAATACTCTCCAGATGGAACCGAATACTTTTACAATTTCCATCGTTTCTCGTATTTAAAAGATAGTTTCAAATTACCACCTAAGGACTACCCTTCGTATGGCAAGGAGGATGTATACATTAACGCGTGATCCTTATACAATGCGATGGCTGATTTTTCAAAAGAATTTATATAATAAAATAAAATAATTAAATATTTATATATATTACGCCAAATGTAACTTTGAATTTATATAAAGAAATAATCAAATATTTGTAGAAATAGA
This sequence comes from Heliconius nattereri, assembly GCA_013403645.1. NCBI lineage: Eukaryota > Metazoa > Arthropoda > Insecta > Lepidoptera > Nymphalidae > Heliconius > Heliconius nattereri. The sequence continues at coordinate 4,537,665 of JAAIXI010000245.1, read as the reverse complement.
GGCATAGATCACATGTTTCGACGATAGTGTGTACAGTACGGTGAACAAGTTTTGGCCGCCCAGAAGTTAGACGTGGACTAGGATTTTTCTTTTTAATATTTTCTTCTCGAGTGAACAGCGGCCACGACTTATTAATCGTACTGTAATATGTAGACAACGTGTATATGTGAAAATTATTAAAAATGTAATATTTACAAAGAAAGTATGAATGTTTGAATGTAATTATATACGAGTACAACTTAGCACGTTACCATCAAAGAGGTTCTTACTGTGATAAAAGTCTTGGGTTGGTTCAAGGATCTCATTTGTCTTTCATCATATAAGCTACAATTAATTATAAAGGACTTACTTATCCTTTAATACTGTGTGGCTTGAGAGTTCATTTTATATTACCCAATCATGAAAATTTTGTAAAAAATATCATAAATATTTTATTTATTAATTATTATTTTTAACTATTATTCTATATTGAAATATGTAGATATAAAAGTAGACATAATGGAATTATTAGTAATTTATTATTTTTTATTAATGTATGAAGTAGTATTAAAATTAAATATCTTTGACCACTAGGAATAGTAAATTTTAAATTATTTTATGTAATAATATTGTACATAAGTGAGTGAGGGCTAATAAATATATGGTTTTTTCACATTCGAAATATCACAAAAAATAATTGTATAACAAAATAGACAAAATTAATGAAATTAACTTTTTAAAGTAATTCCTTTAATATCAACCTTATATTGAAACTACATCTGTACCTGGTCTTGAGTTATATATGACGTTTGGGATTAATAAAGTAATTCTGTACATAAATATTACGTTGTTCTTTATTTTCATGCAAATAAAAAAATATTTCGTAATTTAAGAACGTCGAAGAAGAAGACAGCGGCGTTGAATTGCGCCACTCAAAACACACCAGGGCTCGAGGTAAAGTTTGCCAGATTCCCTCTACCCACTATACAATCTGCGGGATAGAGCGTAAAGCCAAAAACATAGAAAAAGAAGAACAAAGAAGAACATTTGTAACGGTGTAAGCAAATCTTAAGTAATACTTGCATCTACATCAAGCTCTTTATTCAACTTAGCAAATTTTCTACAATGTTGTCGACAAGGCTTTTAACAATTAAATCTTTTAACAACTATTGTTATACTTAATAGCTATAATTACAATAGAGACCGACGTGACGTGACGTGACGGTTATAGCTTTGATTCCCACACGGGGTGAAACGAATTATTTTAATTTTCTTACTTTGGTAATAAATCCTATGTAACGGACTAAGTGAGCCTCCAGAATGCGGCGGAAAGTTGGGAACGGAGAGTTATAATGGGAGCAGAGTGTCAAAGACTCTCTGCCTACCCTACTAAGAACTAGCTTTACATTTTTGTTCAATTACATTTATATGCACTTGCGAAAATAAACATCTATACTTAAAAACTTATCACGTACATAATATTTCTTGAAAGCACATATGATATCATATTTCATTTACGGCTTCGAGATATTTTATGACTTTACATCTTACCAGATTACAATTTCATGTTAAGGTTTCATAAATATTTATTACAGGTTTCGATCTTCCTGAATTCTTCTTTAAACCCAAGTACGTACCTATAAAAGAGAGCCAATCGCAAGTTTATAGAACATTTTCTAACTAATAGGACCATTATTTCGTGTTGCTTTGTTCTTAGCAACAATAGGAAATTTATCTATTTAAATTAAACGCGAAAATTTTGTTAGTATAGCGTCTTAAAACAAAGTCGGTCATAAGCATTTTTCTTATTAATGATTATATAAAAGAATGTATTTATTATCTTTTCCTTATTTTTGGGGTTCCATACTTTGAATAATTAAAACCGATAACTTCTTCTTCTTCGTCTCAATGATTGGAGAATTCCATCACCATTCCATCAGATCGTCATATGAGCAGGTGAATGGACATTTCGTGCAGGAGAGTAAGTGTGCCATCGTTTGTGGATCGGCGCCACACACACAGGGTGACTTATCCCTCAGTTCCCTTCTTACCCCCACAATGAATTGGAATGTTCACTGATAACTTAAAAAGTCTTATAGTTAGTAAGTATAATATAAATTAAACTTTTGATGTGGTAAGCATTATATAACAAAAAAATAGACAAGTCCATAGTCAAAAAATATAATTTAATACTTAGGGCTAGTATTTACAGTAAAATCTAAATTTATTCATTTGATTGTCTACTTAATTGAGAAAATATAAAACAATTTACCTGAAAACTGAAAATTCTTTTATAATTTTACTAGTGCAATTATGTATGAATAAGTTCCAGCTATAAGTATTTAAAGTGAAAATTACATTACTCTGGCTTAACCTCAAATGAATCTATTCAAATGCAACACCGATAAAGCTTTGAAGATCAAAGAGATTTCCAATCTTTTGAATTTCCTTTACTTTAATATATTTACTACAAAAGAAACTTATTCAATTTATTTATTTAATTGGTTATAAGCTAATGAAAAATTATTTCTAGAAATAAATTTATAATATACGCTAACCAAGTCGTATTACAATTTACCTTCTCTAGCAAATAAATTAAAAAGGAATCTTGCTTAGAATATAATGGAATTCTTTTGACTTTAATTTTTCACGCAAGAGGCTGTTAATTATAATTAGACTCTAGAGTTGTACTTATTTATATAAAACTTATATTTTAGGCCGATAATTTGTTAAGAATGACGCACGCGCCTCATTTCCAAAATCGAGTATATGCTCCTCCCGTAAAAGAAGTCCACGTCCACGTCCAATATTACTAAATTTAAAAAAAAACTTTTTTTAATTTAAATATATACAGACTAGCTGGAAAATAGAAAATGTTTGTTATACGACATGAGTCAAAGTGCATTCATATATATGCAACATGCAAGTTTGCTGTAGACTATAGTGCTCTATTTACATGACAGCGGCGACGCACTACGAGCAGTCTAGCGTTGATAGCGGTGACCGTGCATTTATTAACAGCGAATGTAGTGTTCATATTGAGATTGGAGTCACTTTCATTTAAATAAAAACTTTTAGAACGAAAATTAAACGCATTTGTCCAATATCGACAGAGAATATAAGTTGTTTAAGGCTTAAGACACAAAATTAATCGTTTATATTGTGCTAGCAAGTAATATACTCTACATAATATAATGTATTTGACAATAATAAATAGTAAAGACCATAAATACAAAGGGTAATGTAGGTGGGTCTTCCATATATTAAACTATAATTTTCTTTTTATTTCATAATAAAATAAATATGTATGTTAAACCGTCCCAATTGAGGAATATCCCTGATAACGAGGCAAAGTAAGTAAACAAGTAAGTAAACACAAGTAAGACGACTTAAGTCTTCATACAAAGTTTGAATGTTTTAAATAGCTTTACCGTGTGTTTTATATAAACGACTGTGCACTTACAGAATAAATTATGAACTTGATAGAGACCGTTATGTGCATTTATAGAATTAGTTACGAGAGTGTATGTTTATTATTATAAAATATCTCGCATATATATGTATGTATAATTTAATTTAACAATTAACAAAGAATACAACAAATTCGTGTTACGTTTTATTATTTTCGTTTATATTTAATTATATTAACAGTTTTTATATGTATTTGCTATAAAATTAATCAGTCAAGCCTACATTACCTGGTTTACATATTTTCCTTACATTTACTGTGCAAAATAAGAAGTTATCATAAGATGGATATCCACAGTCAACTTTCTAAGAACATGGACGACATCGTGACACTGTTTCAAGCACGTATGGATAACTTTGACAAGGTACTATTACAAACACAAAACAAAAGTCCAATCCAGAATTCTCAGAAAGTCTTTGGTGATCTGGCTACATTGTCTTCTGATTATACCAAATTCAAGGACTTTATTTCTAAGACGTTGTCTATGTTGCGTCAGCAAATTCATCTCCTCACAGAAGGCTACGATATGCAAGAAGCATGCTCCCGAAGGAACATTTTACTGTTTGCCCGAGACTGCAGATGAACGCCCAGAAGCTATAGTGTTGAATGTGCTTCATGATAAATTAAAATTATCAAATATAGACACTTCTATGATTGATATATCATATACCAATGTACGATAAAGAGTAAGCCCAGGCCCATACTGGTCCGCTTTTCTAATTTAAAGTAAAGAAATTTAGTGTGGAATACCAAAACTTCGCTTAAAGGTTCCAGTGTAACAATGTCAGAATTCTTGACAAGACCAAGACAAGAAATCTTTAGTGCAGATCTAGAGTGCTGGAAAGCATTTTGGCATTAAGAATTGCTGGATGACTGATGGAGAGGTTATGGTGATTCGGCCTGACAAAAGTCGCAGAAAGGTGGTAACAGTACAGGAACTTCAGATCCTTGTCAGCAATCATCCCCAGCCAATTAGTTCCAAAGATCCAGTGCCTTCCAGGGTTCGTCGTGGTGTTAAAAACGTTAAATAGTGTGCTTACTACTATATTTTCCTATATAGTTATAGTTTCTAAACCTTGTATTTGTGTTAAATTTATTTTATATACTTTATTAATACTCAAATCTCGTTGGCGGCTTACGGACGATTTTTCCTTATCTTGTTTTATTAAAATACATTAGTTTTGACAATCACACGCAAGTAACCTTTGTAATTGCTTTGTAACTACTAACTATAACTTGTATTGTACTACAGCCGCGCCGCTGACGTCATACTGTTAGCTAGTTCGGATAGTCGTAGTTCGGTAGATGTGTATGATAAATGTATGGATAATCGAAATATATATATTTATATATATGTATGTATGTGTATATGTATTTATATGTGTGTATTGTGTGTATATATATTTTCATAAGGAATGGTATAGGTTTAACTGTGTTCTACTTTCATTGTTCTATTAAACAAGGTACAAAAAAAGATAATATATTTATATTGCTTGTAGTAATATATCTTTGTACTGTACCAAACTTATTAAGTTACGCCTATTGTTGTTTACATTGTGTAAACAACAATAATGTGGTTTATGGTGTTGTTAATATTGTAATTTAGCATCCTCTCTTCCGAACTGCCAGTGAATGTGGGTTTGATTATATTAAAGTTTTTTTTTGTATAATTATTGGGGTTGCTGTAAACAGTAGCCGATATTAATATATTAGAAATATTTATTATTTATATTTTACATTTATTTTAATTACATATTTTTATCATTTTATATTTATTCTTATATCATTTTGTTATTGCTGTAAGTATATACATATACACATATTAAGTTCATAAATTATGTCAAATATTGATGAACCCTTGAACTACATGTTCCTCGTCTGAAAGTTTTCATAGTGTAACAACTGATGGTAGTGATTTTTCTTTGGATTGTAAACTTCAATCATTATTCAATGTGAGCTCTTGCTTGAATCTGGTGCACATCAATGCTCAAAGCATACCAGCGCACTGCACCGACCTTCTTGTGTCGTTTAACAATGTACCCGTCTACTGTATCTTAGTCTCAGAGTCATGGCTTAAACCTTCTCTCCCTTTTTCTCTTTATTCCATTTCAAACTTTAATCTCATCAGAAATGATCGTATTAATAAAAGAGGCGGTGGTATCTGTATTTACCTTAAAACTGATATTTCTTATAAGATCTTACAACATTCTCCCAATGAATACTCAGCCAATTTAGAATATCTTTTTCTTGAAATTAATTGCCGCCATACTAAAGTCCTTCTCGGTGTTGTTTAAAGTCCCTCCACGAATTTTAATTATGTCCATACCTTTGAAATAGTTCTAGAAAGCCTTGTCTCTTCTTATGAACACACAATCATTATGGGCGACTTGAACACTTGCCTTCTAAAACAAGAATCCAGAGCTAAAAGGTTACAATCTTTTATGACTTCTTTTAATCTCTCTATTCTTACCCTCTCTGAAACACATTCTCCTCCAAATTCTGACCCCTCTTTGATTGATGTCATTATGGCCTCCAAAGCGGAGTACGTACGTATACATGGTCATCTGACCCTTCTCGTACCATGACCTCCTGTTTGTAAGTTACACTTTATCACTACCTAAGCGAAAGGTAAAGTGTTAATGCGTCGTAACTATAAGCATAATGATCACGACTCGTTTGCTTCAGACGCTACTTTAATGGATTGAGCTCATTTTTATTCATCTTCTGACATTGACGAAAGAGTTGAAATTTTTAACAATAACTTATTATCTTTATTTGACGCTCATGCACCACTTAAACCAATCCGTATTAGACTCCCGCCTGCCCCTTGGCTAACTTCGTACGTAAAGATAATAATGAAGAAACGCCATAAAGCCACCCGAGTCCAGAGAATGTTGCTGTCTATAAAAAGCTGCGAAATCGATGTAACAGGTTGTGTAGAGATGCAAAACGCCGGTACATAACTTCCTGCATTGACAATTTCTCTCCTTCTCAAACATGGAGATTTTTTGAGTCACTAGGCGTGGGTAAATCTCGTAACATTTAATTCTGTGGATTTTGATGTGTTACTTGGTATCCTTTCCAAACTTAACATCTCTCCTGCTGCCACTGAATGGTTTCGTTCTTATCTTCGGGGTCACCAGCAAAGAATCTACACCGGAGAGCTTTGGTCTGACTGGGCTGATTTGGTAACTGGTGTACCTCAAGGCGGCGTACTCTCTCCTCTGCTCTTTTCCATTTTTATAAATGAAATTACCAAAATCCTATCTTGTCAATACCATCTCTACGCCGACGATCTACAGCCACATATAGACACGCCACTCTTGAAGACTTAAATACTGCAATTCTGAATATTAACACTGATCTCGCTCATATTAGTGAGTGGGCGACTTTGTTTGACCTTCTTATTAACCCGTCCAAATCTCAAGCTCTAATAATTGGCAGTAGGCAATTACGTGCCAGAGTAGATTTTAACACCTTGCCTTGCATTAAAATAAACGAGACAATAATACCGTTGCCTGATTCAGCAAGAAATTTGGGTCTCATAATTGATAGACAGTTATCGTGGTCTGGGAACATTGATGTAATCAGTAAACGCATACATTATTCTCTGCACTCTCTTAAACGCCTTCAAAATTTTTTACCCATTCGCACTAAAATCATTCTTGCTCAATCTCTTCTTCTGCCACTGCTAGATTACGCTGATGTTTGTTATCCTAATGCTAATGAAGAGGCTCTCCACAAACTTGACCGACTTGAGAATATGTGTATTCGTTTTATCTTCAGCTTACGCAAATTTTACCACGTGTCTGATTTCCGTCGACAACTGAATTGGCTTCCTGTGCGTTTACGCCGTAACCTGCACATTCTCACTATGCTTTTTAACATTTTAAAATCATCCTCTCCTCCTTACTTAAGGGAGCGTTTTCAGTTGACACTTCCAAGTGAAAGACCTGTATGCTCATGTGTAACTCAAAGAAAGCTTGAGTAACCTATATGTAATACCTCTTTCTATGAAAAATCCTTCACAGTTCAAGCAGTGCGCTTATGGAACTCACTACCTAACTCTATACTGTCGGGCAATCCATCTCTAAATACTTTTAAAATCAAATTTGTTTGTATGTGTGTATGTTTGTATAAGTATATTTATGTAGGTATAGTAATATTGATTAATATTATGTATATTTTTATGTAGGTTTATTATTATTATTATTAACATAATATTAAAATACCGCACCCGAATCATTTCTTTTAACATCTCCTACATTCAAGGGTTTCTGGTAGAGATCTCTATTAGAGATAAGTTATCCATTGTACACATTTTTTCGTTTGTTATATTAATATAATAAATTCTAGAGAATAATGTAATTCCCGTGTACTAATTGGAGAAATAATTGGGTTTTTGAATTCTTTCAAGTATTACAAGAACACCACTGCCTATCTTTTATTTATACCTATGTTTGATTTTATTATAGAATAAATAAAAAAAATAAATCAGTTTCAAGATGTATCCCGCATACAGCAATTTAGGGAGAGGGAACCTATTGTTTAGACACTCCGTGTTCCACGTTTTTTCCCAATTTTTTATAGTCACGTTAATAATTAACTAATTCATTGAGGTGCATTACATGTTCTGTATTTTTCTTAGAAAAACAGCTGCCAGGAATGTTATTTAAAAAACACCGCCTTTGAAAAAGCCTTTGAATCTCAAAACGTTCTGACAAACGCAAATCTGATAAGTGACGGTAGATATCTGTAGGCACTTTTGGTGAACCATTGTGAGATAAGAGCCATCGAAAACAATGGCCATTTTCTTGAAGTAATACTTGAGTATTCGAAGTAAATATTTAAAAGCTACTTAAAGAAAATGTTAAATATTAAAATATTACAGGCCATTTGCACATTCTAATATGTATGTTTCTACATTTTTTTTGAGAAGAATATAAGCAAGCTACAATTATCGAATAGTGAAGATCAAAAAATCCTAAGGCATCACCATCTTTCTTTCTTTCACAGCCAATTTTTTAACATCTTTAAGTCCCAAAATACTTAAGTGGTAAAGCATGAGCTACAAAAATAAATTGAACGAATGCTACTCCACTTTATTCCCTTTTTTCATATGTGGGTATAACAAAACGTCTATCTAATTTATCCACGTGTCATTCGAACTAATCCTTATAAACAGCACGTGATGTGGGTCATTCGATTATACCATACTATCATTGGGTGTGCCAAGATAAACGTAATAAGCTTTTTTTAAAATTCTCATAATTCTTATTAATAAATAGTTAAATGTGATTAATAATGTATAATTGTTGATATTTTTTATAGCTACAGGCTGTATCCCGCACACAATAGGATAGGCAGAGGGAGGATGTTAAGAAACGGTGTTACCCACATGCCTCCGAATTCTGGAGGCATTGTGTGTTGAGTGGCGGAACTAAACGCTGCACTTAACCTCGACATATCTTCGAAATTATTGTGAATCTAGTGATGATCGAAACCACACGTTTTTGCAACGTTTATTTTATAGTTATAGCTAATATGTTGTAAAACCGAGCCATACACCAGTATGGCTACCAAGTAGGTGTGAATTTTCCGACAGAACTAAACTTATGAAGCTGCGTTCGATCCCCACAGACGAAAAAAAATTATTAAACTTCTCCTTTTTTACTCTCCTTTTAGCTATATAAAGCAATGAGTACTTTGATTACAAATATCTCTCATAGCAACGAAAGCAAGGGCTCAATTTAGTAACAGCTGTATAAGCAAAGAATAGATGTTTCACAGCGCCACTGTAGGAAATACTAAGAAAAGCAACTTATTAAAAGCTAAAGATATTTTGAGCGAGCTCGATCACGTTTTAAGCTGGCGCTCACAGACGTGAGTATCATCGTTTTGGAAATAGATGTGTAGCTTCATGTTGTATCCCGAACATAGCAGAGTGGGCAGAGGGAACATGGGAACCTTGTATTAAGACACTCCGTTCTTTATTAAGACACTTCGGTTCTCCACTTTCCGCTGAATTTGAGTGGCAAAAGCTCAACGCCGCGCTATGCCTCGTTAGCAGAGCGAAAACAGTCGAGTGAGACTCGAACCCAGAACTGTAGCGTTTACAAAAGCTCGCTTGTGCTCCTACATATATATATATTTAGTTAAAATTATATTCGAACTTTAACTGTAAGTATTTAATGACAGATACCTCTTTAATATTTTTTTTTTCAAAAATATTTCAACTAAGTAAATTAAATTAGTGCCAGCAAACTTAGATAAAGCAATGTAATTTTGTGAGTTATGAAATGGAGTTTTTCTCGGCGCCTCTCAAGTGTGGAGCCCTACTATTATTGGGTAATTTTGTACGCCCACATTCACGCTGGTGTTTAATAGACGGAGGGTATTTTAAGGACTCGTATTTTTGCGATTGTACTTCAGAGAAAGGTTACTAGGTCAAGGCGAAACAGTAAAAGCTTTGATTGTATACAAATATATACTTGCTTAATCGAGGAGATTATTAATTTTTTAAAAAATCTTATCATTACAAATTTGAAAAATATTTCGTACTTGCGAACCGCTTATAGCTTTTTATAGTTACCAGTTGTTTAAATGATCTCGAAAAAGAAAGATATCTTCTTATGGCATAATATAAAATTCATGTATAGCAAATTAAGTTCTCTAAAAGATATTGGGCTCCCTGCGATCACTACAGTAAAAGGTTCTAACCACTAAAACACTGTAACGGTAAAGACGGTCGTGGGTCCGATGCTCACTTGAGGGAATGAATTATTATTTATTAATATTTTCATTTCTACGCACATTTCTGGCATCAAGGCAAAAGCCTCGAAAAAATCAGCGGAAACTGGATAACGGAGTGTCTTAATATTAGGTTCCCTCTGCCTACCCTGCTGATTTAGCTGTTTTTTTTATTTACATATCGATAATGACGAAATATCAAATAATAAGGATTAAAAAATACCGTAATAAAATTTCACAAGGCGAAATCCTGATCGAACGCTATATAAAATGCAGACCGCAATGCTTCAATACGTGCTTTATTCGGAGTAATAGCGCGGCAATACTTTTTGAGTGAACAGATAAAATTAATATCCCAGAGCTGGCTGAACAGAATTGTTTCTTTTTATTTGTTTCTTTCTTCTATATATAACAAACAAATAATATAGGTATATTAGTCGATGTGGTGACAAGCGTGTAAATGTCAGCGCGACAGGTTGTGAGTTCGATTCCCACTCGTGGAAATTTACTATTCATTTTTTCTTTTCTTCGCTCTGATGCTGAGTAAACTTGATTAAACATAATATAAAGTTATATATTTTAGAAACAATATATATTTTTTATTTATTTATTGAAATAAAGCTAATAATTTTTTTCTGATTACCCCGCTAGGAATAAAGTTAAGTTTAAATCATAAAGCTAATGTTAAATATTAAGGGAAGCGTTCCGAAAGTTAAAACTGCAATTAAATCTATTGAGTCGCTTCTGAGATTAGCGTGAACAAATGCACAGAAAGACAAAAAAAAACATCATTGATTTGGTTCTATTAAATGCAACTAATAATATTTTTCCGAACATATCTTCCATGTACCCCGTAGACCCCAATCCGTTACAATTTTATTATTAGTATAGGAAATGCTCAAATATGCAGGTAGCCTGCAACTCGTTAGGTTAAATAGATTATACTCTACGTGCTGCTTCCGCACCAGTAACGTGACAGTTCAATTTTCTTGGTAAATAGTGATGTCGCCACATTACGATCAAAGGACGTTCCAAAGGTCTGGTTTCACAGCTGATAGAAATCTTTAATCCACGCTATATTCCGCACACAGCAGGGTAAGCAGAGTGAACCTAGTGTTACGATACTCCATTCCCCTCTTTCCGGCGAATTCTGGAGGCATTACGTGTTGAGTGACGGAACTCAACGCCGCGCTTTCCCTCGACACCAGTGCGAAGAAATGAAAATAGAAATTTAAATAAATATTGCATTTCCTCGAGTGGGGATTGATTTTACAGTCACACCAGATTAATTACGCTAATAGGAGAAATGAAACTAATACGAATGACATAAATTAAGACCTGACCTGAAGAGTAAAAAAAATTATGTTACCTCTTTTCCTTTTTGCTACGCTAACGGTACTAGGTGCTTGTTGTAGTTTACAAAACTAGAATTCGCATTGAGTTTGAATTGTATTTTTAAATTAAAGATAATTCTAAATACAAAATAAATTCAGATCGCTAATTCTTAGAAAATTAGATTGCGAACTGTAAACTCATTTTACTTTTTTAAATATACTATATTTAATATAATTCATTTTAAATTGTTATATAATTAAATTGGGTTCAACCTCTGGGAAAAAAGCTCAATTACAGAATAACCTCGATGTTCAGAAGATTTCCTCATTAATATACACTACTTGAGCCGACGGCAGAAATTTTCCACCTTAATTATGATGTTCACCTGTGAGTGCAGCTTTCTACTTTTTTCAATTAAAATGTAACGAGCATAGTCCCTAGATTAACCGCTTTTACTATAGGCTGAACAATATATATGCTTTTTTTATATACCAAAAAAGGTATAGATAAAATTATCTTATTTTATTTTAATCTTATTACTTATATTTCTACGGATTAAAATAGTATTCTAAGTTAAAGTTTAATACGTTTTTTTATGTTCATAAAGGATATTTAAAGAAGAATTTTATTAAAAAGTGAAAATTTAGATACTGTAGTAAAAAATAGACTTTTGATTTGTTATTGAAATATTGTAACTTCTAAAGATTTATGTTTCAATCTATATATGCCTAGCATGAAATCATTTATCATTTCGAGTGTCGCATTATTTTTTAGTATTCAACTTTACGGCAAACAATTTAATTATAAATTAAGTTTTTCAAAAATAACTTATTTAATTAGTAATGAAATGATGAACAGCGCAGCTCCCGACTTGTTACAAGGAAGTTCATTATGACTCTTTTGATGTGCGAGCAACTGAAACTTTACGTTCTGAGTGTTCTTACTTTTGTCTTCACTTCATACCTTGTTCAACAAGCGTAGTCATTTTGTATCTATATAGAGGTATATCGTGGTAGATGGGGCAGGGTGTGAGTATAAATAGCACCTTACAAACAAAGGATAATATAACTCATTATAATTGATTACAGCCTAAATATTAGGTACAGCACAAAACTCCAGACTCTAATTTAGATTAACGTAGTGTACATATATATGAATTGGATATATTGTGGTATTCGAAAATATATATATTTTTACTAAGTCCAATGGCGTCCCACAGCCGTCATAGTTACTTTTTTAACGCCTATCTAAGAATATTTGGCCTGCTAAGACGCTTCTAACGATACCTCAATTATGTAAATCCGTTCAACGGTTCTGGAGATATGAGGTAATAAAGAATATAACATACATACATACAAGATACGCGTGAAAAACATAACCCTTCCTTAGCAGTCGGGAAAAATCCACAATCAGCACATAAAACTAAATTATTAAAGTCATTCATTAATTAGGCCAAATTTTTAACGACTTTAAATAATTTGACATTATTAATTAAATGAAATGTATAATAATTTATCATAAGAGCGTGTGCCAAATTTACTTATAATTTTATTTCAATTTATGATAGATACAGAAACAGCAAAAATTGAGTTATTTGTTTTACAAGTCAACTCTTGGCTTAAGTGCTTTCTGACCCACTTCAAAAACTTTGTTATATCATTTCGGACTTTTATTACCATGATTAATTCAATGAATTATTCATTTTGTTAAACGTGTATAATCCACAATTATAAAATTTGTATTTCTTTATGTCTAAAGCCTAATATATCATCATCATTATAATCTGTTAATTGTTGAGGCTGTTGCCTCTCCTCATCACTGCTGGAAATAGACTTCTAGAGATATTACTAGAGATATTCTCTTCTAGAGATTCTCCTTGGTTAAGATATCCTAGACTTTTAAGGTATATTTACGCCTACTTTATATTCAAGGAAAGTAATCTGTTCTACGTTCGATCGCCACTTACGCTTATAAGCTTAGGCTATATGAGTTGACATCTTTCACCTATTCTGAAAAATTATACATTAAATTAATTAAATCAGGCTAGTCGCGGTGCAGGTGTTAACGAGAGGCTGTAGGTTCAATTCGAGAAGGAAGAAATCATACATTTAATATTTTCATTTGTTTTCTCTGGTAACGTAGCAAAGCGCGGCGTTGAGTTTCTCCACTAGCAATGCCTCCCGAATTCGGCGGAAATTTGGATATGGAAGTATCTTGTCAAAAAAGTTCCTGATAAAATATGTAAGAAGTATACACATATTATATTTTATAAAATATACATAAATTTTATTTTTAAATAATTAAAAAATAATATTACAATGATTTAATTAATATTTTCGCTACGTATACAAATACAAGTCGTATAGATGGTTATCTTCTGGACTATTATTGTCTTATAAATCTATTATTTTTTCCAACTAAAACAATCTTAAAAGCTATTTGTGTTTGTATTACAGGTAAGCTATTCTATTTCACAAAACGTATATAGCGAGTGTATTGTACACGACAATGTATACACTACATAGACTATCAAAACTCCTTTGTTCCAGTTTAATTTAGCATATTTCGGATAATTAAAATTAGTCGATGTTACATCTACATACATGTTTGGTATCGTATAATATAATATTATATAATATTATTAATAATATTTTATAATATAATATTATTATAATATATTAAAATTAGTACAAAGACAGTCTTAAGACTTATGTTCCTAAATAGTTATAGAAGAAACAGCTATAAGTTCTTCCTCTATTGCAGGATTCCGTCCCCTATTTTTCAATTCAATTTTCGAAACCGCGCGTGCTTAGAGGAGGAACTCATTACCGCGCTTTGTCTTCTGAAGCTATGCCTGAATGGGGGAAAGCTATGCCTGAATTACAGAAAAAGCTTGAGACCTCCAATTTTTGTACAGAACACTCAAGCGACGAGCCCAACTTGCGCTTGTCCGGTTTTAAAATTTGGTAATGATACAATAATTAACAATATATTAGCAAAATATTTTTTAATGGTTTGGAGTAAGTGTATACACTTGCATTTGAAGGAGGTTTACCCATGCGCGAGCACGTCTTTCTTGTTTTTTTTGTAATTGCAATTTATTTCAATTTATTTATTTCAATCGTAAAAATTAGTCCATCTGAAGCTTTTTGAACTTTTTAACTTTATTTAGTGTGAGCACTGGACTAGAAAAGTAAAACAAAATATAAAAATAATAGAAATTTAAGAGAATGTAGAGCGGAAATGCAATCATCACTACAGTAGTTTCAATTTGAATGGTTTACTGTTGTTGAAGTACAGTTTGAACAGTTGGTGGGTACTTGTCTCTTACTCAACGTGCCGCATCACCAAATTGCACCATAAATATGATGAAATAGCAAGAGTGTGGTTTTAAAATGGTCTATATTTACTCCAGTGTCCTAAGAATGTTCGTTAGCGAGGTTGCGGAAATACCAGTGTGTAGATTACTAGGGTTACCACGCTACTAAAGCACTTTAGAGTTTCAAACGTATAAGTAAATCTTGCAGTCCATTCTCAACGACAAAGCAATTCGTGCAATAGAAATAGTACTGACTGTTAGCACGTGGACTTTTTGTTATAGGTATATATATATAGTTGAAAAATATATTTAATTAATATTATATTTAATAAAAAATATATTTTTATAGAAAACATAATGGAATGGACACGAGAATTTAGGTCACTTGATGGTAAGTGATCTCCGCCCTCCGACCACGAACTCGTGGGCGGTGGTAACAACGGAGGATCTATTACAATATATAATTACATTTAAACCGAAACATTTTAGAAAAATATATAAAAATATTATTTACTTAATGACATTCAGCCATAAGAGTAAATTGAACCTTAGGCTAGGCTTAGTACAAATCTGAGAATAAATACCAATTACGGATAAACCTTCCTAATAGGTTTACCGATTCTTAACTTAATCCTAGTGGTTTCATTGCACTCCCAGATAAAATCTAATTATAATGAGATCATAAGACAATATTAAATACGCAAAAGGTCATATTATTGTACATGTAAAATTGAAAATTGATATTTTAATGATTCAATTTAGATTACAAAATATATAAAGTTTAGATTACAAAATATATAAAGTTTAGATTTCATTTCATTGTTTCATTATTCATCGTGGATTCAGGATAAATTTACCTTTTTTATAATAAAGAAAATTCGATCAATATAAATGTCGGTCCGCGTGGCTTTCCAAGGAGAAGCAACTGCCAAAAGGAAATGAGCTTCCACGTTCCTTCCAAGCCTATAATTCTATACCCAGGTTGATTAATAGGTACCTATAGCTTAATTTTAGATTGTTTGATCTTTGTGCATCATATAAAAAAATATTTATTTATTTAATTTAAAATGGCAATATTATTGAAAAATAAAATCTAAATGTAAAGACACAATATACCAGTATAACTTTCATTATTATTTTGTGAATAAAATCTACACATAATATATGACTAGAACAAATGACTAGAAGTTATAGATAAAATGGCTTTTGTCTATAAGCCTTGTGTGCCCTACTCAGAGTACAATGAATACTTCAGATATACGAGTAGAACCAGTTCCAAATAGGACTTTAGAGCATTGTCGAATAGCATTAAAAGTCTGAAGCTTGCTTTTCATTATGAATTTATAAACAGGATTCTATTACTATAAAATGATACTTTTCCTCTAGTTGTTCTTCTGTTACTTAGGTTTCTTTTTAAAACAGTTAAGTTAGAAGATAAACTACTGCAAAATTTTCAAAACGTCGGGTTTCCGAAATGGTATTGTACTAAATATACAAAATTAATCCGATTGAAGAGTTTTATTTAAAATCAAATTAAAAAATTATAAAATCCGATGGTAATTTTAAATGGCCGCCGCAACAAAATGGCGGATAATATTTTTTTTTTACAGGTAAGCTACTTAATATGGACATCAAATGAAAAGACTTCATGTATAAAATATGATACATTATGTAAAAAAAAAACATCTAGATACTGAAGATGGAGCCGAAATTCGACCAAAGGATGAATGGATTCGACGAAACTAAGATAGGTGAAGATGTATTAATAGAAAAAAGAAGATTAAGAGAACTATACAGAAAAAAAATATAAAAAATAAACTTTTTCAAAAAGTAAGTTGTACTAAAATCAAGATAATAAATTTATGAAATTATAAAATGACACCTATAATTGTAATAAATAGAGTTTCTAAATTATTAATGTAATTAATTTAGATAATTGGTACACCCACCAATAAATAATCCGTTTGAAATTTGCAACATAAAGGAATATCTAATAGCATAATTGATATCGGCAATAAATTATAACATACTAGTAATCATAGTCCTATACACTAATGAAGTTATAAATTATTATACCTTCTAAAGTTCAAGGTTTATTTTAATAAAGTGGATTTATCACATCATCCACTCCAGGACGGATGCCTGGTGTTATGCTGTTTAATAATATTTAAATAACCATATAAATTTAAGATTTTCAAAATTTGAGTCCAGTTTGGTGTATGACTGTGAGCGCGACAGCTTATGAGTTCGATCCCCACTCGATAAAATAAAATATTTAATATATTCGTTTCTTCGCTCCGGTGGCAAGGCAAAGCGTGGCGTTCAGTTCCGCCATTCAATACGCAAATTCAAAAATCGGTGGAAAATGGGGAGATGAGTGTCAAAACTAGGCTCACCTACATGCGGACCAAAGCCTGAAGCTGAAAAAAATAGATTACATTTTTAATCTCTACTTCTACGTTTTAGCATCAAAACAGCGTAGTATATCTTCTACTATCCAGCGAGGCTCGGTCACGTAGCGGATCTTCATATAAATGTTCAGAAACATCAGATTATTGTAGTAAGTTCGTTACAAAAAGTATGAAGCCTGTTCCATTTTCAACAATCAGTATTTGTCCCTCAGAAAAGGAGCATTAAACATTTGTTTTTTCTTTTATGTGAAATATTATCTTTTCTTTTTTTTTATGACTGTTTTCAAGTTCAAAGAAATTCTACTATTATTTAATTGTAAAAAAGAATCAATGCAATTAATTATTTTTTAATAATAAAAAAAGTGTGTTTGTTTTCCAACTATAACACCTAACTGACCATTACTTGGAAGCTATATGCTTAGTAATACTAATAAGTTGACCTCATTCAATAAATATCTCTTTAGGCCTACTGCCAAGACCTCTAAATAATCTTTGCATTGAATTCTCACGAAATGCGAATGCATGTGACGTATGCGACCTGTATTTTTATTCCTATAAGATTTTCAATATTTAATATAAGTCTATAATCTAGAAAATCAATTGTGAAAACATCGATATATAAAAGAATTTTCAGGCACTAATTTTTTTTTGTCTTGCCAAAACTTTTTGAGCAAATTCAGACTTTCTTTTGTCACTATAGAGTCAAGATCAAAGTTGAAAAATGCATTTAACAATGCAGATTTTAAAGTAATAAATGTTTAATTGAACTGTTATATAAAAGACTATCTAATTTTCTTCTCAACTCATTTAATTGTACATGAAAAGGGACTAGCTATGGGCTCCATTGGTTTGCTAAAAACCATCAATCTTGAATACAGAGTAGTTTTCGAAACAAAAGGAAAGGAACACGTATGAAAAATATCCTATTTCACATTATAAATTACAATAATATAATTTATAGCAACGTTCAAATAAATATTTTATTATAACAAAATAAAAGAGCACAATTTATAAAATGTAAAATTGATAATAAAAAAATACAAAATTACTTGTGTGAAGATTAAAGATTTAATATCAGTAAATAAAGTTATACTTAATTTCCTTATTATTTTTCAAGCTTTCCATTAAAGCATAGTAAGTACTAAATATTTCAATTAATTGAGGTAGTTAACAAATAATTTGGGGCCGTCGAGGCGTACCGGCACAAAGGTGTGAATGCAACGTGACGGTTGTAGGTTCGATCCTCACACGAGGAAATGAAATATTTATTTACGTTCATATGTCCATTTTTTCTCTCTGGCGTCGTGGCAAAGCGCGGCGTTGAGTTCTGCCACTCAACACGCAATGCCTCCAGAATCCGGCAGAAAGTGGGGAACAGAGTGTCTTAACACTAGGTTCCCTCTACACTGCTGTGTGCGGGATACAGCGTGAAGCTGATTTAATTTAATTTTAATTTTAACAAATAATTTTTAGTTAGTCTCGGATTACAAAGTTAATATCGTACTCGAGTACCTTCTCTCAAATTTCCAGCGCAGATCACAATGGACCGCTCGTTGTGTCATTCTAGTTTACACTTCACTGTTTGATATTGCTTTGGCGGTGGCAAACCAATATCTGTTCGAAAATCGGTAGTCAACTATTGGACTTGAGTAATATTGCGTCTGATATTATATTTTTTTAATATCTATAGATTTTAAAATGTATATTTATAAATTTACAAATTTAAAATTTAATTAGTTAGGTGTAAAAATTAAATTGTACATTAAATATTCGAAATAATAAATAGATCAAATTTAAACCTACTGATGAATTGACTAGAAATATCTGCGTCGTTTTCTTCATCATATCATCATATCTGTAGTAGGTATATGTTTTACGTGTGAAATACAGTATGAAATTAAATATAATTTCATTTAAATGAACTTATAGTTATTTACACATTTGTCTATCGATAATTTTAATATATAGTTTATAAGATATTCCTTAGATAGCAACGAGTATTGGTCGAAAGAATATAGAGTAAATTATTCAACCTATATACTCATACTAAATTAAGAAACTTAAAATTATTTTTAGTGAAAAACAATATCATGATGTACTTTGTAGCGCAAAGAATGCTATCCAAGTTTCTGATATTAATTAATAGTTACAGAGTAAACTAATATCTCATAGTTTAACAACATACCTTTGAATAAGTTCGTAGGCTAAAGTTGTAACTCTCATAGTAATTATTCAGTAACTGTTAGATTATTGGCATATCATTATTCGTACCAGACTATGAAGAAGATAATAAGAATTTAGAATAACATGTTCCCTAAGCACCGCCCAACTCCTGCACTTCATAGAGTTTTGTTTTTTGTTAATTCGTAATTTTGTTCAGTACGAGTATATTTATTAGTTATCTATTCAGTTTATCCTTTTCACGGCTGACTTCAAAAATCGTGGCGGTGGTGATAGTCATTACTTGCCGTGTTAGCATATGCAATCTCATCAATTCAATTTGAATTCAAAATGACTACAGCAAAAATGTTGGAATTACAAATTTTCACAGCCCACCTGAAATAGATATCAAATAAAAGGACTTGATTTGAAAATACACCATAAAACAATTAAATATTTTTGAAAATTTATATTTTATATATTTAATAATATGCAAGGCCGATGGCGCATCGTTTTAATTACTTTTACTACTATAAAGGAATGTATTATATTTTATATTACCTGCTCTGTTGGACATAACACCGCATATGAATGCTCCATGCAACAGGGGCTTTTGAATATGCCACATGAAGCGTAAAACGTTAATTGAAATGCCAAGCAAGTTTATAACATACATATTTCCATTCCTTTTGTAATAAAAGCTTAAATGAAAATTTTTACACTGGCTGAAATATACTTTATGAAAAAAATTAAAATTAAAGTTCTTTTTGGTCTTTGCTTTTTAGTTTTGTGATTTTAAACTGCTTATTTTATTAATTGATTTTTTTAGAAAAGTGACATACCTGTATAAACATTTAGGTTACCTTCTTGTTTTGCTACCTTTTATATTTCTTCGAGAAACGGTTTCTGAAAATCGTTTCCTTGAAAAACTTCTTAATACAACATTGAGGAAATTGTACAGTGAAAGGTAGAAATTGGTATTTCAAAACGCACTGGAAATGTTCTTTATATTCTAACATCAAACATTTTTACGAAGAAATGTCCTGAGTTTCTATTTTTCTTCTTAACAAGTTCATGCATAACTTTAATTATTATTTAAGATAAGAAATCAATAGCATAATATATATTATCGAATATCAATTAAATAATATTAAATTAACTTCGTACTTTAAATTAACTTTCGTGACGTAGTGGAGATGCGTTTGAGTTAATACAATGAATATTTTGTGTTCAAATACTAAAATATCTAAATTCATAGAAATTATTTATTATTTATATAAAATAAAGATTTCTGAACCTAGGAGGTTATTTCAAAATGTAGGGAAGGCTGATTCAAAAACTACCATAACCCTCTCGATCTTATCCCATAAATGTTTAATAATTCATTAAAAATACGATAATTATACATAATTATTGTTAAATCAATATAATATAACAAGCTTTTATTAGGTTTATAATATTTGGACATAGTTAACGGTATTAAATATGAAATAAATAAAACGTTATAACGTCATAAAGCTTCCTCTCTTGCACGTATGTAGTGTGCCATATATTTTGGTATCACGGCAGGCAATTACTACGTTACACAATATAGCTAAGAAGACTCCAACGAAAAACGACGCTAGCTTTAAATGTTTAAAATATTTTATCATATGAATCATAATAATTTCTTTATTAGTATTAACATACTTTTATTAGCTTCGGTCTTATGTATGTTTTAAATAATCATAGTTTTTCTTTATAGGATTCAGGTTGAAAATTATTTATTGATAGCTTACAGAAAATTTGCCAATTCGTTCTATTGATTAGCTGAACTGTAATCTTCTTATTTCGAGTGAATATTTGTTATTTTGTTTCTTTCCAATGATTGAGACAAAAAAAACTTTATTTGTAATCTGTTGTCAAATATGTATCTTGGTTGAATGATTTTAAAATCAAATTGTAAATAAAATAAAATTAATTTCATTTTAAAATTCATTTTTTCATCAACAGATACATTTTTGACAACAGATTGCAAAAAATGTTGATTATTTTTTTTCTTTTGTCATTGCAAAGAAACAAAACAACAAAATATATTGACTGAAAATAAAAAATATTTTTTTGAATAATTTTAATCTTGTTAATAATGAAATTATAAAGCACAATTATGTATAAAATTATAATAAATATTTAGTATAAATGGTTTCGCATAAATATACTGTAAGACTGCGTGCTTTGGTAGTTGCCTATGTCTATAGTTGCCTGAACAATAATGTATCTCAATATGTCTTCGTCAATGTCAAATCTAAGTGCTGTATACGATATCTCGAACAATTTATAAAAGAAAATTCAACATTCAAGTTATTTTAATCTTTGTCCTTTGTATTATTTAATTCGTCGAACTTTATGTATTATTAAAGTGGATATTAAGAAATCTTGCTAAAATATTATTCCTTTTAAATCTTATTTTTATTCTGATAAATTTCGAAAATAATACACGAAACTGTAAGAATAAAATTTCATGTAATATGTAGTATGTATATATAATTCTTATTTATAAAAACAGCTAAGATAACTAAGCTAAGATAACCCACTTTCCACAGAATTCTAGAAGCATAGCGTGTTGAGATTGCGGAACTCAGCGCCGCACTTTACATCGTTACCAAAACGAGAAAATGAAAATATTAAATATTTCATTTCTTGTTAATAAAATCCACAACCTTTCGTGTTTACAGTTGTTATGGCTACTAAATTAATTTCCCAAACTAATGAAATAGCGAGTAGAGTGCGCCGTGCAAAGCCATTTTAAGTTGCTTTTACATCAGACACTACAAGCATAAATCATTCCTTCTATTTGCTTAAATATATGAAATATATAGAGAGAAAAAAATAATAAAAATACGTCAAACTATTAGAATCACAATAAATAAACACTAATGGTGACGGAGAACTGAAAATAAATAACAATAATCATAAATTACCAAAGATAGATACGTCAAACGACCAACAAATATTTATTAACTTTACTTTGGAAACTATAACAGAGTCAAATGACCCAAATCTAAATTATCGATATCTCTCGCTACGCATGCATCAAACATCATCATTGCTTAAACCTCTCTAATTTATAAGAACCAATTTATAAAAACTTTATTATTTTCAATAAATTGAATATTATAAAAAATAAATCAGCTTCACGCTGTATCCCGCACACAGCAGGGTAGGCAGAGGGGTTAGTTAGGCGATCCCCACTCGAGGAAGTGTAATATTTATTTACGTTTATATTTCCATTTCTTCGCTCTTGTATGGAGGCAAAGCGCGGCGTTGAGTTCTGCCGGTCAACACGCAATGCCACCAGAATTTGGCAGAAATTGAATATTACATATTTGAGCAATATATTGATTTCTTTACTTTTAATAATAACATCGATTATCGATTACTTATTATAATTTTCATTAACAATTGTTAGGAAAGTTTTCTTGTGCATAAATTTATACAACTGAAAGATCTCAGGTATTTACAGATTTTAAATGTTATACTGATAAGGTTTAGTTAATAAGCTTTGTTGCTACGAGCTATTACGAAATTTGTTTAATTTATTTCTCCAAGATGTCGAATTTATTTAAAAACAGGTGAAGACCTTAGATAATAAAATTGATAACTATTACTTTATATTAAACATTTATTGTCATGATACCAAGAATGTTATTTTTAAACTACGATAATTACCTAAATGTTATTTCACTACCTCTAAAGTAGGTAAATATAGAATTGTTACTATATGCGCCTCTATAATAATTAAATTAATGTTAGAAATCGTTGTAAAAATCATATAACTAAACCAGCTTCACGCTGTATCCCACACACAGTAGAGTGTGTGTTGTTTGTTGTAGCTAGCTAGCTTCAAGACCAGGTTCCCTCTGCCTAGAGGATATAAATATGGTATATAGAAGATATGAAAATATTAAATATTCCATTTCCTTAGGGGATCGAACCCGCAACGTGTCGCATTTTGCTGTCATAATTTGTGCCACTGCGCCTCGACTGGCCTGAAATAAACGTTTAAGTGTTATCATTTCATTTAACCTCTCAATTCCATGCGAACACCTAACTTAATTAACTTACACAATTTCGGTACTGTATTATTCAGTCTGAAAATCAGTAGAATAGGCATACGACTAGCGTTTGTTTTACCAGTATAATTTTGAAAATGCGTACTAAATTTTTTTTACAGCTTTGATTGATTTCTCGATATATGGCGTTTCGAGCGTGCCAGTTGAGCACAATTCATTTTTACAGCTTTACTCTTTTCCACGCATTTCAGACAGTGCCTAGTGTCAAGACATTTTGTGTCTGACAGACACATCTATCTGAAATCGAGACATTGTTTGGAATCCAACGCCTTCGTTTGTCGTGCTATGACTTCAGATACTATATGTAATTGTATGATAACTGCATTATTTAGTACAAGAGAGATATTATTCTATATTTTGAACTGAACTAAAACATGAACTGTGCAAACAAGTCAAAACTGGGTCAAAAACGTAGATGTATGCACTTCCATTGTAAAATAATAGTTACCTAAGTACGTATAAAAAGGCGGGTAGGTATAGAAGATATAATATATGAGTGCCGAGTTCTGTGTTCACTCAGGATAAAATAGGAACTCTAAATTTTACTCTACAATTTTTTACCTACAGGCTTCTTATATTTCCAATAAGGTGTTCTTCCAACTTGTACTGGACTTTAGATGGATATTTGATTAGGTGCCTGGTGGTACAGCAATAGCCAAGTCAAATATAGCGCTCGAATTTTATCAGAAGTGAACACAAAACTCAGATTTTCCATTCTGTTGTCAAAAGCGACGCTTTACTTAATATTTAACTTGGCTCTTTTCTTTCTAAAAAAAAAAGTAAAATTACAATAATTATATAATTTTATGTATATCTTTTATGTATATTATGTATATATGTGTGTCTAGAGAGATAAAAAATATTTATTTAACATTTGACAGGAACGAAAATTTTTCCCATGCAAATGGCAAAGATATCAAAAATTATCACTGACATTAAAATAAAATAATTTTAACTATATGACAATTTCACAACAACGAAATCTTGTCAACGTAGAGGTAGATAATTACAAATTGGTACAAAATTTTTGTACTACATGATACAAAAGAAAAGTAGTGCTTCGATAAAAGAAGCTATTTTATTAAAAGAAAAACAATAATATTTAAAAAAGATACACATTTTTAATTATATTAATATATTTTTTGTATATTAACATAGTGTGAAGGTCTTACATTTTGTAGTATCAAAAAAAGTATAACCCAAAATCACTTGTCCATGAAACTTTTTTGTAGTACTGAAGAAAGTAATTCGGCAAGTTGGACAGTGACAAATCGGGTCTGAAATTGTCCTCCTCGAGTAAGGATAAGTGATCATATGTATCCGCAAAAGATCGTTCATCTTCTTCGTCTACTTACCTATGTCTCTTATCTACATAAATTTAATGTATGTGTACCTATAGGCAACTATAGAAAAAATTACAATTCATAATGTGTTTTATGTATTGTTTTTGTTTTTTTTAAATCATTTCTTTTAGAGTCATTACTTATACTATTAAGGTAATGTTATACAATGTATATTGTAGCCTTTATAATATAAACCTTCGGAAACACAGTATCAAAGATACTGGAGGAAGGTCATGTAAAAAGCCTGAGGATCCCCCGGAGGGCATGTATGAAGAGGTTGATGACAGTGGATGAGGCGAAAGAGGTATGTAGAGACCGTAGCGTTTGGCGCTCCGTTCTCTCCACAGAACACATTTACTCACTCTCTGACTGACTACCCCGCTAAGGATAAAGCGTGAAGCTATGTATGTATGTATGTATGGATGCTATATAGATTTCCGCGTTTTGTGATTTTTTTTTGTATTATTAGTGCTATAATAAGTATATTACAATAAATTGCGTAAAATATTCCGGCTACCGGCAATCTGTATAAAACAAGTATTCAATAGAATATCCAGGCGCTGTATCAAACATTTATATTTTTTGTTTGAATTCTTATAAAAATAAAAATCATATAAAATTAGTAAATGTTTTCTATTAGACAGTTTTAATACGCTCTCATCAAGCTGCGTAAGTGTGAAATGTAAAAACTTTTTTCTACTTTAAAAATTATAAATAAATATAAAGAAACTCTAAGAGTTTCATTCGTATAGCATTAAAGAAATTCTTATCCTTATATTTGTATGATATAAAATCATTTTAAATAATATTAATCTTAAGCATATCTAATATCAGTTCAAATAATTAGGTAGGTACCTACTCTATATGGATGCCATGTCCTTTCTCTATCTCTATTATACTATAGAATCTTGCTAACTACAGTGTTACAGCTAAGTATAAACAACAAATAAATTAGGTAAACAAGTAATTACGAGAAAAGTATTTAAGGCTATAACTTAAAGGTGATAAACAAAATGATATTGTAATTCGTACCTACTTGAAGTGCTCTTAAAATCTTGAATTATAATAGAAATAGATTTTTTTGTAATTTTTTTCTAAATTAAATCAGATCAATTATATTAGTGAGTAGTTGTAAATTTATAAAAAAAATACAGTAGAGAAATTTTAGACGTACGACGTTAAGTATTTAGTAGACACTTTACACAACAATTATATGTACCTAATTTTTGTATATAATTTTTTTTCTAATTATGGAACAGGTAAAATCTTTAATCAATTATAATAATTTTTAAATTATTACTTGTGATATACTTTCGAGGTATATTTTTGTCGTTGGCAGACCTGTCACGAATTTGTTTAAGTAAAACGTCAAACTTCCGATTATAAAGTTCATAATGGGTTATCGTTAGTGATAAAATTAAACGTTGTTTGTAAAAAGAAGCAATACAATAGAGAGTATTTCGTGAGACCTGGCTGTTAACACTATAAAAATGAATAATAATTTGATTAAAGCTTGTTTATATGATGTGTCTCGAAGGATTAGTACACTGAATTCACAATTGATTCGAAGGCCGGGGTTGATGGTACAAGCCAAAATATCCTCTAAAGTAAGTCAACTTTACATTTTGCGTCATAAGTAAATCGTTTACTATAGTGCAATAAACAATTATTTAATACTTTTTCAACTTTCAGTATTAGAGGTTAGTTCATGAGATCACGTTATCATTATTATTATTACAAGTTATTTATCAATTGAGATACTAGTGCGTAACACTATTGTAGTTGAAGCTGTATCAAAACAGCTATTTATATGTAATAAACATCTAAAATCTTAAGTATTATAAATTCATTTATTGCTGAAGCTGCTATAGCCGACGCTTGTGGCTCGTGTGATTTTATTGTCTCTTAGAAGATTATATTAAAAGACATTAATAATTATTGTGTACAAGTGATTATTCTATCGGTTTAATTAAATGAATTATAATTGTGAATGAAATATTAAAATTTTATATTACAGTTTACATTCCTTGCCAGAAACCTACATACTAGTTTAACCATGAATGACAAACTATTGAATGGAAATTTATGGGACACAGATCCTGAATTATTTGATATTATTAAAAAGGAAAAGCAAAGACAAGCAAGTGGATTAGAATTAATTGCTTCTGAAAATTTTACTTCAATACCAGTACTACAATGCCTTAGCTCATGTCTTCATAACAAATACTCAGAGGGTATGCCACATCAAAGGTATGATTTTTTTTAATTAAAAACTTCCTAAATTACAGGCCATCTATTAAAAATGAAAGCCTTCTTGGTATGGTGGTACAGCATCTTACCATACATGCGGTTGTTGATTTGATTCCCACTCAGGGAAATTATTTATTTTCATTTCCTTGCTCTGGGTGCAACACAAAGTGTGGATGTGTTAATACTGGACCCCTCTGTCTACCCTGCTACATGTGGAATATAGTGAAAAAAATGATAACATTTTTACTTTATTTAAGGTACTATGGTGGTAATGAATTTATTGATGAAATAGAAATTTTGGCTCAGCAAAGATCCTTGGAAGCATATAGACTGAAACCCGAAGAATGGGGAGTTAATGTTCAGCCATATTCAGGTATTTAAGTTTAAGAATTTATTTTGCATATATTTATTATATCTATATCACTACCAAATAATTGATTATATTAAGTAATAATTTGAAGTTATATTTTATATTCTTTAATTATTAATATTTAACAGTAGATCAGCTTCTGACTTCAATCATTATTGCTAAAACTTTGATTCCCGATGATGGCGGAAATAGGAGGGAAACAAAAAAAACAAGCAAATATAACATAGATATCTATATATAACATATGTTCTAAGATGTTAAGCTTATGAATAATTTCACAGGATCACCAGCAAATTTTGCAGTATACACGGGAGTTGTAGAACCACATGGTAGGATTATGGGATTAGATTTACCAGATGGAGGCCATCTTACCCATGGCTTCTTCACCCCCACTAAGAAAATATCAGCAACATCAATTTTCTTTGAAAGCATGCCATATAAGGTATGTTTTTTTACAAATTTAACTAATAATTTATTGCTATCCAAAGGACTCTATTCTATTTAATTACCTTTTAACTAGATATGTGTTATTAAATAAAATGATAATTGAATTGAATTGTCATAAAATAACATGCTGTAATAGTTAATAAATAATTCCAATCTTTCCCAATCAATGTTATACATTTACCTATTTATTATATTTCTAAAATAACAATATATATTGATATAATTTATTATTTGCAGGTGGAGCCCCAATCAGGTTTAATAGATTATGACAAATTAGCAGAAACAGCCAAATTGTTTAAGCCAAGATTAATTATAGCTGGTGTTAGTTGTTATTCTCGTTGCCTCGACTATAAGCGCTTCAGACAAATCGCAGACGAAAATGGCGCCATATTGATGGCGGATATGGCGCATATATCTGGACTTGTTGCTGCAGGTACAATACAGTTTTACATTATTATATGATTAAAAACATAACCAAGATGCTTCCCATATTTATATTCATACGTAATTCATAGACCATGAATTACGTATGAATATAAATATGATATGAATTATAATTTGCAATAGTTAATGATATTGATCTTAAAAAGATAATGGTTTTTACAGTTAAAAATATATGATACCTAAAGACATAAATGAAATTATTAATAAAAAAATATATTTCGTTATTTGTGAAACAGCAGACAATATCAAAATTGCTTCATTTGCCATTGACTCTTGAAAAATAAGCTAATTGTGTCTTAGCGTCAAAACTTGGAAAGTTTTCAAGAGTTCCGTTTCCGAGATTCCAAACTTTGAACTTTCAAAATAAGCCTGAAATTATACCCTAGTAGTACCCTGGTTTTCTTTGTATAATGTGAAAAATTTATGAGAGAAAGTAGTGTTACCTATACATAGATATTGATTATGTTATTACATTAATATTATAGTTGATATCATTCAAACAAGAAGAATCGAAAAGTTTGTACAATAGATTTTTTAAAATCATGGCCATGTTTATTCACTTGGAAGTGCTCTGCTATCTTGCTATATTTATTAATAATTATTATTTTGTTGCCTTGTGCTATTTTTGTTATTATTATACTCCATAAGGTTAAATAGTAATAACTGAATACTATCAGCGATAAACATTCCATACTAGAACAAACATATGATGAAATAATTAACGTATTTGGACCAGCCTCCGCCTCCGCCTTATCACGCGTGATGACGCTGATCAATTACTTATTAACTTAAAGTAGACAAACACAGAATGCTTTCGTTTAATCTAGAAATTATTAATTACAGATAAGCAGATATATTCTGCTATTTTTAATTAGATACGCCGTGAATCCCTCTTAACGTCACAAAAGTGTCTTGATAGAAACGACGTGTCTAAATACGTGGTTCCCAGGTTCCCTCTGCCTATCCTGCTATGTGAGCGATACAGCGTGAAGATAAAAAAATAAAATACTTGTTATATATAAATAAGTTTTAAATGTTATAGAACAGTGACATTTTATTATAACCATTACGCGTTATAAGTGTACAAATTAAATGTAATCTAAGTATTTTATCTATTCAAGTTATTTGTAACTGAAATGCTCCCTTAGGTTTCTATAGGGCAATGACATTTTAATTGACGTACTACGCGTATTTTATCTATTATTTTTTTTGTATTAATTTTGATTATATGTAATGCTAAATTAAGTTAAAATTAAAACAATTATATATTATATGTTTCAAAAATCATCATAAAAAATTATATAGATATAATCATAATAAATATTCTGGTAAAACAAATTTACTTTAGTTTAGTGCATATTGATTTCAAATTATTGCAATAGTAGTTTTACCGTTATGGTGTAAATTTACAAATAAATATGATATAAAATTTGCTATTGCTTAAAACATTTAGTTTACATATTCTTCTAAAAAAATGGTACCCTCTAACATTCTAACTAGTTGAATAAATAAATAGACACGCTGTATTCCGCCGTTTAGCAGGGTAGGCAGAGGTAATCTATGTTAAGACACTCAATTTTTGAAACATTGAATTCCGCTCAACGCTGCATCGCAACGTTTTTTACCAAAATGAGGCCATGTAATAAATAATTCACTCCCCCCAGTAGAAATCGAGGCAAAAACCGTTTACAATCAGACGCTATGCCATAACGGCCTCATTAATTTATTTAAACAATAAAGTATATTTTTTTTCCATAGGTGTAATTCCAAGTCCATTCGAATACTGTGATATAGTATCAACCACAACTCACAAAACGTTACGAGGTCCCCGCGCGGGTGTCATTTTCTTCCGTAAAGGATTAAAATCAGTTAATGCGAAGGGGGATAAAATTATGTACGATTTCGAAAGCAAAATCAACCAAGCAGTATTCCCTGGACTTCAGGGTGGTCCCCACAACCACGCGATCGCAGGCATAGCCACGGCCATGAAGCAAGCTACGCTGCCTGAATTTGTTGAATATCAGAGACAGGTAAGGGTTTTGTTGTTTTATTTTGATAAAGAAGTGTCGTTTATATTATTTGAAGTTAGATATGCGAACATTTTTTTTTTCTTATTATTATATCAATATCCCCCAATGTCACACATTAATAAGTGCCTAAAATAATAAATATGTTAAAATAAGAACAATTATTGCGAAAATTCCATTAATCCATTTAAATAGAATAATATTGTTATTAATATATTTTGTATGTAAGAGGCTGTCGTAACGCACCGGTGTAGTATGTGACTGTAAAGGGTTCGATTCCCTCTCGGACGTATTAATTATTTGAATTTGCTTTTATATTCAAAAAAGACGAAGCTCATAATAGAGCTCCGCCATTCGGCACGCAATGTCTCGAAATCCAGGCGAAAAGTAACAAGCAGCATGTCTTCACCATACCAATCCTGCTATATGCAGGATGTAACGTGACCCTAAAATAAATTATATGCAAACAGGTTATCAAAAACGCACAACGACTCTGCGAAGGTCTCAAGTCCCGCGGCTATAACATTGCAACGGGCGGTACGGACATACACCTCCTCTTGATGAACGTGCGTAGTGCTGGCCTCAGTGGTGCCTGTGCTGAAAGGATATTGGAACTCCTTAGCATTGCAACAAATAAGAATACTGTGCCAGGAGACAAGAGTGCACTCAATCCTAGTGGTATCCGATTGGGTAAGTTTGAATATGCATAATATTATATGTTTATATGTTTTTAAAAAGTAAATATTGCCAATACCTGTGACTGTAAACGCGACGATTGTGGGTTCGATTCCCACACAGGACAATGGAATATTTCATATTTTGATCTTCTCGCTATGATAACGCGGCGCGGCGTTCAGTTTCGCCAGTCAAGACACAATGCTTCCCAAGTATCTTAATGGGATCTAAGTGTCTTAATATTAGGTTTCCAGGTTTCTTCTGTCTACCCTGCTAAGAGCGGGATAAAGTGCTATAAAAAAATAAAGAATAATTTCTCTAACAGATTTACTTATCTGATCATGTAACAAAAATATACTTATCTTATAGGTACACCTGCATTAACTACAAGAGGCCTAAAAGAAAATGATATTGATAGAGTTGTTGACTACATTGATAAAGCCCTTAAATTAGGTCAAGAAGTTGTTAAACTATCTGGCTCCAAATTGATAGATTTTAACAAAGTGATCAATGAAAATGCTGATATACAAGCTAAAATGAACTCTCTGAAAGAAGAAATTGAAAACTACATCAGGTCTTTCCCTCTGCCGGGTTATGAAACATACTAAATGTTTGTAACATTTTATTATTCGACAGATCTGACAGTAACAATATTTGAGCATTTAATTTTTAAAATACATATCAATGTTATATAAAATTATATTATAGTTTTTAAGATGACATTGAGGCTAATTTAGTGCTTATTATGTATGACATACATATGTAAAATTGACAAATTATGCATATTTTTTTATATAAATATATATAGTATATAATATGTTGACTGTCCAATATTTTTGATGACTGTTTATAAAATATCTTGATCTGTTAAAATGACTTAAGTGTCTTGAATTAATTAGTATTAGGCTTAATTGAATTAATTTTTATATTAAAACTTGAAATTAGTTATTTGTTTTATTTTCATATTTATTAAGTATTATATTAATTCAAATAAAAATAACAATATATAAAGAATTAGTTTTGTTGTGTAAAATGCAGGCAAAGTAAGAAAGCACCTTTACGCTGTGTCTTGTATAGCAAATTAGACAGATGGTTACCACTTCGCTCTCCATGTTCCCCCGATTTTCAAAGTGTTGAGCGGCCAAGTGGTCTATCAAAGTAAGAAAATAAAACATTCCGCCGAGAGAGAATCAAACTCAATCATCCCGCTTACAGTCGGATAAGCTTCCACTGCGCCACGATAACCTTCCAAATAGATTTTCTAAGCATAAATATATATTTTTTTATGTTATAAAAATATATATAATTTCTTGTTTAATCAATTTAATTTAAATCATCTAGACAAAATTTAATATTCATTAATGGTCAATTATATTACAAGTTGCTATTTTAAAAATTATAAGTACTATGTTTATATTATCTGTTCCTTAACAAAAGGTGTATTATGAATTATCTGTGGAATTCGACCTACAGTGTTATGTACTTATTCACCATTCACAATTTACTATTTTTCTTGTAAATTGGGTTGTTATTGAAAAAGTTGACCAACATAATTTTAGTTTCTGAGAAAATTTAGCCCATTTGAGCTAAATTATATGGTGATCAAAAACTAAGCACTGCTTAATGGGCGTACATAAAACGTAAATATGCCTTAACTTGCGTAAACTATAACGTATGTGTATTTTTGTTGAAGTGAACATAAAAGTGTATATATTTGCTGTATTAAATAAAAGTAATTGCCAATTCTTTAGTTTGAATGTCTTTCAGTGGCATAATTGCTATACTTTACATGGATAACGCAACATATTAAGTTATTGACGATATTATGTATACATTTGCGTGTGGTAAACACCTGAGAATCAGGAGAATCACATTAGAAGTATGTTCACTACTACTGGGATGGTAGCAGCACCTCAGCAGGCGACTGGCCAAGTCGCACAGAATGGCAGTACCACCTTACCTAGATCTCATCACCAGAGAACAGGTAATTATTAAAGTCACACAATCAATCTCATAAAAACTTATCAATGACGTAGAAAACTAAAACTCGTATATTTTTTCAAAATCTATGCACTAGTAAAAATTTTCTTTTGGGTATTCATGAATACCCAAAAGTAAACTTTTAATACTTAAACATTGTATAATTCTAATTGAAATAATTGTCTATATGCTTAAAAATATAAAAATATATTTTACTGTCTTTAAAAACTAAGTTTCTACTCTGAAAATCTTATCGTTATATTAACTAATATTTAATTAGAATATTTGTGTGACATTTTTTATTACCTAGTGAAAGAGATATTGCATATTTTTAAATAAATATATTGAGAATAATTTAAATAAACACAAAAATACTCTTTATAATCACCATTATCCTCTACACAAACACCAGTTTTCAATTTATATTTTTATGTCTAAGTAAAAATTATATAGTGATATCTTATATCTTCTCATATTCTCATATTACTGTTAATTGTTGCTTTTTAGGGAGGCCACCAGCAGCACCTAAATCATATGATTATCTCTTGAAAGTATTACTCGTAGGAGATTCAGATGTAGGTAAACAAGAAATATTGCAGGACTTGGAAGATGGGTCTGCAGATTCACCATTTTGCAGTGGTAGTGGTAAGTGGAAGTTTACTAACATTTTGAGCTTAAATTACTTTGTTACAATTATTACATTAAATATCATTCATTGAGGTTTTATTTTAAAACATCAACAATTAGCCACAAAAAGTATAAATTAGATAGATAGATAAAATTATTTATTGCATACACAAACTATAAGTACAATAAAAAAAAATAACTGTAGAAATATAACTATTTATTGTGTTGTAAAATAATTTACAAGGTAAGTATAAAATGAAATAAATATATTTGAACAATATTGAAAGATTTACATAATTATTTAATTAATTTACGAGGCCATAATGGCAAATATGTTGGAACTGTGTTTGAATGTAAACAAAATAAATGTGGGCTTACTTTCTATTTGAGGAAAAAAGAATTCCCCACTTTGGTAACATAAGGATGGTGTTAAGCCATTCAACATGCAGAGTTTCAAATACATGAAATAAGTGGAGAACACACTGTATTACCATGAGTTTCCTTCTATATACTCTGCTATTTATGCAATAAAGTGTGACTTAATAATATAATTTATTTTTGCCATTGTTCCATAAATCATTATTACAGTATATTTTAGTAAAGCATAAATAATACCGTTGTCTGATTCAGCAAGAAATTTGGGTCTCATAATTGATAGACAGTTATCGTGGTCTGTGAACATTGATGTAATCAGTAAATGCATACATTATTCTCTGCACTCTCTTAAACATCTTCAAAAATTTTTACCCATTCGCACTAAAATGTTATCCTGATGCTAATGAAGAGGCTCTCGACAAACTTGACCGACTTCAGAATATGTGTATTCGTTTTATCTTCGGCTTACGCAAATTTGACCACGTGTCTGATTTCCGTCGACAACTGAATTGGCTTCCTGTGCGTTTACGTCGTAACCTGCACATTCTCACTATGCTTTTTAACATTATAAAGTCATCCTCTCCCCCTTACTTAAGGGAGCGTTTTCAATTGACACTTCCAAGTGAAAGACCTGTACGCTCATGTGTAACTCAAAGAAAGCTTGAGTACCCTATATGTAATACCTCTTTCTATGAAAAATCCTTCACAGTTCAAGCAGTGCGCTTATGGAACTCACTACCTAACTCTATACTGTCGGGCAATCCATCTCTAAATACTTTTAAAATCAAATTAAAACAAAATTTTCTTAATCTCAATTAGAATCTTTAGTAGTCGCTTTGTCTTTTTCTTTATTAATTTTCTTTTTCTGTTTCAACTCTTTTATGTCATTGTATATATTTATTTCTTTGTATGTGTGTATGTTTGTATAAGTATATTTATGTAGGTAAAGTAATATTGATTAATATTATGTATATTTGTATGTAGGTTCATTATTATTATTATTAACATAATATTGAAATAACGCACCCGAATCATTTCTTTTAACATCTCTTACATTCAAGGGTTTCTGGTATAGATCTCTATTAGAGATAAGTTATCCATTGTACACATTTTTTCTTTTGTTATAAGTTTTCTGTACTTTCTTTCTTGTGTGGTACATAAATAAATGAAATGAAAAAAAAAATAACACCATATAACACATTTTTTTTATATTTTAGCATACAAGACAACTACAATCTTACTGGACGGAAAGAGAGTTAAGCTACAATTGTGGGACACGTCTGGTCAGGGCAGATTTTGTACTATTATTAGATCATATTCAAGAGGTGCTCAAGGCATATTGCTTGTTTATGATATAACAAATAAATGGTCTTTCGACAGTATTGACAGGTGGCTGGAAGAGGTAGAAAAGGTAAGTCATTAAACTTCATTTTGAATTTTTAAACTTGTATTATTCCAGATTTATTAACCAATGATTTTATTTTCATACAATAGAAGCCAATCATAGTGCAGGAGTACAAGTATGAGACTATAAATAAGACAGGTTGCGGGTTTGATTCCCACTTGTGACATTGAAATATTTAATATTTGATTTCCTAGCTTTGGTAATAAGTTCTTCCACTCAACATGCAACGTCTCCAGAATTCGGTGGAACGTGGGTGAGCGGAAGGAGGTGTTTTAATGGAAAAAGAGTGTCTTAACACAAGGTTCCCAAGTTCCCTTCCTACCCTCCTTTATGTGCGGGATATAGAGTGAAGCTGGAAAAAAGTTACCATGGCGTAATATCAGCTATAGAATTGCTCAATTTGAATTAGTAGTTTCTGAGGTTAGCGGGCCCCACCAAACTAACTCAGCAGCTTTATGATATTAATGTAGATTTTTTAAATTTTATTGTCTTATATTTATCTAATAATCTTATACTTATTGCATGTTTAATCAATTTTATTGAATATTATAATTTGAATTAAATATTTTAGCATGCACCTGGTGTACCTAAAGTATTAGTTGGCAACCGTCTACATCTCGCCTTCAAACGCCAAGTTCAAGAACGAGACGCTGAACTTTATGCAGCTAAGAACCACATGGCCTTCTTTGAAGTGAGCCCATTATGTGACTTCAATATACGTGAAAGTTTTTGTGAACTGTCAAGGATGGCACTGCATCGCAACGGCATGGAGAGGCTGTGGAGGAGTAACAAAGGTAAATCATAATAAGGTTTAATGATAAAGTTGTTGATTTATTATTATTTTGTAGTTGGAAACTGTTTGATGATTGTTGTATTGTGGGTTCAATCTTTTTTTGAGTTTGTTATATATTATACATTTTGTATATTATATATTTTATGAAAATGAAAAGTATTAATTCCCCAGAGTGGGAATCGAACTTATAACCATCCCATACAATCAAACGCCTGGTTTCCACCCAAACACTAACACAATCTAAACACCCCACAGTCCTCAGCCTACAAGAACTGTGCTGTCGCGCGATAGTGGCGCGCACGTCTGTATACGCGCTTGAGCGCCTGCCCTTACCCACGGCTCTCAAGAGCCATCTCAAGTCCTACGCCATCTCCGCCGCGCCGGCACGTGTGCGCGCACGAGCCAAGCATGCTCACGCGCACCACGCGCGCCTCAACTGTGCAGGGAGAAACAGCTGTTGTATTGCGTAGTTTTCCATGAAGATGATGACGATGATGTAACTGGAAGTTTTCAAAAAGTAGAAGAGGAAAGCAAGAAGTTTCCACCATAAGTCTCTTAAAAATCCAAATGCCCTTACTATGCACATCTTAACTGAACCGGAGGGAATAGTGTTGTATTGCGGAGCTTTGGATGAAGGTGTTGTAAATAGGAAACCGGAAAATCTTGCTAAATCTAGTTTAAAATTTTGCGTTAAAATTTTCTCAAAATCCATCTCAAATTGCTGTAAGACCAAAACACTTGTACTGAACAGTTATTGTATTTGTTTCATTTATTTTTTGTAAATGATACATCTATGTATTTTATTTAGATTTAATATTCATGAGATCGGAAAAGAATAATTGAGTTTAAAGTTTTGTATCAAAATTTTAATCAGATATTTTATCAATGAATTGGCAAAGAATATATATTTTATTTAATAGTTTATATGCATTTAGAATGTTGATTTGCGACGTTCATGATACAACCTTCATATGTACGTCATGTCTAATTTTGACTATTTATTGAATTAAAATGTATAGGAATTAACTGGTATTATATTACCTTGACAGTATGATGTGAATATCTATCTACAATGGTTTTTCTTTTTTGTTGATCAAGGGTTAATTTGTATAACAACTCTCTTCACTTGGGATAGAAAAATATCTTAAGAAACATGAAGAAGTACTTGTAACAAATATATA
Organism: Heliconius nattereri; assembly: GCA_013403645.1. Classification (NCBI taxonomy): domain Eukaryota; kingdom Metazoa; phylum Arthropoda; class Insecta; order Lepidoptera; family Nymphalidae; genus Heliconius; species Heliconius nattereri. Next base: position 4,500,213 of record JAAIXI010000245.1, on the reverse strand, counting down.
AGAATTTCGATATAGCTTGTTAGTAAGGTATGGCTCGTGATCAGAGCGGTTGCTTTCCGAGAGGCGCAGGTTCTAGTCCCGCTATTATAATTTTTTATACATTTCGAAAATATTTTTCTATTCCTAGTGTGGGATAACATTTTAGAAATATTCAAAACAACTTTCTTGTTTTCTTTTTTGATAATTAATTTATATTAGAAATTTTACATGAAACTAAAGAATGCATGTCGACTAGTATAGTGATATAAATTCCAAAAATAATATAAATATAGTTTTTTATGTTCTTATTTAAAAAAAATTGTATATATTTATGACATCTACGTGATATACTTTAATTTTTTTTTTTTTGAAAATTATCAAAAGTATTATTAATGAAATAATTTTGCATGTTCATTTGTAAAAAACTATACTTAACATTAACTAAATGACAATTGATTTTTTTTTCATGCCCATACTATTTGATTGCATTGTTATTTATACACCATTTAAATATTTGAATTACATAAAAGCAAATACAGCAATATCCTTTTTTTTTCAAGGTAATATTCAACAACATTTGCTATATTGTATCTATTCAATAATATTTGTTCGAAAGTTAGAGGAACTATTACGAACGCTAGTTTTATGTTAGTAAATACGACGATTAATCTCCACTTTGGAGATAGATTTAATTCATTTTCATTTCCCTGCTTTCGTAGACGCAGCGCGGCGTTGAGATACGCTACTCAACATGAAATGTCTCGAAAATTTGACCGCACTTTGGAAAACGTATCCCACTTGCCAAGGTAGTTGGAGTGTCTTAACACTAGGTTCAGCCTGCCAGCCTGATGCGGAAAAACGTATGAAGTTGCTTATATATGTTTTATTTAATTATAAAAACATCGATACAAAAAAATTTAGTTTGCTTTATTTGCTTCTATATAATTAATATCGAAAACATGAACGCGTACAAATGCTAACTTGAATCTGAATCCTACCACACCAGGCTGTAACTAACAACGGATTTGTTATTATAATAAGATTAGAATAATATTATATTGTTACTTAACATTATGTATTGTGAATATAATTGTTATTTAATTATAACAAATATTATGTGAATATTTTGTAGTGGCAACTATGGACAGTGGTGTCCAATGTAATCTTAAATTTAATCTCCCTTTGTAAATGAAGTGAATAAGTTGACAAGTGGTTAAATTATTGGGTTTTTTAAGTACTTTTTAAATAGATTTTTTTATTTATCCTACTAAAATATCAAAAGTGAAAAATTACAAATTATTCTTATTGCGGTCTTAAACTATAAATAATGCACAAATAACGTGTTAATTTGAAGTAGTAAGTAGTTCAAAAGAGCAATAAAGATATTCGTGATTTTTCACGGTCGATACTTTAGACTCTAGGGACTATAGACTTATTTGTAACATAATGGGTTTAAGCAAAGATCTTGAGATTCATTCAATTGGTCAACTTATTCATGTAATATATCTATATAACATACATAGTTATAATTTTAGAAATATAACACTATAAATAACCGTTACTAACTATAAATACTTAAATATCTGTCGATATTCTAATAGTGCGACTCGAACATAATTTGAATCTACAAATAAGCTCAAAATAACTTAACACGCTAATTATTGAAAAATAAAAATTGAGAAAGTACTAAACGGTATACTTACTATAAAATCATATAAATAATGTTTGTAACTTTATTCTTAAAACAATTTTAATGATATAAATAAAATATTTGTATTAATTATAACGTAAGGTATAACCTGCCATTTAACACAGAAACGCGTAAACTCGATTTTTAAGCTTTACTATAGCCATTAATAATTCAAACATTATTTATTATGCAAGTACAATTTTTTACAAATACAAACAAAATATATAGATCATAAGTCACTTATTGTCCATTAAAATAAGAATAGTTTTGACGTAAATTTAATATTTTAGTTACATTTACAACTAACTATTTCTTATAAGATGATTTTGCCAAATTCTCATGTCGAAACGGAATCGGCTATTTTCTGAAAGTTTATCTAATTGCACAATGGTTAGGTGTGTGTATGTCTGAAGTAATTTATTACTAAATATAGTACGGTCAACAAGTTCTTGCCGCCTTGAAGTTAAGTGTATTTGGCTGCGCAGATTTGATTTTAGGACTTTTTCTTACTTTTGATTAATTCTTCTCGAATGAACAAAAATTAAAAAAAACATAACTACCAGGAGGCGGCTACTTGTTGATGGTACTATACCCAATGCGGTTGTGGGATAATATATCGTTTGTTTTGCATTTAACATTTCATTATAATAAATATACATAACGTGATTATAGACGGCTAGTAAAGGATTGTAAATATAAATCGAGTCTCTTAAGCTGTGTCGTGCAATACATGTTTGGTTCAAATCCGTCCCTAGAAGGTAACCGAGTCATTGATTATTGATGGTATTTGTGTTACCTTGTGTTTTTTCACCCCAGCTGGTCTTCTCTTTCATTTTCGATGCTTAATAGCGACAAGTTTGTTTTAATATTTCCATACATTATATATATTGGGTTCTTTCTTTTAGAAACTCCACTGCTTGCATTAACTACTTAAACGAATGGTTATATAGATTCATAAAAAAACTGTCTGTTTGTCTTAGCATAGTCACCCTTAATAAACATTTTGTCTGGACTCCAGTAAGATCACGTATCTGCTATCTTAAACATTTTGTATTATAAATTATTTTGTTAATTGAACTACCCGGATACGACGGTTTTCTCAGTCAAACTAGTACTTACTAATGACACTAAAATTTGTCATATACATACATTGCTTGCAGTGTGACAATAACAAATCCACTAATTTTGTATGACCAAACCAAGTATGAATCGATTTTTACTGTAAATACATAATAATAATTTTGGAGACATCGTAATTGTGCCGTGACAAGACAGTTTTATTTCTTAAATATTATATAAATTGTGAAAAAAAATGTTCTCAAATTTAACGGTACAAATATACCTAAATCAAATTTTCTTCAATTTGAACAAAACTTTTGAATTGAAGAAAAGGTAAAAATTCATATGAATTTGAAGAAAGAATTTATATCGTAATTATAATTTTTGATGTAACTATAAACAGTTGCCCTCAATAGAGGACGTGGTTCATTAACTTTAATTGCAATAATTACTAACCAAGGTCACGTGCAGGTTGCCGCTACCAATTTACCACATTTGTGTATTATATAAAATTTAAATAAATCTGCTTCACGCTGTATCCCGCACATAGCAGGGAAGACAGAGAGAACCTAGTGCTAAGACACTCCGTTACCCGCTTTTCGCCGAATTCAAGTAGTGGTGAGTTGCGGAACTCTACCGGAAATATAAATTTAAATAAATATTTCACTTCCTCGAGTGGGTATCGAACTCTCACCCAGTCGCGTTTACAGTCGCACTGTGCTCATGCGCCACGACTGGTCTCTATGATCCTATTTAATGTAAATAAGTGTAATTTTTGGCATATACATTTTCCGATAGATAAGATAAAGTATCTATCTTTTGTACATAATATTTCTTATTTTTTAGGTAACGCGCGTTCCGTATATAGTACATTATTATATAATCCAAATAAACTAATACCAGCTAAAAGTCCGGTAATACAGTCATTATAACTAATATTGTAAGTTGTGAAATAAAATTAATTTAATAATATTTGTATTTTTTTTTATTTTAACCCCTACTAATTATATTTAATAATACGTATTCATTCAATTCATGATTGTTATTTAAATATGTTATTTCATATTCTCTTTCTATACTCTTAGTTTCCATTAGAAGATTATGGTTATGGGTTCGATATCCACTCGAAAGGATGAATTATTTTTAATTTCCCCCTCAGGCGAGACAAAATGCTGCGTTCAACTGCGTAACTCAGTATACAATACCTCAAATTCGGAAAACGGATGACGCAGTGGCTTCAACTAATATGATCTAATAAAGTTAGGTAATTTGGGGGCGCTATCTGAAAACAGACTCGCAATAATCAATTCCAAGGTAACTGCTTCTATACAAACAGAAACATACTTAGCCCTAATAAAAATAGTAGAAATAAAGATGTTTAAAAATGACGAATTATTTTTCTAGGCAATTTATTATATAAAGTGCTAATGTAGACGAATGACATCGCCTAAGAAATATCTTATTTTAGATACTTAGGTATTAAAATATATATTCTGTTAAGAGGAATGGATCGCTCACCGTTCATACATGCGCGTAACGCACTTGGATAAAAAAACAATCAATATAAAATAACATGCGCATTCCTATTCCTGTTTAAAAAACAACTTGCAACTTCAATCAGCTATGTAATAGCGCTATAAATAAAACAAATGTTTATCAGAAACAAGCAATGTGAACTGTCCCACAAAATGATGATTCGCCTAAATAACTTTTTGTACGTTTTTAATTTGCGCCAAGGCACCATACTTATAGCCGTCCATCAGATTGTAAGTAAATTGCGTTTTTAAAATAGATTATTTATTGATGTACTATATTTCTTTTATAATTATTGACTTATTAAATAACTGTTGTTATTTATTGTGCAGGCGCTGTCTTCTTTCGTACTCATTATTTTGCTTGTCGGTATATCTCATGTTGGTGAAATGCTGTCAATGCTTCACAATGATATGGAGGATGATGCAGAGCGTCGGGGTTTCTATGAAATAGCGTATGGGGAACACTTAACTTTTCACGAAGGAGACGTAGTCAGCTCTAACAATCAACTCAGATTCGCTATAGCCCAGCATTTAGCTTCAGGTATTCAATATTAAATGTTATTGTTATTAGTATTCTTTAATTTTGCTTATTCCAGAGCCATTCCGGAGGCAGTGCTTCTGGTGTGGCGTAACGTCGCGCTTTGCCCCGACACCAGTTACACCAATTAAAATATTAAATATTCCATTTTCTCGAACGGAATCGAACCCACAAACTTTGCACTGCACCACGACTGGCCTCAACTTTAACGTAAATATCGGGCCTTAATACTAAACTTTATTTGTTTGTACTCTTTCTAGTGACAGTGATATTCCTTTACACAAGTACAATCCTGACGTCGATATATCTCATGTGCTGCATCTCTCTTCTCCACGGAGCTGTTAAATACAAGAGAGAATACGTGTTGCCCTGGATCATGGCTGCTTGCGTCGCTGTTGTGCTGCTCATAGTAGCCATAGTGATAGGAGACGGCTACCCGAGCGTGGTCAGTCTCTTTGGAGGACATAATCTCTATCGTGAGTTTACCTGTATAATATGCTATATTGACTTGCTTGTATTAATGTTGCCGGAGTCCTTTTTTTAAATTTATGCAATTGACTTTGTATATAGTTATAAATAATGCCGTCGAGGCGAAGTAGCGTAAGAGTGTGAGTGTAAACGCGACGGTTGTGGGTTCAATACCCACTGGAGGGAATAACATTTTTGTTTTCCTCATTCTGGTATTAAGGCAAAGCGCGGGTTAATTACGCCACTAACAGGATACGCGTGTATCAACATTAGAATATTGAAAAAAAAACTAACTTTACAACAGATTTCGGCTGCGCGCTATTCGTCCTAACATTCATCTACGCCATATGCGCGGTGAGCAGCTTCGCGCTGGAGACGGGCGGCGGGCGGTGCGCGCGCGCACCCCGCCCCGACGAGCGCGGCGAGCGCCTGCTGCTGCTCGACCACGCCGCGCACTCCAGCCTGCTCTCCGCAGCACAACTCAACAAACTGTCCAATGGCACTAGGACACAATTCGTTTAAACCCCTGATACAAATAGTCAATTCTATTATGGCCGTTAAGCTTTAACAATAAATATTTTGTTTATTTTTAAATAATAGAATGAATTATATATAATTAGATGATTTTCGTTTAATTTTTAATGAAAATCTCAAAATGGGAAATGATGGTATGTATTTCACTTTTAAAAGCTGAATATTTTCGCTTCTCAGTAGTGTTTTTGTAGTACATCATTATTTAATAATTATAAGCAGGTATTAAATGTTAGTATGTATGTACATTTGGTTGTGTCAATATTTAAGGCACAAATTATAAAAATATTATATGTTATATAAACTGTAGAGAAACTTATTCACATTTTAGAAACCACTAGCTTAAGGACAACGTAAATATTTTTACAATATTTTTTTATAATATGTATGATTTTAATTACTGTTTTTTTATATTACAATATAAAAAAAATACGTCCACAATTCTAAGCGCTAAGTAGTTTATGCTTTTAATATACAGTTGTATTCTACTATACCTACTTGTGATATTTTAAAAATGGAAAACAATTTTATCATTAAGACAAAATTTATTCTTAATTTATCTGGAGCATTATTCTGTACGTATATTATTTATTTTGTATAAAAAATTACAACTGTTACGCCTCAAAATGCTAAAATATTTCAATAAAGGAAATTTTATGATTGTCAAATTCATTTATTTCCTTCGTGAAGACTACACCATAATATATTTTTTTATACTTATAAAATGTATATGAATTTGAATGTAGCGAATTGATTTTTTTATTAGCGCTGGATATACCAGCATTTACGAGGGTACGCAGAGGGAACCTAGTGCCACATCCACCACCGAAGATTCGAGAAATTGCATAAATGGCGAAACTCAAGTAAGAAATAAATAAAAATAATTCATTACCCAGAGTGGAAATCCAACCTACAACAGTCGCTTTTAGTCGCTTTAGCCCACGGCGGCTTTTAATTTGATATATTCACATCACTTGACGTTTCACGCTCACACAGCAGGGTAGGCAGAGGGAACCAAGTGTTAAGACGCTGCGTTCTCAACTTCCCACCGAATTTTACAAAGGAATGTTTTGAGGTGAAACTCAACGCCGGGCCTTGGTGCCAGAGCGAAGAAATGAAAATATTCATTGAAATGAACCCACAACCGTCGCGTTATTCACACCCTTGTGTCCCTGCGCCCCATTCATATTGTTGTTAATATTTAAATTCATTGTTTTTTATATTATAATATTTTAATAATTAATTGTGTATGTTATTTTTTACAAAATTTTTCCACATTTATTGAGCAACTTCACAAGTTTTGAAAATGAAATAAAACAATTTGTAAATACTTTTACTTACATTATAAACATTTAATATACACATAATGTTTCGACCACTGACAACTTACACATTTAAGTGGAAGACTTGTTGTACTTTAACTTATATTTAAAACGTGATTATATCTATTGTTTTACATCACATAGGTAAGTTTCATTTTATATTGTGTTCATTTGTATTTCAATAACATTCCTTTAATATTGAATGACTAAACTACTGGACTACATTTAAGATATTAATTTTAACCGTTTTAATAAGTAAAGTAAAGATTTTTTTGACATGACAAGGTTTTACAAAGAACAAACAAACAAGAGGCATGATCAACCTAAGCATTCGGTTTGTGACACATCTACCGATTCATTGTTACTTAAATAGCAGATTTTTATTTGTAAATAAGTAAATGAGGTTAAATAAATGTTAATTGACCAAAAGATTTCCTCCTTTTATGTGTTATACAAAATAATGACAATTGAGTAATTTAATTCAATCCATAAAAGTATGCAACTTTTCATCAGTTTTCCTGTGACTTTATCTCATATAATATAACTATTGTTTGTAAACCTTTTAAGTACTAAGTAGTCAAATTCAAGGAGACACTTTATTTCACCAACATGTGGATATAATAATAACAAAAACATATAGTGATCTGACTCATACACTAAAGATTCTGTACCATTATCTATAAAAATGGCTAGTCTTATATGGCAGCCCCTATAATATTTATTTCATTCTGCATTTTAGTATTTCTGTTACAGGGACAACAAAAATACATGGTGTGTGAAAAATTAAACTGTCCCACTAGCATGATTTATGCAATACGGCCTGGTGATAGATGGGCAGACAGATAGACAGATAAATAGACAATAGAATCTTAGTAAGAGGCTTATTACTCCTTTTGGGTATTGAACCCTGAAAATATTAAGAAAGTCAAATGCTGTCCTACTGCCTTATAGTGTAACATATGTATAATTATAAGATTAATGAGAAAAATATATCTTTTTGTAATACATACATATTGAGCATATATAAGATTAAAGAAATATAAAATTATCCCCAGCGGCCACCTTCTAGAGGTCTTTGAATACCTCTAAAACCTCTAGCAAGAATAAATTTTTCTGATGAATCAGATCTGCTAGCTTGTGGCTTTAAAATCTTAATATTCTTATAAAATCTTTCCAAGTCCATTTCCAAAATAGGCACTTCTTTACCATCCCAAACCTTAAATAATAAGTTTCCATCAATTCTTGTGACTAAAGCTGCAAATCTGATGGCCATGTAACAAAGGCCTATTATTCTATCTTTATCTAATTCTCTAATACCTGTTGCAGAGGGTGCCATGTCTGAAAGGACTAAATCTACCTTTTTTCCATCTAAGACTTTTATAACTTTATCATGTGCTTCTGTTGTTGAGAAATCCATGTTACTCATTATTGTTGCTCCCTGCAGAAAATACATAGTTGTATCACAAAATTACAAACAATTTTTGGTGGTTACTAATAATTGATAATAATATAAGATAATATTTGGGTACATATTAATTATGTACAATTACCTCAATTGGGAATATTTGCAATTTGTCTATAGACAACACTGTTCCTTTTGGTTTTGATTTATCAGATCCATCAGCATTTGTTTTCTGAACTGCCACTTGTGTCCAAGAACCAGGACAAGCACCAAGATCAATAACCGTTTGTCCAGGGTAAAGTATTTTTACCTTCTCATTCATTTCGAGTAGTTTAAACGCACTGCGACATCTAACGTAAAACGATCATATATTAATATGTATGTGTAATAGTAAATAATATGATAGTATATGTATAGTATGTTTATAATGATATACCTATAATTATAAATTTTCGCCTTTTCCACGTACGGATCTGCCCTTTGACGATTTAACCATTGTTGAGAACTCTTAAATCTCTTTAACCAGTTGACAAGAAAACACATCCTAGCAAAATTCAAATCTTTACGTGCCACTAGCATTCCCATTACTTGCATTATACAAAATATTTTCAATAAACTTATATATGAAATAAATATTTGTGCTTATAAATTTTCATCAATTTATCTTTTTATTTCATTGTAGTTATAATAATATTTTGGTTTTTAGCCAATACTACGTAGTAGGTCCTTTTCCATAATGTCAATGTCAACTGAATTGACATTGTCATTTGCACAGAACACATTTACTCGACGTTTCGCGTTTCCACAAATGTAAATAGTTCTAAATATACATACTTACTTACTTACTTCCTCTTGGCATTAGACCCGGATATTTCCAGGGTCTGCCCTCCTACTCAACCTACTCTACTTTGCACGGTCTTTTGCGTCCTCACTGGTTAGACCATTAGCTCTCATGTCCTGCATCACGACTGGATGTCGTTCCAGCGCTTCCTTGGGCATCCGGGAGGTCCTACTCCAGGAACTGATATAGCACGGCACTTGCATCCGACATAGTTCTTAGGCCGGCGTGTAATGTGGCCAAACCATCTCAGACGACGCTCTTGGAGTTTGTCCGCTACGTCACGGACCCCAAGACTGCCTCGAATGAATGTGTTGCGTNTGCCGAGATAGTGCTGGCCAACATTCGCTGCCGTATAAAAGAACCGGTCGGACGATGCTCTTGTATATCAGCCCCTTGAGCTTGGGTGGTATTCTGCGGTCGCAGACCACACCAGTGACCTCCCGCTATTTGGCCCAGGCAGCACTTATCCGGCCTTGGACATCGTGATCGATGCCTCCAGACTCGTGCATAACAGATCCAAGGTACCTGAACTTTTCCTACTTAACGGCTGGCTCAGCACCTATAAGGATCGTGCTCGAGTCCGGGCTCCCGCAGGCCATGTACTCTGTCTTCGACACATTTAGTTTAAGACCGCCGTTCTCAAGCGTACCCTTCCAGAGGTTCACTTTACGCTCCAGCGTCAGTCGGTTCTCGGCAATGAGTGCTATGTCATCGGCATACATCATCAGCCATGGAGGCTGGTCCTGGATGTGAGCCGAGACAGTATCGAGCACTACATTGAATAAGAACGGACTAAGAGCCGAGCCCTGGTGAACCCCCACTGTAATCGGGAAGGGTCTAGTATCGCCAACAGCAGTCCTAACCATAGAAGCGGAATCGTGGTACATGTCTCTGATAATCTCAATATAGGCCTCAGGGATCCCTTTGGATCGCAATGCCCACCAGATACACTGACGAGGCACACAGTCAAAGGCCTTCTGCAGATCTAAAAAGGCCACATGCAGAGCTCTCCTTTTTTCCCTGTATGCCTCCATCAAAGTTCTGAGGGCGAAAATGGCGTCCATGGTGCCCGATCCTGGCTGAAATCCATATTGAGACTCAGAGACAGTACACTCTCGGCGGAGCCTGAGGTCGATCATGCGCTCGAAGAGCTTCATGGTATGACTCATAAGCTTAATGCCCCTATAACTACCACAATCTTGAACACTGCCCCTTCCCTTGTAAATAGGGGTAATAAAGCTAAGCCGCCACTGATGCGGCATCTTACCAGTGTTCAAGATATGGTTAAAAAGGTCAGTAAGCATGAGCACACCAAGAGAGCCCAACGATTTCCACGCTTCGATCGGAATGTCGTCAGGTCCCACCGCTTTTCCGTTCTTCATGCGTCGAAGGCAATTACGTGTTTCGTCAAGGGTTATTGGGGCAATAAGTCCGAGGTTAGGCGGTGGGTCGTGATGAAGACTGCATGGGTGCTGAGTATTCAGCAACTCCTGGAAGTAGCTTCTCCACCTCTCCTTCACAGAGGCATGACTACAGAGCAGCGTGCCCTGGGAATCTTTGACGCAAAGACATTTTGCGATATCTTGCGTCACTTTATCCCGGGAACGTGCCAGTTTGTAAATGAGCTTCTGCCCCTCCACAGTTTCAAGTTTATCATACAATGGTGACAAACTTTCACTGCGGGCTCTGGCTACAGCTCTTTTACAGGCACGTTTAGCTACTGTGTACTCCAGTCTGTCTTCAGGAGAGTTGGATTCCTGCCACTTCTTAAAGGCAGCCTTCTTTTCACGAGTCACTTCCTGCACCTCGTCATTCCACCACCATGTCTCCTTGTCGATGACACGTCCTCCCCTAGAAAGGCCAAGAACTCGCCTGCCCGCCGCAATGATTGCCGACTGAGCCCGATCCCAAGCATCCTGAGCAGTCTCGGTGTTAGTCGAAAGATCGTGACTTTTCACCTCTGCCAGGAAGTCGGTCTGCATCGGTCCATTCAGCAACCACCACTTGATCCGAGGCCTACGTTTCTCGGCTACTTTCTTCTTCGGAGTGACGTTAAAGTCCATGACAAGAAGACGATGTTGGGCCGTTAGGCTTTCGCCTGGAATGACCTTACAGGTAGTTACCCTGCCCATTTGACACAGGTCTGGTCAACAAGTAGTCAATTTGAGTTGAGTGGGACCCGCTCATATGCGTGATAAGGTGCTGAGAATTCTTTTGGAAGAACGTATTCACGACGGCCAGATCAGACGCAATACAGGTTCTCATAATGTTTTCTCCCTCTGTATTGCGAAGACCGTGCCCAAAACCCCCGTGAACACGTTCATACAGCTCAGCAGCCTTACCGACGTGCCCGTTCAAGTCCCCCCCAACTAAGACCACTTCGGTAGACGGCACAGCAAGTAGCACCCCTTCATACTGCTCCCAGAATGTCTCCTTTTCGGCCGCGCTACATCCCACCTGGGGAGCATAGACACTGATTAAGTTTGTGATAACGCCCTCAATCAGTAACTTCAAGGAGCCCGTTCTGAAGCTTTTCAGAAAGCACTACCGCTACACCGTTTCTACCCGAAGGTGACCCTGTGTATATAAGCCGGTAACCCTGTCTGGTGTTACGGGACTTATTGCCCTTCCAGCGAGTTTCCTGGAGGAAGGCACACTGGAACCGACGTCTCATGAGTACTGCTGTGAGTTCCCTGCATCGTCCGGTTAGAGAGCCAATATTCCACGTTGCAAAGCGCAGTTTCCGTCTGGGTACTTACGTCTTTAACCGTGCCCGTACTTGACACGGTAGCCCTTGCCCACTTGTCGCAGGTGTAGGGCGATGTGTCTGCACGTCGTTTTGCGGCGACGCCCTAGCCGTACCCAGTCTGTTCTTATTTCGTTTCATGTTATGGCGGTTGCGGTTTTCGTGAAACGACTGCCGCCTGACCTCCAAAACCCTTTTGTGGGGAAAAACCGAAGGGACAGGGGGTAGGATAGGCAAAGGAAGGAGGGAGCTAAAGAAAGGAGGAGGAGAGTGGGAGGACACCATTCTTACGAACTGGATGAGGATATAAGAGTGGCGGATTAATATCTGTCCGATATTGGTATAAAACCAATATCGGACAGATATTAATTAGTCTGGACACCCTCTGGATAAATATACATAGGAATAGTAAATTTACTATTTTATTCAAATTTATTCTTTTTTATTTGATAAACAAAAAATGTATTTAAGTGTATTACAAATTTAGTATTACCGTAAGGTAGTATTTGCAGGTGTCATTGCGCAGGGGCACAAGCATGCGACTGTAAAAGGAACGATTGTGGGTTCGTTCACACTCGGGGAATGAAATATTTACAATTTTGATTTTCTCGCCCTGGTAACGAGGCAAAGTGAGGCATTGAGTACTACCACTCAACATGCAATGCCTCGAGAATTATAAAATGGAAATCTATTAATGAAAAAGCAGTGTCTTAATTTTAGATAACTAGATTTCCAGGTTCCCGCATACCATTTCGTACGTGTGAGATATAGCGTGAAGTTAAAAAAATATTATGTACTGGAAGACCCTGGTATAGACGTTAAGTTAAGGCAGGGGCGGACTAACTCTGTCAGAGGCCCGGGGCGGTGTAGTCGAATGAGGCCCCCCCAGACCAGAACCTAGAGCGTCATCTGAAGCTTCCATCATAAGCTCAGTTTCAATATAGATAATAATTTACCATCATGAACTAGTTCACACGCTATAGTAATATTAGTTCCGCGTATAAAATAAAATAGACTGAGATCCCAGGACCCTCAGACCTACGTCATTTTAGTAAAGCTGAAATTTTGAAGCTTAATAGTCTAATAAGTAGGTAAGAGTGTATGCGTACTTACTAACTTGAAAGTGAGGCCATTTCAAAGATAGCGCCAATTTAAGGTACACGCTCACCTACGTTAAAGTAAAAACGCTCATACTTAAGTTTTGAAAAAAATGAAAAAAAAATTATAACCAAACCCTTTACGTAGGCTTTACGTACGCCAGACGTCCTTAAGATTGTTTAAAATTGGGACAAAATACGTAGGCGAGACGTCCTTAAGATTGTTTAAAATTGGAACAAAATATGCTATACTTCTTCTTCTTCTTGGCATTAATCCCGGCTATTTCCAGGGTCTGCCTGCCTACTCAACCTACTCCATTTTGCACGGTCTTAAGTCCATTGGCTCTCATATCTGCAAGATATGACAACATCCAACCAGCATATCTTTCGGCGTTCGATAGGTCTCTCTCCAGGGGCTGATGTAGCATGGCACTTGCATCCGCGTAACGTGGCCAAACCATCTCAGGCAATGCTCTTGGAGTTTATCCGCTACGTCACGGACTCCAAAACTACCTCGAATGAATGTGTTTCGATTGCGGTCATACCATGTTACGCCGTACATCCACTTTAGCATCTTCATTTCCGTGACGTGAAGCTCCTGACTGTGCCGGGATAGTGCTTGCCAGCATTCACTGCCGTATAAAATAACAGGTATGTGGCCGTTCAAGTCTTCCCCAACCACAAACAACCGGTAGACGGTATAGCAAGTAGAACCTCTTCATTCTGCTTTCAGAATGACTCTTTTTCGGACTCGCTACATCCGGTCTGCGACGCATAGTTACTGGTACTAATTTCGTTTGTAGTTACGCCTTCAATCAGCACCCTTATAAGCATCAAGCTATTGCAGCGACTATAAGCTTCACGAAGCCAGTTCTGAAGCTTTTCAGAAAGAACAACTGCCACACCGTTTTTATCTGAGGGTGACCCAGTGTATATAAGCCGGTAACCCTGTCCCTTATTGTGGGACTTATTGCCCTTCCAGCAAGCTTCCTGGAGGAAAGCACACTGGACCCGAAGTCTTATAAGTACATCTGCGAGTTCTCTGCATCGTCCGGTTAGAGAGCCAATATTCCACGTTGCAAAGCGGAGTTTCTGTCTGGGTACTAGCGTGTTAAGCAGTGTTCGTACTTGACACGTTGTTGTGTTCGATATTAGCGGCGGATGGAGTTCGATTTTAAAGGGAGTAACTGCCATTTTCCTTCCAAAACCACTTTGGAAAAAGTACGCTATAATTTTACATATATTATTTATGGACTATTTTAAGAACCCTTATAAGCACCCAAGCCGATCTGATGGCTCAATCATTCTGCCAGATAGAGATGTGCCTTTATTTTGCGCTACTTCTAAAAGGGCTCCACTTTAAGGTTAGTGAGTACGCAAACTTTTATAAAATGACGTCAGTCTGGGGGCCCTAGGAACTCGAAGTAAAAAAATACGAAACTGGAACCACATGCAAACTAAATGAACAATAGAAAAATACAAGTAATTTTAATTAATATAATGTAAACTACCGTAACAAGCTGCACTAATTCTTGTACTTATTTGCTTATTTATTTATTGGGGGCACCCTCCAACCCCAAACGTCCTCTTAAGTAGATACTATGCATTTTTTCAAAGGCTTATTTAGGATTCGATCAAGGAAATTTGCACCATTTGGAGGCCCCCCAGGACCTCAGGCCCGGGGCGGAACACCCCTGTCGTCCCCCCTTTAGTCCGCCACTGAGTTAAGGAAAAATTTAACACAATGGAATGTCATCGATTGATCTACGTTAATTTGTGAGAAATAAGTTGGATAAGTTATTTATTTTTTATATTATATGACACAATGATTTGTGTTCATATAAAAGTTGTTCAGTAATAAAATAATAATGAATATACACACATATACATATATATACATATCTACATAATAATAATATAAGATTAATACAAAATTATAATATAATATCTACATATAATCCTATAAATATAATACATAATTCTACATTATGTAATGTAGAATTATGTAGAATTATATATAAATATAAACGACTAAAGATAAACTACAGTTATATTTGATTACAGTGATTTAGAATGACGTATTTCGGAAGGAAGTTCATTCCAGAGGATAGCAGATTTTACAGTGAAGGAATTGTAATAGAATTGGGTACGACAAGTTGGAAATTTAAGAAGATTATCGCTCCTGGACCTAAGTTCAAGGCGTAGACTAGAATCGGAGCCACGGAAACAGAAACTATCTTTTAAATAAGCAGGATAGAGAGGATTATAACGGATTGAATAGAGGAGAGTAAGCATCCGGAAGTTACGGCGATGTCTGATAGGAAGCCATCCAAGTTGACGACGATGATCTGAGACATCATCAAATTTACGAAGACCATAAATAAATCGAATACATAAGTTTTGTAACCGCTCTAGTTTGTTTAATTGTTCCTCAGATAAGTCTGGGTAACATGAGTCAGTATAATCTAAAATCGGTAGCAGTAGTGAGTGAGCTAGAGTAGTTTTGGTTTTAACCGGTAGGAAATGTCTATATCGTTTGAGGGATCCAATACTAGGAAATAACTTTCGACTGACCTCAGCTATCTGCGCTGACCTAGATAGCGAGTTGTCTATAATAATCCCAAGTTTCCTTATAGACGCATTAACACTTAAATCGACACCATTAAGCTGTACTGAAGGAAGTTTTATACCATCAAGTTTTTTTAATTGCTTAGTGCTTCCTATAACTTAGGACTTACTAGGATTAATAGTAAGTCCATAAGATGTACTCCACACAGATATATTATATATTTTTTATATGTATTTTTAAATTGAAAATGGCTTTAAGTGTTTATTTATTTTGAATTAATATTGAAATGATACACTAAGAATTTTGTTTTTTATATATTTTAGCTCATTAACTATGCGTATAAATGTTTGTATTTTATTCTTGACACTGACAAGTTTAACATTTGACAGTTGTCTCAGAAACATTGTTCAAAACTCAAAAGATAAAAATTATAAAACCTATTCGAAAAGTGTAATTAAATAAGTGCTTGTTAATAGTTATGTAAAATATAATAACTAACCTAACTTTTAATTTTCAATTCTATATTTTATCTTTATAATGAGATATAGTTAGTATCAAATGCTTGTGAAAAGTTAAGTTTTATAGCGAATAAAAATAGATGAACTCATGTAAAATATGAAACATTTTTTACGGAGTGTCTTTGTTGTTGGACATAAAAATAGTTTTCGTTTATTTACAAATAAATACATTATAATAAGTTTTAAAATGCATAAGAGCACGTACTTAAATGTAGCTGAAAAAAATGATGCCGCCAAAAATATAGCTCAATATCTTTCTAGAGGAACCTCAAATAGAGTAAGTTTCGGGAAAAAAATATTGACTATTTAGCTAACATTCCATTTTATTACGCCAACAACAACATTATGAATATGAGTATTTTTTACAGAGAGAAGGACTTTCAAAATATAATAAAATATATGAATTTGAAGCGGAGTTTATGCAACAAAAATGTAAAATGGTGATGACTTCTGTATCTGGACACTTGCTAGAATGTAAATTTCCTCCCCAGTTTGAATGGAAGACACGATGTGATCCTGTAACTCTCTTTGATGCAGAAGTAATCAAAAATTGTCCTGATGACAGAAAAAATATAAAGGTTACTATTTAAATATATTCCTTATAGTAGTTAGCATAGCACAGCCCATGCCAAGCCTGACAGATATAATTAACCTAAAATATTTATTTAGAAAACATAAAAACATTCAATAGACCACTACAGTCTACAAACTCACTTGTCTTGAAAAATTCTTTTAAAATTTAAAATTCTTATACACTGATTACAACTTTTTTTCTTCCTTTTTTTAAATTAGCATTTTTTTTGTAAGTGTGTAAGTACACTTAAAATGTTAAAAATATTTTACCATAGCTTAGGCAAAGAAAAGGGATAGATAAGATAATAATAGAAATAATCTATTGTTTCTATTTTAATATAGATAACAAACCTTGACATAAATAAGTTAGTTCTTTATTATAAAATATTTCATTTGATTCTTTATAATCAAAATTGGTGAGGTTATACATATTTAGAATAATAATCTGTTAATAATATTAGGCCATTGTGGCTCTTAGGCACAATATCTCACTGTAAATATGATAAATACAATGGTTGTGGCTTTGATACCACTACCACTCAGCAAATTAGTGGAGAATAATCACTAAATTTAAATTCTAGCTCATCATATTGTTTTTTAAAAACAAAAATTCGTGTGAAAGAATTATTTTGATACATCTATTAGTTTTTGAAATATTGTCCTTTAAAGTAAGCGCGCGACATGAGATTCCGTCGGGCCATAACCGACCCGCGTGACATCACTGGTCTGACAGAACTAGCTCGCTCAGTTCGTCTTCGTTCACGCGCAGTCCGCGCTCTTCTGTAGCTGGCTTTAATAAATAATATATAGGTATATTTTTAAAATCATTTTTTTTTCCACATACATAATGTAATTTATTTTTAAGCTTTTAAGCCAGCTTTGTATTTAAAGATATTGAAGTTTTGATATTACTTTGTCAAAAAAACAGTTCTATCCTGCTCGGTTTCATGGTGAGTTGTACCAAAATCTTGAGCCAAAATATTTTTTATTATAGTATCGATACCAGAAATCTTTTTTTTCATTTTTTTCCAACAACACTTGGTTTGGCTCGGGCGTTACCACAAACTTAATCAGTACTTTAATGGAGAGACTACTCAGAACTATGATCGAGGCATACATATATTGAGATTATCAGAGATATGTACCACGATCCCGCTTTGCGATTCGCGATGGTTAGGACTGCTGTTGGCGACACCAAACCCTTAAGATCACAGTAAGGGGTTCACCAAGGCTCGTCTCTTAGTTCGTTCTTATTTAATGTAGTGTACTGTTACGGCTCACATCCAGGATCTGCCTCCATGGCTGATGATGTGTACCGATGATATTGCACTCATTGAAGAGAACCAACTGATGCTGGAGCGTAGTTGCTGAAGCTGAAGTGAAACTTTGGAAGGGTGCGCTTGAGAACGGCGGTCTTGAACAAAATGTGTCGAAGACCGAATACATGGCCTGAGGGAGCCCGGACTCGAGCACTGTCCTTATAGGTCCTGAGCCAGCCGTTAAGTTGGAAAAGTTTCAAGTACCTTGGATCCGTTATGCATGAGTCTGGAGGCATCGATGACGATGTCCATGGCTAGATAAGCGCTGCCTGGGCCAAATTGTGGGAGGTTACTGGTGTGGTCTGCGACCGCAGAATACCACCCAAGCTCAAGTGGCTGATATATAAGAGCATCATCTGACTGGTTCTATTATACGTCAGCGAATGTTGGCCAGCACTATCTCGGCACGCTGAGGAGCTTCACGTCACCGAAATGAAGATACTGAGGTGAATTGGCGGCGTAACGCGGTCTGACGCATACGTAGCACATTCATTCGAGGTAGTTTTGGGGTCCATGACGTCGGATGCAAGTTTCTTGCTATGTCCGTCCTGTCCCTGGAGCGAGACCTCCGAACGCCCAAGGATGCGGTGTTTGGATGTCATGATGCAGGACATGAGAGCCAATGGTCGAACCACTCAGGACGTAACAGATCGTGTAAAGTGGAGTAGGTTAAGCAGGAAGGCAGACCCTGGCAACATACGCCGGGATTAATGCCAAGAGAAAAAGACTTGGTTGCAGTTGTTGAAGACTCGTCGCTTCGACGATGTAGCCCATTATAAATGCCATGGTATGTTTACAATCACCTCTGCTGGCGGCACAATCTTCGCATTACGTATAAACTTATTGCTTCTTTTCATTGCATTCTAAACTGCAATAATATAGTTTAATACGTGCGCGGTGTTCTAGTGTAATCTACATTTGCCAATACATATATTACCTACACTTTTAACTTATCCGTACGCAATAGCATCATGACCATAACTCTCTCTTGCCGATCTACAATAATCACAATAAACATATTATTCAGATATACATATATAAAAATATTAAAAATGTACATTAAAAAAAATTGTGCATGCTCAACTCACTGCATGTATTTATTTATATTATTATTATATTATTTTCAGTTATAAAACAATATTACTACTTTAAACTTGAATAAAAGGTTTGCTACTCTAAATGCAAATAGTGTTACCTACAATATGAAACTAGTTAGGTTAGGTTACATTACAGTTTTAAATAAATACTTGGTTGTTTTTAATGAAACAAAAACTAGTGTATTTGTATACGTAAAAACTTTACTGTAACGAACTTTGAAGCATTATTTTTTACCTATTACCATTCCTCATTATTTTGATTATCTCCCCTAAATTGTAATCCCCAAATAATAATTGCCATTTGTCAAGGTTAAATTTAATGTTAAATTTTGCTATTTCACAAACAATTTGAAATATGGATGCAAATTAAAAATATTTGTGAGTTATTATTATTTATCTTTAGAAAAATGTCCCTTATGTCCTTTCAGCAAACACTGGAGAGAGAAGTGAGATCTTGTAATGGCCTTATAATATGGACTGATTGTGATAGAGAAGGAGAAAACATTGGGTTTGAGATTATAGATGTATGTAAAATGATTAAGCCAAATTTACAAATTTATAGAGCCAAGTTTTCTGAAATCACTTCTGTGTCAGTATATAGGGCATTGCAGAACCTGGGACAACCTAATAAGAATATTAGTGATGCTGTGGATGTTAGACAAGAATTAGATTTAAGGATAGGTAATGTAATGTAAAAAAAATACATTTTTTTTTACAGTAAATAATTTTATTTATTACTATTGAACCGCTTCAATTAAAGTGGCTTAACCCACTTCTACTTGTACAATTATTGTTTTTCTCATTAGATTTTTTTTTAATAACCTAATAACCTCTTTTAAAAATATTGACATATTTTTTTTATTTATGAACTGATTTAAATCAAAATAACAATATTTTAAGGGAAGCTGAACAACATTGAAAATTGCATTTAAATTGGTTAAGCTGTTTCTGAGATTAGTGTGAAGAAATGCACACACAAACAGACAAAAATTAAAAAAAAAAAACATTTATAAATACCCCAATATAGATTTTAGACTTATAAAATATTTTTATTGTATGTGTAAATTTGTTTTTAGTTTCATCCTGTATTTCACATATAAGTAGGTGGGAAAACCTAGTGTTAAGTCATTTTTGTTCCTCACATTTCGCGGCATTCTTCAGGCATTGCATATTGACTGGTGGAATGCAGTGCTTTGCACCATTGTCAGAGCCAGGAATTAAAATATTAAATTCTGTTCAATGGGATTCGAACCCAAAACCGTCGCTTTTACAGTCGTATAATTCTTCTTGTTGGTCTTGTTTAACTTGGTATAATATTGTTTGTTTGTAGGTGCTTCGTTTACAAGGTTTCAAACTGTGAGATTACAAAACACGTTTCCTGGCTTACGCAGTGGAGTTGTAAGTTATGGGTCGTGTCAGATACCAACTCTGGGATTTGTTGTAGAAAGATATAAAGCGAGAGCTAATTTCATTAAGGAACCATTTTGGAAAATCAAGGGTATGTTCACACAAGCAATTCTTTTTTTTTTGTTTTTTTATTTGGCTGGCATGAAGGCTGAGGGAACCTAGTGTTAAGACATTCTGTTCCCCGCTTTCTGTTCACCACCCGCTGAATTTTCAAGACATTGCGTGTAGTCTGGCGGGACTCAACTCACATTATCGTGCTACTGCTAAAAAAGTATTGACAATTTATAATGTTAAGCCTTTTGTTTACAGTTAATGATACAAAAAATGATTTAAGTGTAGATTTTTTATGGGAGCGAGTGAGACTGTTTGACCAAGCTGCTTGTCAATTATTTTATACAATGTGCTCTGAAAATCCACGAGCTAAAGTTATCAATGTGACAACAAAACCTAAGTCCAAATGGAGACCCCTACCCATGGATACAATAGTAAGGTTTATTTTAGTTATATTCGCTAAATATGTTTCTATAACTCTTGTATAAGTGGCGAAACTTAACGCCGCGCTTTGCCTTGTTACCCGAGCAAGGAAATTAAAATATTAAACTTTACCTTTCCTTAAGTATTACTATTATGCTTTATGAAACAATAGTATTGATAGACTTAGTAATGGTTAAATATACGTTGTTATAAGTATACAGATAATATATTATAATAAAGCGTGCGACTGTAAACGTGACTGTTGTGGGTTCGATTCTCGCTCGAGGAATGTAATATTTAACATTTACCTCTCTCTGGCTTATCTTAACACTAGGTTCCGTAAAGTTCAAAAACATATATTAGTATATTTTACAGTACAAATATAGATATGGGCGTAAGTCATTTGATACAATAATAAACATTACATTTCAATGTTAAACACGTCTATTAAATAACATAAAAAATAAAGCAAACTAACCTAAATTAAAAATATTTAGCAACTAGAGAAATTATCATCGACAAAACTAAGAATAAATGCCAAGGAGACAATGAAAATAGCAGAAAAGTTATATACAGCGGGTTTAATAAGTTATCCTCGAACGGAAACAAATGAATATGCTAAGGAGATAAAACTAGATCAATTGATAAGACTTCAAACAGAGGACCAAAGGTGGGGTGGCTTTGCCCAAAGAGTTCTTGAAGAAGGACCTAATCCTCGAAAAGGCAATAAGAATGACGGCGCCCATCCCCCTATACATCCCACTAAATATTCTGCTAGTAAGTACGGTTTTAAATCAGCTTTACGCTGTATCCCAAACACGGCAAGGCAGGCAGAGGGAACCTAGTGATAAGACACTCGCTATACATAGATACATATAGATGTCTAGATACACTATCGTAATTTGCACAAACATTTTTGAAAATAGTTTTAATATTATTTTTTAACTTAACACCCGCACACCTGTATCCCGCATAAACACATGTCAACACGTATGTATTACAATAATAGTACTAAACGTGGCCAGTCTGCCTCTTTCAATTACAAAAAGCGGCGTTGTCTCTTTGATAGATGAGGGTCTGTGTGCGTCATTCTTAACAAATTGTTTTACTACAATAATTTTATTAATTATTTGATAATATAATGATTTCATAACGTGTTTAAAAACACGCTGTATGATATATGTATAACACGCTGTACTTTTCGGCCTCTGTGAACGGAGATAGCATTAGCTGGTTTAGAGATATCCCGTATGTCGAAAAAGAAATAAATATAATATTTTTCTAGGTCTTTCGGGCGACGAACAGCGTGTATATGAACTGGTGGTCAGATCGTTTCTGGCTTGTTGTTCTAAAGATGCACAAGGCCAAGAGACCACGGTGTCTATAGAAGTGTCCAACGAACGTTTCAATGCAAGTGGTCTTCTTATCACGGAAAGGAATTACTTAGAAGTATATCCTTATGATAAGTGGTCATCGAAGGAAATACACGCGTATCAGGTAATATGTCATTTTATGTTAGTTCTAAGTTCATAACCTAATTAGGGGAATTCAAAATATGTTCCTATATTATCATATTCTTAATATGTTTACTTCTCCAGTTTGGTTACATAAACGTGGCATTATGAAATATAGTGTTTTATGTCAGTTAACCAATATCCACTGAATTATTTTATATTAAAAATATATTTTGTGTTTCTTTTAGGAAACAAAAAAATTAACATAGCGAGATATGAACCTGCATGTTTTGTATATCATCCTAGTGCTCTGACTACTAAGACATACGTTTTTATCGAGATGCATTAAAATACATCATACAGTTCTTATGAATAATTTAAGTATACAACATACAGAAACTCTATACTGATATTATTACATATTTCCGCTACTCTGAGAAAATTGCACAGAATTCTCATTTGCCAAGAGAGAATTATATTTATTCAATATTCTTATCATTTTAAAGTGTTATCCCTCACTAGGACTTTTTTACGTTTTCAAAAACATATATATTTTTCTTTCCTAAGTTTGGGCTAAAAAAAATGTTCACTTTAAAATTGTTAAAATACATGTGTTTCTTTTAAATAGACTGGGCAAATGTTCGATCCTACTTCCATCGATATGGTAAACGGCGAGACATCTCCACCTAATCTCTTAACAGAGGCTGACCTCATTGCTTTAATGGAAAAACATTGTATTGGTATGTATTATAAATTACGTACAACTTCCGTTTTTATCTTTTTTGCTTTTCCCTCGACAAAAACAAAGAAATGTTCTAAGTTTGACGTGTCAGTGTATGTGTATGTAGGCGTTTGCGAACGGAACGAGAAAAACTAAGAAACGCAGTATCTTAACACTAGGTTCCCAAGTACTCTCTGCCTACGACTCGACTACGTGCATGATACAGCAGGAAGCTAAAATAATAAAATAAATAAATAAAATAAAATAAGCCTTTATTGCTGTAAACATTTTACAATATGGTATGTTCTTATTTATTTACCGATTGTACTCTCATATTATTATCTATATATTTGATTTTCCTTAATTAATTCTATGCGAAGACGATCGGCTTTCGTCAACAGTCTTGCAGTCTTAAAGCCTTGCATGTTGTTTGTGCGTCTCTAAATTTTGATATACTTGTTATTTCTTTCAGCCTTACTTTGTCTTTCCTCTTCACGCCAATTACACTTCGCTCTATACCATTTTGGCATACGTTTATTTTTTTCATTAGTTTTTCAGATATTGCCCAAGTTTGGCAGCCATATGTTAAACATGGTAGAATGCACGTATTATATACTTTTCTCTTCTCTTTCATTGTTATATCTTTATTTTTCATAACTTCGCTTAGTGACCAATACCTTTTCCACGTGTTAGCTATCCTTCTGTCAAGTTCCTTTTGCAAAGTATCTTTCGCGGCTCAGTGGCGTAGCTAGGGGCGTGCGAGCGGTGCGGTCGCACCGGGCATCAAAGTCGACGATTTTTTTTTTAAAGGTAGCCAATGTCACATTGTAGAGTCTGATGCTTGATCTACGTGAGAGTAGAAGACACTTTGAATCTGTTTTTTTTAGAGGGCTTTAAGTCCTAAGCCGCACCAAGCAGCAAATACACTAGCTACGCCACTGTCGCGGCTATAAGCTGCCCTAAATATATGTACTCATCAACATAATCTATTTTCTCATTATTAGCTGTGATATTGTATGTCTGCGAACTGTTAGTTAATATTTGGTTTTGGTTGTGTTCATTGTGCTATCTTGCTATCTTGCTTTCATCTGACAGTGGTTGTAACATTTTTTCTAGGTTTTTTGGACATTCTGAAAATAAAATTAGGTCATCTGCGAAGCGTACGTGATTTAATTTTTCACCATTGATATTAAGTCCTTCATCATCCCATTTTAGATTCCTAAATATGATTTCTAGAACCGCTGAGAACAACTTGGGTGATATTGGGTCTCCTTGCCGGACTCCTCGTTCTATACTTTCGAGAAGTCTTCTTCCATAGTTTCGAGCTTGACTTGGGCAGTGCAGTTGTTGTATATGTTCTGAAGTATTCATATGTACTTTCCCTGTATTCCTTCCTAATATGCAGAGCTTCCCAAATGTTGTCGTATTTCAGGGAGTCGAAGGCTTTGTTATAATTAACGAATCCCAGATAATATGTTTTGTAGTATTCATTGTATCTCTGTAGAACTTGTCTCAGAACATGTATGTGGTTTTTGGTTGAAACTTATTACGAAAACCCGCCTGTTCTTTGGGTTGGTTTTCGTCAAGGGTAATTATGATCCGGAAGAGTAGTATTTTTGAAAAAAAATTATACACATTTGAAATCAAACTTATAGGTCTAGAGTTCTGTATTTCCTCTGAAATATTAAGCTTGAATAAATTAATTCTTAATATTAAAAGATTATACGTCTAATTACAGGCACCGACGCAACCCACGCTGAACATATAGAGACAATAAAAACACGGCACTACGCAGCTCTAGAGAACAACATATACTTCGTGCCGACAGAATTGGGTATGGGGCTGGTACGAGGGTACGAGGATATGGAACTGCAGCTACACACCCCGGACCTGAGAGCTGGTCTCGAGGCGGATTTGAAGGATATATGTGAAGAGAAGAAACGTCCGGAAATTGTGCTTAGACAACAGGTTTATTGGTTTATTTTGTTTGTTTGTTTTAGGTCGAGGGAGCCTGGAAACTTAGTGTTAAGACACTCCGTTCCTATTAAAACACTACGTTCTCCACTTTGAGCGATTTCTCCGCGTTTTGAGTGGCTAAAACTCTACGCCGTTTATATAGTAGCACCAGATTATACCAAAAGAATCTTACCTAATTATCTGATTTATAATTATTGCTCATAGTACAAAAAGTAATCCTCGTTATTTAACATTTTCAGATAGCTATATATAAGAGTAAATTTTTGAAACTGCAAGCGGAAGCTGAAAAATTAGATGCTGCCATATCTCGAACACTGAATGTCCCTGCTACTTATACTAGTAATAGTAATAATACTTTTGATAACTACCCACCAGGTAACTAAATATCTCATCTGTATTTTTTTATTATACCTAAAATGTGAAACACAATTAAGAGTAACGTAAGGTAAAGATATTTCAGAGAGAGAGAACTATGAAAAATATGTTTTGAAAAACATGTAAAAAATGTACACGAAACGAAAATTACATGTTGACTGGCGGAACTCAACGCCACGCTTATTTTTCTTAAGAAATGAAAATAATTCGTTTCCTCTAGTGAAAATTGAACCCACAACTGTGACGCTCACAGTCAGACGTCGAGCCTCAACGACTTCAAGTCTAATTTAATATATTATTTTATATTTAATTTCTTCAATTAATTGTATTATTTCAGTAACGAAATGTCCAGCGTGTGGGGCAGATATGTATGTAAGGAGAAAAAAAAATGATGAAAGTTCATTATATGTCGGTTGCGTCTCTTACCCCCAGTGCAAGAAGGCATTCTGGTTGAAATCTATTGTGAAAAATGTGGAAGTATTGCCAGAATCATGTTCCACGGTAAATAGTATTATTTTTTTTTTTACAATCTTAAGTGTTTTTTTTTCTTGATAATTATCAATGAAATGTTTGTGAAATATAAACTGAACGAGACTGAATATGAAATACCAAAATATTGGAATATAACTCAAAATTAGGAAACCATGATAAGTATGTGAATGCAACAAACTTCACAAAGAAAGAAATTTCAATTTTACAAAGATATCTTCAATACATTCTAAGAAAGAAAATCTTTTTGTTAAGTGTTGTAATCACCGTAACCCACTTAATGTAGGGATTAAAGGCAAAAACATAGTCTGTATCTATTTAGGATGGCAGTTACAATAATAATTATCATTACTGTAGTGCTTTTTGAATTTGAATTGTTATTAATGTAACGATGCATTTGAAACCAGTGCAGCTTTCATTTGTACTTCAACACCCTTTATCTATATTAAAGTTATGTCATATTAACAAATTATAGTAGTTTAAACATTTATATTAATCAAAATGACATTTCCAGTGCGGTCCAACAAACAAGAAAATCAAAATAGAATGGAGTAATAGTTCAATAAGCCATATGTATCCACCGCCTTACGTTGGTTGTATAGGTGGTTGCGACGCCATGCTCAACGACATACTTGGAATTGTAAGGACCAATAATACAAACATTAACGCATCAACCAATACAACCATACGTATCAACCAATACGATCAACCATACAGTACTGCCAACCGACCGACAGTTGTACCAACCAATACTACGAATACTAATCTACCTCGTCCAAATCTTCGTACTAATAGCAATAACTCGGAAGTAACTAGAGATCAAACAAGTCAATGGATTCGAGGTTCGTCATCAAATGCTAGTGCAGACATATTGGATGGCAATGCGGTGGTCTGTAAATGTCATCAACCAGCTGTACAGTATACGTCAAGGCAGCAAAACGAAAATGCAGGTCAGTATTCTTTTTATATTTATAGTCTAGGACTCTTTCATTACAAATGGTTAACCTTAAACTTATAATATAATAAAAAGCCAGATTTGCTAGTTCACGCCCACGAAGTTCTTTATTTTTTACATTTTTTATTGATAGGTAGCGCTCACTCGGCGAATTATAAATAAGTGCTGTGCATAACGATTATTACATATTGTCCACTTATTATTAATAATCAGTTGAGGAAAAAGAAATTGGTGGAGATATTTTTAAAGTCGACTCGCACTTGCCTTGTTTTATTTACTTAAATACTAGTAGTAAAGTCAATTAATTTAACCAGGTTATGATTAACTGACAATTAACTTTTCCTCTGTGGACATAAAAAAATGTTTAATGAACGGAAAGTGCCCTTTTTGTAAAATTATATCATCATTGCAAAATACCTACAATATGAAAGTTTAAGTTAAATTTTTTACTAAGAACTTTTATTTTGTGATAACTTTAATATGCTGGAAGTCATTAAAATCTTATAAGGGTTATTTTTATTATCTTATATATCTTACTATCGTCCACTTTGTATATTCTTATGTAAATATACAAGACAATAAAATTAAGCTGTGAACTAACCTAGATATAGATTATACTAACACTTTTTGTTGATGTAGTTTTACTGTATATTATGTTGTCATTTATTATTTTTTGTCAGGTAGTGGTTTTTCTAATTAGACCTTCTATTTTTATATATGTTCTATTCAATCTTTTAAGTAATACTTTTTTTTAATTTTTAATTGGCCAATCTTCATCGTGTCTTCTCCATTGTACGCGACATTGGCGAAATAAACTGTGCTCTACTTGCACGCCTAAAAGCCATAAAATAAGAAACAGAACAGGATTTTAATATGTATATTCACTACAAATCAAAATTATTTACTTTGGTATTCGTCAGTTCTGTTACACTGCTTCGTTTTTACATTTACTTACTAAATGTGTAATATAATTGTAGGTACAATAATAAAAAAATGTGTATTAATTACAGGTAGAAAATACTACAAATGTCAAACTCAAACCTGCAATTTTTTCCAATGGGGTCCCCCATTGGAAGGTCCAAGGAACCCATTTGACACCCCAAGTCCGAGTGAAAATAGCGAATCTGAGAGCACTCGCAGCATACCTGAGTGTAACTGCGGCTGGGCGAGCGTACAGTAAGATTTGATAACCCTTTCTTAGCTTCACACTCTATACCGCATATAGCAGGATAAGCAGAAGGTACCCTCTAGTCTTAGGAGTCCTTTCCCTACTTTCTTATTAAAATTTCGAGACATTGCGTGTTCTGTGGCGGAACTCAACGTTGGGGTTTTTTTTGGTAAAATAGATAGGATATTAAAATAATTCTTTTCACCAAGTTAGTTGGAATGATAAGTTAGTTTTGCCGCTGCGTCACAACGACATTAGATTAAACATTAAATTAATGTGGTTTCTTTTATTTTAATGTATCATCTCATTTTTTTTGCTGGCATATAAATATAAACCCGATGATTGTAGATTCGATCTTGTATATATAAGATGAATAGACGAAATTCGATAGTCAGACATTTAGTATGGTTATAGCCCCCTGTCAGATACCATACACATATATTATACTAAAGTTACATGTAGTGACTGGCAAGAACAATTTATTGATAAGTTCAATATACTAATGTGTAAAAAATATTTTAAGAAAATTAGAGTAAATAGAAAGAAAATTAGGTACTATTTTTTGCATCTTAGTTATCTGATAATAATAATAATAACTCTTTATTGTACACCCAAGAAAAGACACAAAAATACAATAAAATTATATAAGTGTACTAAAGGCGGCCTTATTACTTAATACCAATTTCTGCCAGGCAACTGTAAGGCAGAGGACATAGCAAATTAAGTAGGGTACAAAAGAATATATATATATATATAGGGTGGAAGAGGCAGCGCTCCTTTTACTGAAACTGCATATAGGGTTAAATATTTGAAACCCAGATTTAAATAAATAATCAAGGTACCTCAACAGTTTGGACGTAGGACTTTTTTTTAATTTCATGATTTTTATCCATACCTGTATTTCGTGTGACGCACACATAAGTGTATGACGTTGCCGCGCCGACAGGTAAGTGTGTGCGTGCTTATGTTATACTTTGCAAATGGTGTTTTATTTTAAAACGTTAATTTTATTATTTATTTTGTTTGAAAAAATAACTTCTTCATTTTTGGGAATATTTTTTTTTCGGAATTATATTAGGCTTTTATATTAGGAGTTAAAACTGTGGTTTCATTTAAAGTGGCGCTGACAATTCCACCCTGTATATATATATATATATATATATATATATATAATTAAGGGTATAAAATAAATAAGAATATATTTACCATACATAGCACATACAAAGCATACATAAATACATATAGCCGTATCAATATACATACATATAAATATATATATATATATATATATATATATGACATAAAGTGTAACTTTAAACGACGTTTGAAGGTTAGAAATGTGTTGGCATTTCTGACATCTAAAGGAAGGGCGTTTAATAACTGCCAAAGTAACCACCACCCAAAATCCATATTTCCTTACGGGTGTTAATGTTACACAGAAACTTTCAGGCTTTAAAATAAAGAAGGCCTGGCTACTATTGGCTCTCTCTCTACTAATATATGTTGAATGCCTGAACCTAACGCCATATTTAGCTTTGCTGGACTGAGAAACAAAAAATATTTTAATGACTTTCGTTGTTTTCATGAATGAATTATATTTGTATTATTTTCAAATGAATATTTTGATAATTTTATGTAATGTTATTTATTTTTTTAATGAATGTGGCTGAATGAGTTTATCCTTGATATTTTATTCCTACAACTAATTTTTACAGCTAATTTTTATATGAATGTTTTTATTTCAGAAAAACAGTTGTAAAAGAAGGTCCTAATAAAGGCCGTCGATTCTATGTCTGCTCAAAAGATAGGAGTCGTTGTAACTTCTTCCTATGGGCAGACCAAGAAACAAATACAGGTATTTTTTTTTCCTAAAGATATTAAATTAGGTAGGCAGACGAAACGTCGGAATCTAGTGTTAAGACACTTTCTACCAAATTCTGTCATAACATGTTGGTTGAGTGGCGGAAATCAACACCGCGCTGGGCGGAGATTAAAATAAATATTGACATTCATTAATTCCCCTGAGTAGGAATTGAATCCATAACTTGTCTCGTTGTAACCCTATGCCATGACTCGATTAATACTTAATGTATTTTAATATGTGAGATTATATATGGATATAGGTGCAGATTATTAAATCTTAAGATGATTAAATACTGTATTTTATACTTACATTCAATAATATCGAGTATTTCCACTCGAGAAAAATATATATTTAATATTTTTATTTTCCTCGCTCTGGTAACGAGGCGCGGCGTTGAGTTCCGTTCTCAATACGCAATGCCTCTAAAATTCGGAGAAAAATGGGGAACGAAATGTTTTAATGGGAGCAGAGTGTCTTCACTATAGATTCCCAAGTTACCCCTGTCTTGCTATGTTCGGTATTTAGGGCGGTGCTATGGAAAAATATTATATG
Organism: Heliconius nattereri; assembly: GCA_013403645.1. NCBI lineage: Eukaryota > Metazoa > Arthropoda > Insecta > Lepidoptera > Nymphalidae > Heliconius > Heliconius nattereri. The sequence continues at coordinate 4,469,493 of JAAIXI010000245.1, read as the reverse complement.
TAATAAATTTATATTTTGATTAGGAGAACACTTTGGAAACAATAGGGGCAGGGGCAGAGGTTCGACCCGCAGCATCACGAGGGGCAACACTAGAACTACTCGCAAATGCAGTCTGTGCCACACACCTGGACACTTTAGAAATAACTGTCCAAACAATACTTAATTAATTTAATTATTATATTTTAAGAGCCATCTATAAATTATTTACAACGAATTTCCCTCGCTTTTGTGAAAATGACGTCACATATTGGCCCACTGAGGTCTCCGTACCAATTTCATGATTGTAGGTCAATGGGGAGTATGACTTATAAAAGTTGACAAGCTTAACAATTGCTCATTTTGTATGAAATGAAGTACAAATATAAGGTTGTAATTTTTAAGGCCTTACACAAATTTCATAACTCCACGGGAAGTATCCTATAAGTTTTGGTTACGAAATTTTTAGTTCACTTTCACTCCAAACCACCCTTATTACAACCAATTCCCAATTTCAACCCTTTCCCATCCACTTGACACGTGACGTAATTTACAGGTGGCGCCTTTTCAGTATTTCAAGCATTTTTACACATAAGCTGTGGATTAACACTATAGTAGCAGTCACGGTTCGTTCTCGGTTCGATCTCAGTCTGTTGAAATATTCTATTTGAATTTCTTTTTAATTTGAATTAATGAAATTGATTGAATTTTAGAAACGGTGGTAGGTATGAATGAAATCGTTCCTCATATTTTATTATAATGAGATTAGTCCAAGAACGCTCGTGATCCGGCCTTCGGAGTTCGAATGTTACGTAACGAAACTGCCTTAAAAAGTTACAATGTTAATGGGGAATCCATCTCCTTTTGTAAACAACTTTTTTTCGAAAAAAAAAATAGTCACTGCAGAGTGTAAGCTATATTATAGGGCCCAAAAACTTAAGTTAAGTATTACTTAACACGTTAATCACCATGTCAGTCATATGTGTCTGACGCTAAGAATTTCAACATGAGCCATGTCAGACATATAAGACTGTCCCGGCTTGTCGAGAAAAAAAGTTTTAATATAGGGCCATGTCAGTCATATCTGTATCTGTGACATAAAAATAATGTTTTCCGGGAATTTTGGAAAAAAATAATTCTGTGATACATTTTTAACAATATTTTCTAATACAGTTACCATGGCCCATGTGAAAATTTTTCTGATATTATCGTGGCGATTAACGTGTTGAAAGGCCACTAAGAAATTTTATTAAAAACGTAATAACTGTAAGTGCTATTATTGTATAATAAAGAATATTCTCAGTAATGTACATATTGTAATTGTAATTTATATTTTTATACATATCAATTAATGTTCTCTATTTTAAATAAAATTACCATTTTTGTTTCTTTGACTTTGATTTCAATGATCCTAAGCTCTGAGCCCGTTGTAATTCCTGCTGTTCCGCTTCGACTGTTTTGTCTGTCATCATGTCTAATAAGATTTCAAATTTCAAACGTAGCATATTGTTTTCTTCTTCAAGTTGTTCTAATTCCTTTCTTAGGCGTAAATTTTCTTTGTGTGCAGCACCCGCCCTACCTGACGCTGTGTAAAAATATTTAATGCCATAAATAAATGCTATATAGGATACTAGCGGACGCGCGCAGCTTCGCTTGCTTATTTAGTTTTTTCTAATAAACCACGAAATATGTGTTCAACGAAATATTTTTAAGAGTCTAAATTTAAAATTCTATAAAAATCGGTGGCGTTTTAAAGATTTTTCCATACAAACTTTCAACCACTTATTTGCACCCTTAGGGGGAGATTTCTAGAAAACGATGAAACACGTGTTCAATTAAATACTTTTAAAAATCTAAATTTCAAATGTTATAAAAATCGGTCGATCGATCGATTTAAATTCTTTCCCATACAAACTTTTAACCCCTATTTCACCCCTTTAGGTTAAAATACTTCAAAATCCCTTCTTAGTGGATGTCCAGATTACGTAAGTAAACATCTGTCCAAATTTCACGTTTCTACCATCAGCGGTTACGGCTGTGCGTGCGTCTTACCTCAGTCAGTGAGGACAAGTCCTTTTATATATATATATATATAGATAAATGTTTTTAGTATCACGCCGTACTTGTATATAACATGTAAAAGGAAACTAATCTTGGTGCTTAATGCTTCGCCTTAACATATAACATGTTACTTTGAAGTAATCATTGAGATCATTATAGAGGTCGTCCTGGCGCAGCAGCACAAGGATGTGACTGTAAAGCGACGGTTGTAGGTCCGATCCCCACTCGAGGAAATGAAATATTTGTTTACATTTATATTTTCATTTCTTCGCTCTGGTGTCGAAACAAAGAGCGGCGTTGAGTTCCGCCACTCAACACACAATGCCTTCAGAATTCAGAGGAAAGTGGGGAACGCGGTGTTCTAATATTATGTTCCCGCTGCCTACCCTGCTACAGCATGAAGCTGATCTGATTGTTTATAAAACTGAAACCGAGGAAATATTTAATGTTTTTAATTCTTGCCTCTAATGTCGAGGCAAAGCGCGTTGTGGAGTAATGCGAATCAACGCATTATCTCCAGCGTTCGGCGAAAAGTGGTGAGTGGAGTGTGTTAACACTAGGAAGCCTAGTGTTCTCTCTGCCCTACCCTGCTATTTGTGGGATGCAGCGTGCAGCTGAGAGAGAGACGGAGGAACACAAAATAATTGTACAAGTTTACGCACCAGGAATCCATTGTCCCTCTTCAAAAGACAGTTCGAAGTCACCTAATTTCAACTTGAGTTTATCGATATCTACTGATAACTCTTTAGACGCATAATCACTGCCGAATTCGTTTTTTATAACTGCCGTATCTTGTTTTCTTACAGGAATCGTCTTGGGTGAAAATTTATTACTGAATAAAGGCATTTTTACTCCTCTCTAACACATGTGATATTGTTGTCAAACTCAGAGTTCGTTGCCATGGCAACGTCTTTAATTTCATTGTGTTATTTGCGATGCTTGCCATGAAAATGTGTCAAACTTTCTGTTTATTAAAAGCTTTTATTTAACTTGCAATGTATGTATGTGGGTTCGGGTGAAATCTTGGAGCTCAATTTTGAANGTTAATAGTTAAAATTTAAAAGAAAAAAATTATTTTCTCCTTTTTAAAGCGTTTAAATAAAAGCTTTTTCTAAAAAATATTTTTTGCTTTTAATTTATATGTAAATATGGTAGGTATGACCAAAGCTTTCATATAGCTCCCTATATTTTAATTCATTTCTAAGCTTAGTTTTGAGTTAAGTTAGTACACATGCAATTTTTCATATTTGCACAGAAAGTGGCGAAAGGATAGCTTAGAAAATAAACATTCTCTCTGCATCCTTTGCTTGAAAATGCATGAAGATTAAAAAATAAATGTAATAGAAATCTAAAAGATAAAAAAAAATCAAAGACTTAAAATAGTTTGGAAACAGTCAAAAAAAGCATGCAAGTAAAGTTAAAGTTGGAAATATGTAAATATCGTCATATACATATAAGCATCTCTCACGCAGTCGTCGCAGTGACGAGACACATCAACACCTGTGTCTATTACTCTGACGATGGCGGTGACGCAATGGGCAACTTCATCAGCCGAGCGGTGGGGGCTTCATTTACGGAGGTGGTGGAGGCGAACCTAAAAGAGGCAATGTCACAAAGAGACGATGGGGTGATAGAGGCACTGATCCAAGAACTTAAGGAAGGCGTACTGCATAAGCCAGCCCAAGTCTAAGATTCCACACATATATACATGTATAAAATAATAATATAAAAGGCAGTTATATATGTAATGTACTATAATAATATAGGTTAAAAAAAAGAAATAAAAAAAAAAGAGATGGTCGGTAGGGGCTCACCCAACCCCTCTAGTATAAGCTCTAGATATAAGTACAGTTTAAATTGTCCCAAAATTAAGTACGCCACATTAAAAGAACTTTCATAAAATAAAAAAAGGCACGGGCGACTATGCGCCCGTGGATGTAGCTTTTAAAATTAAAAAAAATATATATGTAAATATTTTATTACTCGTCTATTATATTTTAATAATAAATACACATAAAGTAAAGATTATTTTTGATAATAGTGTAGGTACTTGTGACGCAATATGGTCCAGGATATGGGCAAATCTGCTTTGTTTCGTACAGGTAGTATAATAAAAACAACAATTTCAATATAAAATATGTATATTTAATACTGCTTATTCGAGATAAATTGAACTGTGTAAAAAAAGAGAAGAACACAATAATTAAAAATGTAAAAAATAATAAATAAGTATAACTTAAAAATTAAATATTTGTAAATTATTGCTTGTATAAATTTGTATAATTTAAATACTTATTAGTTCTGTTCTTGGCTAAGTTGAAGTTTTAAGTTTCAGTAGCATTACAGCTGGCAGTATTAGGATGACTGATCCAATAGTGTACGTTGTAGCCGCGCCCGAACACCAATATACTGAAAAAGAATTATATATTGATAAATATTATAATTAGTATATAGTTATTATTAGTTATATATTTTAATGAAGTAGGAGCGAGAGATATAACAGCAAAAACTCTATAGTTTGTCTCGGCTAGTCTAAAGTTATTATAATATAATTATTAATATTATCCATCAATTTCCGCGATGTACTTCGAAGTAGGCAGTAGTAGAATCATATTACATTTGATGTGTTTAGACCTAGGAACTCGAACAGTTTTAGCGTTAATGTGTATTTAAATTTTTAGTATTAGGATGGCGCACCTTAGTAGCTACTGTCAGCTTCACGCTTAATCCCGCACACAGCACAATAAACAGAGGGAACCTAGTGTTAAGACACTCCTTTCCCCACTTTTCTCCGAATTCTAGGGAGCATTGCGTGTTGAGTGGTGAAACTCAACGCCGCTTTTGCCTCGACATCAGAGTGCAGAAATTAAAATATAAATGTAAATAAATATTTTATTTCCTCTAGTGGGTTACAGTCACAACTTGTGCCGCTACGCCACGACGGACTACGACGCTATTGTAATGCTGGTAAATCTACTGCGGTTAGAGTTCCCAATAATCTTACTAGTGGGAAGGAATCTCTCCGTAACTCTACTAATAAGACTACACTCAAGGTACTCAATTCGTATCGACTTGGAAACACTGTCGCAGGTAGGCCATTCCACTATAAGAAAGTGTTTAGGAACAGTATTATATCTAATAGTAAAGTGAAGGTTTACCAGTGGAGGCGAGCAGCGGGCCAGCGGCGCGGGCCAGTGCGCCCAGCGAGCGCAGCGTGCCGAGAGCCGCGCCGCGCGCCGCCGCGGGGCTGTGTGCCGCCGCCATCGCCGTCATGCACGACACCGCAAACGCCGTCGCTAGAGGGAGGTAAAGTGTTGAAATTTATATTAATTTAATGAGATTTGAATGTAAGAATGAAGCCACACAATGACACATAATATTTATTACAAGAATTATACTACGCTAAGAGTATAATTGTAATAGTATATTCTTAAGGATTATTTAGGACTAGAGAAAAGTTGTTGAACTATTTTTTGGATTTGGACATTTTCCGCTAAATTTTGAAAGCGTTGTGTGTTGTATGGCGGTACTCAACGCCGCGTTATACCTCGTCACCAGACCGAAAAAATGAAAATATTTAATATTTAATTTCCTCGAGTCCACACGCTTGCACCACAACTGCCCTTGTAAGACAAAGAATTATAAACAAACTCACAAACAGCGAACAACACCAGTCCAGCCCAAAGCCAGGCGACGGGCGACGGCGAGGCCGACGAGGCCGGCGAGGCCGACGAGGCCGGCGAGGCCGCCATCGCCACACACAGGAACGACACCGGCGTCAGCGCCAACGCCACGCGTGCTGCTCGCTCCGCCCCTCGCGCACTTAAACGCCGCGCCGCGCCGCCTTGCAGCGCCGCCATTATAACGCCTTACGAGATATCAAATATTCGTTTATATTATCTTTATATTGATACGCAAAGAAATTACTTTGTAATACTTTTTACAAGATATTTCTTTATAATATGACTTTAGAAATACATTGTCATATAAAGGCTATACGCAGGCTGCTAACACAAAAGTGTGTCAGTATCTTCACGTTTACTATTATAAAACAATTGTTTAAACAAGCTTTAAACTATTTTAAATAGTAGTATCAAATCAATAATATTATTCTCTCAAATATGCCAATATAAGCGTATTTGAATCTTCAATTACAAAACACCTGGAAAAGGTCAGTAGACATTAAGTAAGTGAGGATATTGTTATGCCGCCAAAAATGTTTTAAGTCAAAAAATAAAATTAAATCAGCTTCACACTGTATCCCGCACACAGAAGGATAGATAGTGTTAAGAGCCCCGTTTCCCACTTTCCACCGAATTTTTCGATGTATTGCGTGTTGCTTTTGCTTTGATGCCAGAGCGAAAATATGACACTACTAATAAATAAGAGTTCATTCGCTGGAGTGGATATCGAACCCACTACCATCGCGTTACAGCCCCATCCTTGTGGCCCTACGCTACGACGGACTATTTTAAGTCGTTATATAATAATAGGAATAAATTTTAATAAACAAACAGTAGAAATCATATAATTAAAATATAATATAATACTGTTACATAATCAAGAAAAGGCGTTGTTTCTTAATAATTATCCTATTTACATAACATATCTGCATATCTACATTCTTTTTGCGAGGAAACAGTCAATATCTGATGTCGTTATTATTTGCTGTTATTTTTTTTGCTTCACGCTGTATCGTGCATTTAGCAGAAGAGGCAGAGGGAACTTAGTATTAAAACACTCCATTCCTCTATTTTCGAACAATTTCCGAGACATTACGACCCTCAAAGTCGGAACTCAACGCCGCGCCGTCTTGCAACCAGTGTGAGGAAATGAAAATAATTTATTCCTCTGAGTAAGAATCGAACTCAAAACCGTCGCATATACAGCCAGACGAAGTGACGAACAAACGAACTTTATTATTCATATATATTTTTTGTTTTTATTATTTTTCCATTTATTTCTATAGTTACATTCAATAATTAAAAAAGTGGGTTAATATTTTTTTTAAGTGGGAAAACAAAATGACTCACCGATAACAAGAAACATTTTTCCCTGTTGCATCGCGGTGTATCCGAATGTGTGGTGCGTTAGGAATGTTATAGTAAATTCGAGACCGGAATAAATAAATAGATAAATGAAATAAATTAGACCCAATTTCGATAATACTCTGCTTTGATGGACGGACAGGTTTTTAACAGCAGTAAATTTCAATAAATGCCATGGTGATATAAAATCGACTGCTTTGTAGAGAGACAAACTTAAAGGTGATCTTTTATTCTGCAAAAAAAATAATAAATAAATTATAATATATGGCAGTTATTTGCATATGTATATAATTATCATTTCTTATACTCACTGCTCATAATTAAGTATATATCTAATATGGTAATGAGATATATTCTTTTCTTTTTTTTTTCAAAGTCTCGTGAACTCTGGAGGCAATATGTGTTGAGTTGCGGAATTCAACGCCACGCTTTGCACGCAACACCACCGTGATTAAATGAAAATATTAAATATTTAATTTCATCGAGTGAGAATCGAACACACAACACGCATTTTTAGTCAAACGCTTGTGCCCCCGACCTACGATCATAATAATTATATTCAGCTTTAAATATTATTATACAAACCTTTGATAAAGTTTCAGGTATAAAGAGTGCAACTAAAGCAACATTTGCAAGTGAAAGGGAAAGTGCATAAAACGCCGGTTTCTCTCCCCACAAGTCATTGTTCTTGGCAAACCAAGCGCCAGCCAGAGGTCCTATTATAAAACCTATAGAAAAAGCTAATCCTATCAGGGCCTGTAAAAATTAAAATAAAATGTAATAGAAAAGATAGGTCGGTATCTAAGACACGTCAAAAATATACTATATCTAAACTGTTACTGTACATCTGTCTGAAGTGTCTGTCTGTCTGTGTCTCTCCTGCACAGTAACTCCTGAATTAATTAACCTTTTTAAATGCGGTTTTGTTAAACGAAAGCCTTGTTTGTCGCGGTGGTTCTTTGCTATATTTCATGAAAATTGTATTAGTAGTTTAAAAGCTACAAGCACTTAGCCAAGACAAGATAGTAATCATTATGGACAGGAAGTTTTGCTAGTTATACGCATTATTTCCTTAATAAACGAAAATCATTTATGAAGATCAAAATCCATCCATAAACATATTTAAACTATTAAAAAAATTTTCAATACTGTTAGTTCCTGAGATTAGTGCATATAACAAAATAAACTCTTCACTAATACATATGTAATATTGTTATGACTAAGAAATGCGTACGGCATAACAAATTCTAAATACGGGTGGTAACTCTGACCGCAGGTACCGTGATTTATACCAAAAGGATTAACATAATATAATAGAACTCATAGGCTACCTCGATAAATAAAATATACAAAGAGAATATTTCAATTGAAACCTTTTGAAATTTTCGAGATAGGGTCAACCAAACAAATTATTCAACTTTATAATGTTAGTACAGACAAACTACTCACCATCCCTCTAGGCCTGGTCTTCTCATCAGAAGCATCAGTTACTATAGCCATGCTAAGACTCACATTAGCTTTACTTAATCCACCTATAAACCTTGCCAATACAAACAAGCTGAATGTACTGGCATAACTCCAAAGACCGTGTGATAGCGCAATTCCGACCTATAAAATATGTTAATAATTAATCGATGCCGTCGTGGTGCAGAAGCACAAGGTGTGACTGTGAATGCGAAGGTTGTGGGTTTAGATTTTTTTTTTATTTTTTTTTTATTCCTCGCTTGAAAAGTTATTAAATACACCATACCTAAAGAATTCGGTGGGAAAAGGAAAACGGAACTTACGGAAGGGAACAGAGGGAAACGAAAATAGAGTGTGTTAAGCTGTGCGTAATGGCGTAAAACTAAAAGATATAGTAATAAAATAATTTTTTTTTTATCTTCATGTTTTCCCGCTTATTGCAGGGTAGGGAGAGATATAATGTTACAATTAAAATATAGTGTTAGCTCACTCTGTCCCCAAGTTCTGCCAAAACGGAACCTAGGGATGTAATTTTAAGAGACTCTGTTCCCATTGAGATACTTTCATTCACCACTTTTCACCAAATTCTGAAGACATTGGGTGTTGATTCGTGGAAATCAATACTGATGGATTACCTTTCCCCCTTACAAATTATATAAAATTTTGCTTCAATTACTAATTAACGTTAAGTCATTTAAAAGTTGTAAATAAAAACATCAACCACATCTAAGAAGCAAATAATTGGTATCCTAGTTTTGTTGCATAAATATATTTAATTGTTACTTTATGGGGTGGAATTGTAACTTTTTAAATATTGTTTTCAGTTCAATGATTCAGTTCAATGATTGTTACTTTTATACAATATTTAAGAAATGTTCAGAGAATAAATGATAAAAAAACAAGTAGATATCTAAATTATCTTAAGTGCTGATAATCTACTCAAAACTACTACAGCTTGTAAATTTACTATGTTTGATGTATTATTGTAACATATTAATAATTTTTGAGGATATTGTGGCACAACATCAGCAAATTAAATTGTTGCGAGTTTAATTCCCATGCAAGGGAATAAGTTATATTCATTTCACTTTTACGGTAACACAAAGCTTGGGGTTTAATTCTGCCATTTAACGTGCAATGTGTCAAAAATTGGGGGAAGTGGGGAATAGAATGCCTTAACACTAGTTTCGGTCTGCCTACTCTGCTATTTGCAGTATACAATGTGAAGTGAAAAAATTATATTAATTAAATTAAAGTTTGAGCTTTATTATACTTTACCAAACAAATTAATAGCAATGGTTTTCTTCCATATGCATCTGAGAGACTGCCAACTATAGGACTTGTAAGAAATTGAAGGAAGCTATACATTGACCCAAGAGCACCTCCAAATAAAACTGATACAAAACGCTCTGGTGCACCAGTTATCCTTTGAAAATGTTTTATTGTATACAATAACATTGAATATATTGTATTTGAATTTCCCTCTTCTTTATTATAATAATCTAGCAAAGAAGGCAAGAGTGGTAATATCATTGTAAATGCTAAAAGGTCCAACAACAATGATAGAAACACTAAGCCTATAATTTTATTACTTTTAACATTTTTATCTATTTTTATTTTTGATGTATTATTATTAATATTTGTAATTTCTTTCTCATTGTCCTTTCTATGTTTAACACCATTATGATTTCCAAGAACCTAAAAAGATAAGTGGGTTAATTAAAAGTATTAAATATAATTAAATCATAAATGAGTGATTTCAAGTTTTGCTACTTTATTAAGAATTTACGGCTGTATATAAGTTTTGCACAAAAAAATATTTATAATTTAGTTCGTTTTCTTATATAAATAGTAAAATACATTAATAATGATTATTTTTTAAATAACAAATATAATGAATACCACTTTATTTATAATTTATAAACTTACCATATCTAAAGCACGTTTAAAACTTTCAGTTTCGATTTTTTACCAACGAAGTACGAATGTATTTTATTACAATCCAGTATGTAAACTTTCACTTATGAATGTACAGGTATAAATATAACGAAACTTATTTGATGATTCGTATTTGGTGCTTACTTGGATCATGTCAAGTGTCAACTGTCATTGTGAATTCTGACATTACGGTAATGTATTTATAGTCTATGATACTAAATATGAACTCAAGCCATTAGAAAAAATATATTTAAATAATGGAAAGAAATGTAATATTTATAGCAGTTGAATACATATTATAATATTAATTTGATCTCCAAATATAAAGACTCGTTTGAGAAACAATACAAAATACTTAAAGATGTTGTTTTAAAACATGGTTCAGACAGGATATTTTTCTTTACGTTAGAAGCGTATAAGTTTTTCAAAATTAAGAAAACTATTAATAATAATATGACTTACAGTTCAATGGAAAAAACATTGTTAAAAATTCCAATGGTAAAATAAGCAAGTACTTCAATATTACTGTTGAACTAAAATAGGTGAAGGCTAATTTGTACGTTTTAGACATAAAAGTAAGAGATGTCAACAAAATCTCCCTACAATACATTAAAAGATCGACCTATCTAGAACTATAATTAGTTTATTATTAGAACTGCCTATCCTCTATATTTTGATTAGGTAAAATTAAAAAATAATAAAATAATATCATAGCTTGAGAGTTTGTGATCCTAATTATTATTAATTAATATTTTTAGTTAATTTCAAATAATATCGTCGTTGACACACCACTTTGAAGGAAATAAGTTTCGAAGTCTAAAATAGCACATGTCGTAATTATCTATCATATAAGCATAAAAGTCAACGACATGTTGTATATCGTTATAAGGAATCGGATATAATCTATGGCAACAATTCGATTCGCATTCGACGCCATTTTACGTATGTTTAAGTTTTCATGAAGACGTTTGTAATTAGTGTTTTATATTCCAAAACTGTTTAATGAAAATGGGCGAGGACAAAGGTAAAAAAGTGTAAATTGCGATATTTAATTAATATGAAAGCTTCTCTATATAATAAATATCCCATTTTGTTGTAGATCGTCGACGTAGATCGCGTTCCAGAGAAAGACGTCGCTCACGCTCACGTTCCAGGGAGCGTCGTGAAAAAAGAAGAAGTAAATCTAGATCTCCATCAAAAAGATCACGTCGTCGCAAGCCTTCACTATATTGGGATGTCCCGCCACCTGGATTTGAACATATTACGCCGCTACAATATAAAGCTATGCAAGCGGCCGGGCAAATCCCGGCTAACATTGTGGCGGACACCCCACAAGCTGCAGTTCCTGTAGTAGGATCTACAATAACACGACAAGCGCGTAGATTATATGTGGGAAATATACCATTCGGCGTAACTGAAGAGGAAACTATGGAATTCTTTAACCAACAAATGCATCTGTCTGGATTAGCTCAAGCGGCTGGTAATCCGGTTCTTGCATGCCAGATTAATTTAGACAAAAATTTTGCATTCCTTGAGTTTAGATCTATTGACGAAACAACACAAGCCATGGCGTTTGACGGAATCAACTTCAAAGGTCAAAGCTTAAAAATACGACGGCCTCATGATTATCAGCCTATGCCGGGGACAGAAAATCCAGCTATAAATGTACCAGGTAATTACATATGTTGCTTTTATATACTTTATTTATAATTATAATTTTCTGCTTCACTTAGTTTAACAATTATTATTTGTTTATTGTAGACTCTAAGCAATATCTTAATTTTTAAAGTACTGGTGATATTATTTTAGTGGTAATGTAAAGAAGTATAGTAATAGTTGTATTTATTTTTAGCTGGTGTTATCAGTACTGTAGTTCCAGATTCACCTCATAAAATCTTTATCGGAGGACTGCCTAACTATTTAAATGAGGACCAAGTAAGTTACTCTAATTTTTGCATACATTTGGTCATTGAAAACATTAATTTATACAAGCTATATTATATATTTTAATAATTGATTCAATATTTTCTCAGCCAAGGCAGAAAAAAAATGTTTAAGAATATAATTTTTTTAACAGATTTTTATATATGTATGTATGAAATTTTATTTTGCTTCATTTATATTTAAAACATGTATGCAAAACTAACATAAAATGTTATGTTAGTTGAGATATGTTTACTATATGATGTTAAGATCTTTTATGGACAGACAAATAACAATTACTACTTTAATTATCATGAATATTGCATGTTTAATTCTCTTTTTTTTGTGGTTTAAGGCTCTTGTAAATGTTTGGCCAATATGAATGAATGAATGACAGTATTACTATGAACAGAAGCAATTCTAAAATATTATTTATACTTTGTTTTTAAATATTTTTGTGGCAGCAATCTTGAATATAACATTATAATTAAGTTCCAAAAACTACTATAGCCAACTTTTAAAGACAGTTCCCAGTTTGTTAGAAAGTTTCCACTTTGATAGATATTTTTTCCAACTATAGTGTTTGATGTCTGCAGTTGAATTTTTAATTATCTCCAAGCTATTAAAAATTTTCAGCTATAATGCTTCTCTGTATAATTAATTTATTTTACAAGTTAATGTTAATCATAAAAATCATAATTTCTCATTAAACTTTATTTGAAATATGCATTCTAAAATTTTGCATAAAGACTTTAAATGAAGAAAAAGCATTCAATTATACTAGAAAAAGAAATTTGTATAAAACAAATTTCCCAAGCTACCCAAATATTAATTCATATATATATAAAACTATAATTTGTAAAAATTTTCATTATAAAAATTGATTTTAGTACAGATTTTTTGTTCAAATGATGAATTGTTTTTATTTGCTATATCTAAAATTATGTGTTCCAGGTCAGTACCAAGTCCACATTTTTATTTAACTTTGGTGAAGTTTTTTCCATAGTGGGGTTAATGCGTATGTAATAAATATTCGATATTTCAGTACTTATATGACTTGTTTTGTAACATCCTCATATGTAACATTGCTGTTAGACATGACAGGTTAGGTTCCCTTATTAGGAGTAGGGGCTAGCCTTTTCAGGGCGAGATTCAACAGTTGACAAGGCTACGATGGAGCTAGAGGAGAGCCGCGTGTTTATTTCCATTTCAGGAATTTTCAGGTACCTTATCTTGGCTGAGCGTGGGCGGTCACCTCACGCTCAAGACCTTCTGAAACAACTCACTGATAGTTTGCTTTCTGCCCCTCCCTAGCATAGATTTGGCACATTCGCGGCCGCGTGTCACTGTTGTCTCTCATTCTCACCTTACGTCTTGTACTTGAGCGAGACGTCGGCACGCCAAGGCAAGTCTCCTATACTCACTTCTAAGTTAACATGCGGCTAGTATCAGGTCAGACACATTCACTCATAAGTTTGCTGCCTTGCAAATGTTAAAGGGAACCAATCAATTTACTATTTAAAAACAAAACTTCAAATGTGTAGACACTTTATTATCATAGCATATTTCTATTATTCGTATACGATGTTCGACATTCATTCGATTGTTCGACATTAATTCGTGCACTGATATGCAGGTTAAAGAACTGCTGATGTCGTTCGGTCAGCTGCGCGCCTTCAACTTGGTGAAGGATTCCTCGACAGGCCTCAGCAAAGGTTATGCCTTTGCGGAGTATGTCGATATATCGATGACTGACCAGGTACTATTAAAAAGAAAACATAAATATTAAATATGTTTAACGAAAATGAACATATTTACTATAAAGAACAACTTCTAGGCGATCGCCGGTCTTAATGGTATGCAGCTGGGCGACAAGAAGCTGATAGTCCAACGCGCGAGTATTGGCGCCAAGAACTCAACTCTAGGTAAGTGTGCCTCTAACGGGAACCAAACCACCGAAAACTGTATTAACGGTAGTTTATTCTAAGGGTATTTAGACTGTAAGTACACGTTTTAGAAATATTGTCAATTGTTTATTCGTATAGATTGGGTAATTTGGAATTAAGTAATTGCTTAGAGTCTTGTTTGTAATTTGTGTTTATATTTTTTCTATCAGTGTCACTTTTCTTTTGAAATGTTGCGTTTTTTATGGAACTGTTGAGTTATTTTGCTATTTTTAGTTGGTTTTGACACATGTTTGTATGTTGTTTGTCGTGTAGCGATGACGGGCGCGGCGCCGGTGACGCTGCAGGTGGCGGGGCTGACGCTGGCGGGCGCGGGTCCTGCCACCGAGGTGCTGTGCCTGCTCAACATGGTCACGCCCGACGAGCTGCGTGACGAGGAGGAGTATGAGGACATACTGGAGGATATCAAGTTAGTACACTTGCCTATTACATTACTACATTAGACATCTAACTTCACCTGTATACTAAAAAGGGAAAGTCTTGCAATCTTACATTAAAATCCTATAATAATGTAATAATATCTATAAATCAATTATTTTCTTAAGGCTGTCGTGCCACAGAGTCATAAGCGTGTGACTGTAGTAAACACGGCGGTTATGCGAGTACTCCGTGGAAAATGCGAGAGTGTCTTGACACTAAGTTCACTGGTTCCCTCTGTCTAGGGTCGGCTATATGCTGGGTACAACTGGAGATTACAAAAAAATTCTGAGTAATTAACTGTAAGATCAGTATAACGAGGAAATACTTGTTTGGTTTTTTTTGTAATTATTCTCGAATTCAATTATTGTCGAAAGTCAATTTAAAAATAGTAATGATTATAAAATCTCATCTTTCATGAACAAATACTGGTGTGAAATTTCACTATTTAGTTTGGCTTTTTTTCAATATATAATAAATAAACATTTCTTTATTTTAAATCATAACTGTAATGTTTGCCATAATATTATCTTATAATATAATGTACAAGCTTTAAATAACTAATATTTTTTTATTTTCAGAGAGGAATGTAATAAATATGGTTGTGTGAGGAGTATAGAAATTCCAAGACCTATTGAAGGTGTTGAAGTACCAGGATGTGGAAAGGTACAACTTTATGTAACTTATATTTTGTATTAACTTATATTTTGTATTAAGTACATCGGAAATTTAAAAAATGCGGACAATCAGAAAAAAACGGAAACGAAAGAAGGTTTTTATACAATAATGACATTTTTTGTGACATGACAAATATTATTTATACATTTCTTATATTAAACTTTTAGCGAAAAAAGAAAACAAAATTAGTAAACTTTAAAATAACTAATAATTGTAATTTTTCTAGCCTACTGCACGATAAATGTATATCCTCTATAAAAAATATAAATCATATACGTGTTTTTTTTCAGGTATTTGTAGAATTTAATAGCATTGCTGATTGCCAGAAGGCGCAACAAACGCTGACGGGTCGTAAGTTCAGCAATCGAGTTGTAGTCACTTCATACTTCGACCCTGACAAATATCATCGCAGAGAATTCTAAAATATTCTAATTTTAATAATTCCTCCATTGCCGAATAATAATTAAAATCTCGTAAAAATGAATTGTTTTTGAACGAATTTGCAAGTGTTGCACAGCTAAATGTATTAACAGATATTAATAAAAATAAATCTATCTTTGGTTCATTTTTTATTTCTAGATTTTATTACACAAATAAACATCTTAATATATTTAAACTTAAAATTATATATTTTTAATTTTAAAAATGATTAAATTACATTATTTTCTTAAACACTATTATCATGTTGCAAAGTTGGCTGGTAAGTGTTAAGAGAGCCAGTCTCGGACGCGAGTACAATTTTTCTCATGATTATATACAATACGCCTCCAATAAGCAACATGCCGATCCCAGCCATCAAACTTATAGCCCAAGCTGGTACTGCGTTTCCATCTGTAATATTTAAAAATACTAAATAAAACATTTCACATTTTGTAAAATATTTTAAAACTCAATAAAAGCAAAAAAATTGTTGCGTTATTACTAAATAATAAAATATATTTATTATAACAAAACGACATATCAGATGGAAAAGAAACGGTGTAAAATAAAAGAACTTAGCTTTACTCTGTATTTCTAGCGGGGTCGAGAATAGACGTATATATAATTTATTTTATTCTTAATATTACGCCCGAGGGTATGAAGATATTTAAACAGTATGTGCTGTGTATTTTCCCAACTAAGAATCTACATTCATCGACAGTAACCTATGGGAGATTGCACAACTGCACACTAGCGTACTAGCGGCGACAATAGAAACATTACCAATATTAAGAATAGCAAGTAATTCAACGACATGACTCACGATAATAAGTACGAGTCATCACACGCCTTCCTCGTAAAATTTTTCTTCGTGCTTCTGCTTCATGTGCGAATGTACTGAGAATTACTGAAAACATACAAAACATACATGATTTTTATGTATTTTTTAAAAAATACGAATATTTCATACATTACACTAGACAGTACAAATAATTTCAATTTAATTAACTTCTAATAAAATTAAGGCAATTTAAGTAAGTATATGTTAAATAGGATAGATTCGGTTAAGTTCAGTATTAGAAATATAGGTAGTATTTAAATATTAATAAGTAATTGCTTTATTTTTTGTTTAGATTCGCAATATTATTTTTTTAGTTTCACGCTGTATCCCGCACGTAACAGGGTAAGCAGAGGGAACATGATAATGTAGTGTTAATGCACTCCGTTCCCCACTTTCTGCCAATTTCTAAAGGTATTGCGTGGTGGCCGAACTTAACACTCCGCTTACGGCTCGTTAAAATTCGTTGCAGCGCTATGTTTACACAATTATAAACATTTATATGTACTTACCAAGCACCACAGCGAGGTAGAACCAAACAGATTTCCTTTGAACCATCTTTTTAGTTTTTAATTTTGTTTTCGACAACAAATAAGTTATTTTTCTTTTATCACTATACAATATACTGTAAGTTATAGGCGTGTTTTGTTGCCTCGAACGCTTATCTCATAATGATAAGATACTGATTAGTAATACGATAACATGGCATACTTACTTATAAGGTACTATCTATGGTTAAACAAATTAATTATTGAAATATATGATTTCTAATTCATAAATAAAGATTTTTTTAACACAAATGTTTTATACATACATTTTTGTTTTTAGGGAGATAAAAATATTACTCATTAATTCTTCCAATATAGAGCAAGTATAAATCTTATGACCCAAAAAATGTAATCTATATATATAAAAGGACATGTTCTCACTGAGTGAGGTAAGATGCACGCACCGCTGTGCGTAGATTTTTATTTAAAACCGCACCGAGTTTTATAAAATTTGAAATTTAGACTTAAATTAACAATTACAATTATCAAAACTTATTTCATTCTACACGTGTTTCATGGTTTATCCTCTAAACTGAAAATAATTTCATAAACATTTAATAAATATTCGTAGTTCAAGCCGACGAAGTTGCCCAGTTCGGGTAGTATCTTATTAGTTATTATGAAAAAGTAGTTTTATTTAACAGATTTACGCTGTATTCCGCATGTAGCAGAGTAGGCAGAGGGAGTCTATTGTTAAGTCACACCACTCTCTACTTTCCGCCGAATTATGGTATAATTTTCAGTAAATAATTCTGAATTATTTATTGAAGTATCCATAACATATAGATAATAAATTAAACGTGAAAAAATTAAAAGACAATTATGTTAATACTAGGTTTATTTAATTACGCTAATCATATATAAAGGACCTACACGAAAAAATATTATTCTTTGAAAATATTTTTTAAATTCACCTCTGCTAACACTTTAGCAGTCACAGACTCTGGGTTCTTCAGGATATGCTTTTCCGTTTGCCTAGACTCACTTCCTACTGCCGTTTGCCTAGCCTCATTTGCTACTGCCGCCACAGATTTCTCAATAATTTCATTCTCAGAGACTCCTTCAGATTCTAATTGCTCATATTTTTGTATAAGCCTTCTGATTTGAGTCTCCCCAGCTGGACTCATCATATTGTAACTTAAACCGTGACCCTTTGAATGGAACTTTCTGTAATCAAAGTAAAATATATATACATATATATATACAATTATCATATTATAATCAACAATTGCCACAAGAAAAATATTTTTATTATAAAATGCTTTAAGCATTTATTCAGAGAAATAAGAGGCCAATAGTGGCGCACGGTCACAAGTGTGCGCCTGTGAACGCAACAGATTGTCGATACCCGTTTGATTCTCGAGAAAACTAAATATTTCATATCTTCATTTCTACTCTGTGATACCGAGACAAAGTGCGGCGTTGAGTTCCGCCACTCAACACGCAATGCCTTCAGTATTTGGCAGAAAATGGGGAACAGACAGAGTGTCTTAACACTAGGTTCCTTATGCCTACCCTGATTTGTGTAGGGCATAGTGTGAAGCTAAAAATAAAATAGAATAGGTGCTAGATTCAGATGTTTAAAGTTATGAAATATTAATAAACATACACTCTTATAATATCTTCTTTGTAGAGAATTTGTCTTATTGTTTTTACTTCTGGCTTTGGTCTTGCAAATTTAGGTTCAACTTTTGGTGGAAATGCCTTGTATACATCAAACCATACCGGCCTGTCATCTGGTTTCATTGCACCATGTGAGAGAAGACCCTTCACTCTGCAATGAATATTTAAAAAAATATTTGTAAAACAAATTGCTTGCCATTTTTTATTTATAATATGAAGTAATTAATAAAAAAAGAGGACTTCAACCGGATCCCATAATCGGAACCTAACCAAACTAACATCAAACAAGCCTTGAAGTGTGTCCCTTTCAATAAAAAAAGAATTACTGAAAAAGAATCGCATGACATTGAGTTATTCATCCATTTGTCGGGCACATACATAACATTGTCAGGAATAGAGTAAATAAATACAGTCCAATTGCCTCCTCCTTTTACAGTCATGGGTTAGAAAATAAATTCACTGTTATAGTACAGTCAACCTAAGTAAATCCTTGTGCAATATATCCAAAGCTGTGTATATATATATACTTATTATGTTATATTATGCTATTATAGTTTTTTTTCAAGGGAAGAAGGTTGATTAATAAAAACAATTTCATTAAATTAAGTAGAGTTAAAAGTATTTGTTTTTTATTAACAGAATCATAACAAATGGCTTTTCTATTACAGAATCTTCTTTTTTATTTGTTACCAAAAATAAATCACTTCATGCAACATTTACTTAACATACAAATCACATTTTTCTATGTAGTTTGTTTCTATTTATTAGAAACAGTTTTTTATTGAAAATCATTTTGCATAGCTTCAATAAATGTTCTTCGTACATTTTCCCAGCCACTACGTTTTGTGTCAGCTATTAACTTTTGTTTTAACTTCTTAATATCATCTTCTATTTCATCTCCTAATTTGTCCATCTCAGCTTTTTGATCTGCCTCTGAATCTTTACATCTATGGAAAAAAGGGTAATAAATATACTAAATGTACTTTAAAATAAAATTATGTTGTGGTGATGTATCTGCCGAAAAATTAAATGAAGAATGAAGTGTCTTAACAATATGATAAAAATTTATTAAATATATGATTTAATACTTACTGTTTTTTAAATGTTGAATGAATTTCTTGTAGTGCCCTAAGTTTTTGTTTATGAGCAGCCGTAGCTTGTTGTATACATTTCATAAAAGCTCCAGTGAGGTTCTCTAACTTTTGTTCATTTTCTTTTAATACATTATAATCAGCCTCAATATTTGTTAAAACCAAAGATAATTTTTTTAACAAATCGTCATTATTATGTGTCCTAAAAATATATTAGATAGTTACTGTAAGAAATACTTTCAATAAAAAGATCTTACTGTATTTGCATATCACAATAATTTGTTACCTGGACGTCAACTGCTTACTCATGACATTCAATATTTTTTGGCGTGATTCTCCACAGACTTCTATTTCTTGAGTAACTTTTTTCTTTTTATTTGTATTAGTTTGTCCAACCAAATTAATATTTTCTTCCTCTACTGTTTCTGATTTGCGCTTATGCTGTTTTTTATTTTTGGGAGATTCATCCAAAAATTGTGACTCATTAATAAAGTCGTTAAAATCTTCAGCAATAAATTTAGGTTTTGAGGATTTCTTGAGAGTTGACATATTCTTTTTAAGAATTTCGCGTAAATATATTATAAGCACGGAACTTACAAGGAGTGGCACCAAATTTGCAGTTAACAAAATATATTATGGCGGATACCAGAAGAATTCTAGAATTAGTTTCCCGGCAAAAATACATTCAAAAATAGAATATCGTCCATCGGAAAGAATATATGGGATTGAGTATTGTTTGTTTGTCTAAGATAAAATAATATAAGGTCGAAAAAAATCTTAAACTAATTGAATCTTACCTAGTAAATATGGTTCCGATCCTTTCTAATCTACTAGTTGCCATTTTAATTTACGAAACACTTAAATAAAAACAAATGTTATAGTTTTAAAATTATAGGTTATAATCTATGACATAAGAAAAGGATATTTATATTTAAATGTCAGTTTATAATTCAATCAAAGCAAAGTTGTTAATGTGTCAAATGATATTGGCAATTTGAAATCATTATAATAGTGCTACCTTTTTTAAATTTAAATCTTGTCTTCACTAGGTCACAATTATTAATGAAGAATTACTATCATAGCTTGTAGTTACAACATTTTATCCAACTGAAAACCATACTAAAAATTGTTTTAAAATAATTTAAACTTTTAAAATAACTCTTGAAGCCCGACCAAGTCAATATTCAAGGGTGAAATATCGAAGTATTAAATTGATTTAAAAAATAGAACTTTTTGGGTTATAAAGTTGATTATTCGACTAATCGACTCCTTTTCTCTTCTATCCGCTATATTTTATAATTTTATTGCATATTTGTAGTAAGCGTAGGAAAGTAGATGTTGTTAATTGAGATTTAGTTTATCATAAATTTTTAAACATATACATTAATTATAGTTTGATTTGAATAGTAAATTGAACAAAATAATCCAACAAGATGTCATGGGGTAAGTACCTTTAAGTAAAGTAAGTACCTTACGGGTTAAGTTAACCATATAATACCAAGTAGGTATTATTCCAATACGTGTTTCTTTTAATATTTTAAGCTAAAAAAAATTTTGTAGTGTAATATAAGTACTGGCCATTTATTATATAATATGACTTTGAGACATATGTTATAGACGTTTGTCATTTTTAAATATTGACTGTCACAATAATAGTTTAAAAAAAGTAATAATTTTTACAGTACAGATTGCTTGAGTGCTTTACAATCTTTGTTGCAAAATCCTTTCCGTAGCAGATCTAATTTTCACCTTGTATTCAAAATTAGAGAAGCTTTGTATCGTTGCCACTTACAAGGGGTACTCTTATCGCTGGCATGGATCCCGAGCCACTCTGGTATCACAGATAATGACATAGTCGATTCCCTTACCAAATCTGCAGTGTCCTCTGGGCTCGTAACTCATAATTTTATATATTCCCATGACCTATTGTCATTTTCAAAATTTGATTTAAAGTCTTAATGGAATCTTTTTTGGAATAAATCAATATTAATAAAAGGTAAATATTTCGCTTCCATCCAACCGGAAGTTCCAACCTTTCCGTGGTCCTATCGATATAGGCGCGCCAGTAGATCGGTGACATCTACTATTTGTAGACTTCGCCTAGGCCTGTCTAGGACTTCGCCTGTACGCCTCTACATCTAGCTAAATTAAGGATTAAAGATAATTCTATTTGTGAGTGTGGCTTGGAGGAGGATTCTACGGACCACGTCCTAATTAATTGCCCAAAGCTTCTGTATTCTTTGTATGATATCCTTCCTCCAGTGGCGTAGCTAGGGGGGTGCGAGCGGGGCGGTCGCACCGGGCATCAAAGTCGACGATTAGTGTGTTTTTTCTTTGTTTTTTAGACCTTATACCATTTTAAAGGGCATCAAGTCCTCTAAGCCGCACCGGACATCAAAAGGAAAGGGACATCAAAGTCGACGATCACTTTGTTTTTGTTTTTTTAGAACTTAACGTCCACGATCACGTTTTCTTAGAAGTCAACGTCGACGATTACTTTTTTTTTTTTAGAAGTCAACGTTGACGATCACTGTTTTTTTTTTAGAACTCATCAAGAGAAAAGAGGGATCAAAGTTGACGATAAGTTTGTTTTTTTTTTAGAAGTCATCGTCGATGATTACCTTTTTTTTTTTAGAACTGGGCAGCAAATACCCTAGCTACGCCACTGCCTTCCTCCTAATGTTCATCGTCCTATTAATGTAAAATGTATATTACCTTTAGTTTTTAGTCCCTTTATTAGATTGTTAGTTAAGTTTATTGTAAATAATGATATTAAGTTATAGGTGTTCTCTGTGTATGTTTTTTTTTAATATTTATTTTTATCTGTACATATGTGTAATGTAATGTTTGTTTGTTTTAGGTTATTGTTCCAGTTCGTCCATTACCATATACATATATATATCAGTTCATATTTCCTCTCAAAATTTACTGAACCATATCATTCGTGTGTTTTCTACTATACGTGACACTCGCAGATTATTTTGCGCCTGTCATCGCAAAATCAGGCCATTATTAAAAAAAAATATAGTTGTATACCTAAATGTAAAACGAATGTTCTACCTGATTGGCGGATTTTTCAAAGAATCGGCGGAAAATGTGGGACGAAAGTGTCTTAATGCCAATAGACTGTATTAAAACTGGCTTGCCAGGTTATCTCTACCCACCCTACTATATGTAAGATACAGTCTAATGATACAAATTAATATTACTATAAGATGGTAACATATTCCAAAACCATATCTAAACAAATTAATCAAGATACCTCAACAGTTTAGATGTAGGATTTTTTTTTTCATTTATATAATAATGAAATTAGTAATTAAAGTGGTGCTGACAAAAGCACTCTGTATATACTAATTAATATTACTATTGCATTGCATTTCTAGAATTGAGGAAAAAAATAAACGCAAATATTTATTAATATTATATTCATACCAAATAAGTATTATAACATCACAACACAAATTGCATATAATTCAAGGCAATCTTCGAATATAGAAAAGGTAGATATCCATTATATATTTTCATTAAACGATACATACATTTCTATACATTATTTACAAAAATAATTACCTATAAATTTCATGGCTCATACTCATTAGTGATGATTGGTTTATTTGGATTTATTAATAATCGATATTGATATATCCACGAAAGATATGAAAAATAAATTAAAAACCTCAGATATTTAATATTTCTGTATCACTAATTGAGGCCACTGTAGCTCAGGGGCACAAGCGACTAAGCCCGACGGTTGTGGGTTCGATTTCTACTCGGAAGAAAGAAATAATTAACATTTTTATTTCCATAGTCAATTCTATACCATAGTGAATGGTAACGAGGCAAAGCACGGTGTTGAGTTCCGCCACTCAACGCATAGTGCCTCGAAAATTTACCGTAAACTGGGGGAACGAAAATTCCGTCCGTCTACCCTGGTTATGTGCGTATTTTTTTATAAATTAACATTATTTATGTTTAACTTTATTTGTGTTTTTGTTAGCCTTCTGCTATGATTGCGATCGATGTTTCCTAAAGCACCTCTTGTCGGCCTGACGCGTGAGAATGTCGGAGACGAAGTTTCTATGTTTGAACACGCGGAGAATGTCCTCGCGAGCTTCCTGGATGCCTTCGCATACTATTTTACTTCGTTGTATGTTACCCTGAAAACGGTAAGAGATTATTTACAACACCGACAACTGTATAAAAATGTTTTGAAAAACTTAAAATTTTAACATAATCTTTAAAGCTTAAGCGATTTGAGTGTAAATTTTGGTTGTGGGTGGGTGGCTGTCGACTCTCATTTATTTCTTATAATGATTATCATTTCCTCGCTCTGGTAACAAAACAAGGCGAAGCATTGATTTCCGCCACTCACTTCCGCCACCGCAGTGTTGGGGTACATAGTGGTTTAACACTAGTCTCTCCGCCTTCCCTCTTGCCGTTAGCGGGTTATAAATAAACAATTTGTAATTATTAAAAACTAACCTTAATAAGTTCTAATAAGGTGTGCTGTAACGTCTGGATCGGTAAGTGAGCGCGTGCAGAGGTCGCTTCCAGAGCACGCAGTATCCCTTCTAATTGTTCACTCACGTCCAATTCTAATGATACCTGAAAAAATCATATCAGTTGTATATCAATATTTCTGCTGTGTATTTACAGTAAGGAAAATTTTGTTCATCCTATCCAAAAAATGCATATATAGAAAAATTAAGAAAATTAACAAATTAAACAATAAAATTAAATAATAAAAGGTAAGGTATACTAGATTAGAACAAACAAACTTAATATTTAGTGGAGAATACATTATACAATAGTTCATTGTTGGCAAATTGGAAATGAAAAATCTAAAAGTACAAAATGTCCGAAAGCGTATCTTAACAATTACAAACATGTTATATAGCGCTGTGTCACATGTGGAAGACTTTAGTATTGTAATGTAAATATTTCACCCTCCTACTGCAACCCTCGTAACTAACACGACACACTCACCAGGTCGTCCATCTGGGCGGTAAGGTGGTGCACCTTCCATCCCTCGGCGGCAGCGCGCACATGGCGCTGCGCGGCGAGCGCGGCCAGGTCGCGGCTGCGGGGCGCCTCGCGCCGCCGCACGTCCGCCGGCCGGGCGAAGTGCCGCGCCGTGCCGCGCCAGCCGCATACGTACGACGACGAGAGCGATGGACCTGTATTATATGTATATTAAAATAAATAAACATCTGTCCAAATTTCACGTTTCATTAGCGGTTACGGCTGGACGTGCGTCTTACCTCAGTCAGTGGGAACATGCCCTTTTATATACAGAGTGGAAGCGTCAGCGCTCCTATAACGGGAACAGCATATAGATGGTAAAATATTTCAAAACCATATCCAAACAAATTAATCAAAATACCTCAACAGTTTAGACGTAGGTTTTTTTTTCATTTATATAATAATGAAATTAGTGATTAAAGTGGTGCTGACAAAAGCACTCTGTATATACTATAAGGAATTAAATTAAGATTGAATAGTTTAAAAAAGTACATAACGAAAAAACGAAAAACGGATTATACATATCGGATATAACGGATATTAGCATATTTAGGGCCAGTTTTACTACCGCCTGATAAAGTCCCGGATAGGCTTATTTGCCAGACAAGCTACAATTTGTGATTTCACAGGTCTCAAATAGCAATATCGAGTTGATACACTTCATCCCTCCATGACAGATCCATTTCATTTTTACATATTTATTTCTAATTTAAAACTGTAATAAATCATATTATTGTTCGTTAATAAGAAAATTATGCTTAAGAAAATATTAAATAATTATATTTTATATATAAAGAAAATATAAAATATAATTATTTAATATTTTCATCCTATGTCTATGAGGAAGCATTAATTACTAGATTACTTCTTCTTCTTCCTGGCATTAATCCCGGCTATTACCAGGGTCTGCCTAATTAATAATTACTAGATTACTATCTGAGACTTTGTTTGAAAGCGGTGAAACTGGCCCTCATACTTTAAGCAGACCGATCGAGTACAGGCCCGGTCATTCAGATAATAAATTTGGAGGAGTGTCTGGACACTAGCTTCCCCCTGCCTGCCCTGTTATAGGCGGGACACAACAGGAAATTAAATGATACGTACGCTTAGGCAATGGCGTAATGGCAACTACTGGAGGCGGTGACGGAGGCGCATCTTCTGCGGGGAACTCATATTGCCTAATTTCATTAATTAATCTGTAACATAACATTTTTATAGAAATAAATAACAATAAGTATAATTTGGTAAAAATGAAATATTTTCATTTCTTTGCTGTCATAACAAGATAAACAACACAAAGCCAAAAAAATTATAAATTCTGCTATCAATTCTAAAAAAGGAAACAACAAGTGTTGTATTGACAACACTCTAATTATTTATACATAGAAAAACAACTTTTCTAAAAGTAAAATCTATTACTGAGATTAAGCAAAAAAATCCAACATAAAAATATATGACAATTCTTTTTTACTCAAAAACACGCTGTATCTACGTTTTATTGTTCCTTTTTTTAAAGCCACATAATTAACCATTCTTATACAGATAATGATAGTGTTTACTTTCAATTTTAATAAATCGTATATATAAAAAAAATATTACTAATTAAATTCATGACGCTGCCATCAGTACAAGAGCGGAAAAGCCGAATATTAGTTCTCAAAAAGCAATATAAACCTAAACCTATAACGTAACACCTACGTTTGCTTCCTGGGCTTCTTCCTCGGCGACAAATCCTGTTCAGGCACTGGCGGGTCCGGGTCCAAATCGGGCGCGGGGGAGGACGGGGCCGAGATGGTCGTAGACCCGGAGCCGGGGGCCAGTTCTGCCCGCGGCACGTCCTCCCAGCCCGCGCCCGCGTGGCCCGTGTACACCTGGCCTATAGACGTGTTCATGTTTCCCACGCCCACTATTGTTGTTACCGTGTTGAGTGCGGATGCGGGTTTTGTTGGCGATCTGGATACAAAAAATAATAGTAATAACGGTAACGAAGCTGTTTGTAGCGCTGAAGCACATGGAATTCCCAGCTGGGGCAACGAAATATTTAATATTTTCATTTCCTGGCTATGTTACCAAAGTCAAAGCGCGGCGTTGAGTAATCACTAAACACCCAATGCCTCAAGCGTTCAACCGAAAGTGGAGTACAGAAGTATTTTAACTGGAAGGGAGTATCTTAGCACTGGACTTTCAGGTTTCCTCTGCCTACGTTATTATGTTTGGGATACAATGTAGAGTGAAAAAACCCAATAAGCCTAATAAGATCTTAATAAGATCCACTAACTGGCTTACATTTATTTGCAGTATATTCAAACTACCAGTATGGTACCCAAAAATGTGTAATATTAAGTTTACGCGATTAATTCGGTTAGTTCTGCCACAGACGCTTAAATTTTGCCTCGTTACTAGATCAAGAAGTAAAAATATTAAATATTTCTTTCCCCCGAATGGGAAACCAACCCAGAACCGTCAAGTTTACAATCGCACACATGTACTCCTGCGCATTTATTTATTTACATTTCTAATATAAAAACTTGCATAATTAACTTACCCATCAACCTCGCGTTTCCTTAATATCGAAGGTCTTGCCACGAGAGGCGATTGCACAGATGTCGGCTGCTGGCGCGTATCTGTAGTTTGCGTGGTCACTATATTTGCTGTTGAAACAAAAGTAAATATTTCTTAATTTCACGTTGTATCACGCAAATACCAAGGCAGGTGGAGGGAATCTAGTGTTAAGAAATTTTGTTCTTCGACCACAGCCTAATTTTCCGACACATTGCGGTTATATGGCGGAGCTCAACGCCGCGTTTTGTTTGTATAGTAATATTTTGAGCTGCTGGCCCTCGTAGTATGTCATAATTTTATATTATAAACTAAGATATGAAGAAAACATTTAAGCTTCCTGTTTTATTTACGACAAATAGTCTAGTAGTTAAATAATACTTAATAAATAAATAAAAAAACAAACATACATTGTGAAGGCGTATGAACGTGGGCGTAGGTGGTAATAGGACGGAGCTGTTGTATCTGGGCGTGCTGCAGGCCCTGTGGGTGGTGCGCGCGCGGCACCTCGTAATACAACTGGGGAGGCGCGCTGTTGCCCACGCCCCTCACGCCCACGCTGGCCACGCCTACCACCTAAAGAAAATAATATTTTTAATTTTTTTGTGTGTACATTTCTAATGTGTTATTCCACACCTAGAAAAGAAAAATACTTATTAACAAAACGCATACAAATTTAGGACTGTAAAAACGTAAAAAAAAAATATATATTTTCTTAATAAATAGCACATATATGTATTTTCTTAATAAATAGCACATACATGTATATTTTTTAAAAATTTGTTTGTTGTTGTTGCTGTTGTTAGTCGAATTGTCTGTGTTTTTATGCACGCTAATCTGAGAAAGGACTTGACTGACTTAAATGTAGTATTCACTATTGTAGTTCGCCGTATTGTAGTTTGGTTTGTAATTTTCTATATATAATAAATAAATATTTAATTGTGTAGTATTTTATATGTTAGAATTTTTGTGTTTTATCATTTAATTTAAATTCAAATATTTCAAGATCACCTTCGTCGGCTGATAATTCCTTTGAAGAAGAGGCAATGGTCGCGACGTGAGCACGGGAGGCGTGGGTGTGGGCGCGCGCGGCGTCACACCGCGTACCGTACTCGATATTACACAACTCGCTAAAATAACAATATTAAAAATATATATATTTAAAAAGGCCTGGATGAGGCCGTCGAGGCGTAGGGGCACATGCGTTGGTCTGTAAACGCGATGGTTTCTAAGAAACCTAATACGAGAAATAGAAATTTAAAGAAAAATCCCACCACTCAACAGGCAATGCTTCAAGAATTTGGAGGAGGTGGGAAATGAAGTGTTTAACACTTTTTTTTTAATAAAATATCTTTAAAAAACCAAATACTTAACCAAATACTTGAACTCTTAAAAAAAGTGGTGGATACAAGTAGAAAGCTGATTTTTACATTCACTTAAGAAATAAATTAAAAATAAATGTAATAATTTTTAGATAAACTGATACACTTGAGTATTTTTTTATATATGTACATATGAAATGCACAATGAAATTGTAGAATTTAATTGTTCACTCTATTCAAAACATCATTAATATTAATAAGCCATTGGACTGTAAAGAAATCAAACATGGGATTAATTCCCATTGGGTGAAATGAATTATTTTATATACTCTCTGAGTTAACAAGACAAAATGCGGCTTTGAGTTCCATTACTCAGTGCACAATATCTCAAATATTTACAGAGAAGTGAGGAAGTTTGACACTAGGTTCCCACAACCCTACTTGTAGGATATAAGTATTTATACAGACAAAAAATTACATACAGCTTAAAACAGTACTAGAGGCCAATGTAACAATGGTAGAATGTGGTGCCGTCTGAGGGGCGGGAGATGTAGAGGCCTGGGGCTGCGTGGGCGGCGTGGGGACAGAGGGCGCGCGGGGGGCAGGCGAGCGAGCCCTGCACCCGTACACTAGAGCGCGCCCCCGACCTCCCCTTGTGCTGTTTGACCAGCCACCACCTTAAATTTACATACATATGAAATTTAATTTATAATAATACAATTTTGTAAGCACTTTTGAATAGTCAAAACATAGTTTAGTCACAGCAGGGATGTAAAAGTTTTTAAAACAATATTTTCTTTTGGCATTTTAATAACAAGAAGTCTCAATTAATTCACTTCATAGTGTAACATAATATAAAGTAGGTAAAGTATTGTATATAATTTATCTATCTTAGTATGAGTTTTATTTACCAGTTTTCTTACATTGTAAAAAATATATATCTTATTAAAAAAAATATTTTTCAGTTTTTATCAAATTTTTAAGTATAAGTTTTTTACAGTGACAGTCCAACAGAAAATGTATGTTATTAAATATAATTTACATATGAGCTAGTTATAAAATAAAATTATAAAGTAAAGAATTATTTTTAACAATATTTAAATGTTATCTATTGTAAACAAAAGTGTGTTGATACCTTGATTAGATGCTGGTTGAGGATTAGTAACAGGTCTTATAGCAAGTGACGCCCCTGCCGCTAGACCACGAGGAACATGGCTAGTGACTCCCTTGCTCACCAACACACCTCCAGTATTGGTGACATTCATGTTAGATAATACTGTAAACAAAAAAGTATAAGAAGTAATTAATATACAGTTACATTGAAAATAAAAAAAAATCATGTAGCAAGAGAAAATAACAATAAAACATTTTTTGTCATTTGTTTTTTGTAGGCATGGGAAACCTAGTGATAATTTATTATATTTAAGACACTGCATGGTAAGCGGCGGAACTCAAAGCTGCACTTATTTACTACCCTAACATTATTATATAGAATTGCATATGTATATACACTATAAAATTAAGAAAGGAAGATAATTTACTCACCTGGTCGAGTGCCTTGCTGTGGCATAGGTGGCAGTACTCTAACACTAGGTGGCAAAGTACGCACTGAAGAACTGACTACTAAATTGCCCGACCCGCTGACTAAGCCACCCACATTGAGTAATTGTGCATTATTTCCAGTAGTAGTAATACTAGTTTGCACATTATTTGTTATAGCATTGTTTGCATTAGTTACTTGAGCAGATAATTGAGTGCCTTGACTTATTATCTGAGTACCAGGACTTAGAATCTGACCAGTTGAAATTAGTTGAGATTGTGATATTATTTGTGAATTTTGTCCTAATAGCTGAGACCCCTGGCTCACTATCTGTGTCCCCTGCAAAATTGGTGATCCGCTTATAATCATTTGGGGCTAAAAAAAGGAAAAAATATGTGTGCAACTAGATCTTTGATTATAATTTTTATTATGTATTTTTTAACCAAACAATGTACATTACAATATACTATATTACAATATACTAAGTATTGCAAGTTTTGATTTCACTAAGGCTTGGCATTAAATTATAAGTTTTACATATTTGAGAATGAATATTTTTTAAATGTGGTAGAAAATATAAAACACTCCAAAATATACAACTTTATAGGATATATAAAAAATGTTAACCTGAGAAGCGACGCCAGAAGAGATTATTTGTGCTGCTGTACGCATTAAGCCCATAGATCCCGTCCCGCCATGAGTTATAATTTGGCTGTTGCTGGTAGTTTTAGTTTGTCCTGGTATTAAATGAGCCATTTTCACTTCGCTATTAGATATGCCTTTAACTATAGTAATTTTTTGAGGAGCCAAGTCAATAGGATACATTTTTCCACTGGTGACCGATCTATCATTTTCTAAATTGTTAGTCATTTTTATATTCCAGAGAAAAGATATTACTGAGATAGCATTTTATTTCACAAAACACTTTTTACTTTTATTAATACAGTAATAACTTTTTCTTCGTTATACAAATCTCTGAAATTTATAAAAATTCGAACTTTCTTTGAAATTGACGGACCCAAATAAAGCCTTTTAACTTTCAATTGTAACATAGATAAAAAAAAACTCTATAATAGACAAATTAGCGTTGAACCTATAGACCAGGGCTTGTTAATGTTACCAATTCCCATTTAAATTAACGTTAATTACCGGTAATTTCATGTAGATACCTAGGTATCGTTACAATTTGGTAACGATACTTGGTAACTTAACGGCATAATAACGTTATAATAAAGTTAATTTTGCGTTAAATCTTAACGGCACAAGCGGCACAAGGTGTGACTGTAACGCGACGGTTATGGGTTCGATCCCATTAAAATATTTATTTGTTTATATTTCTATTTCTTCGCTCTGGTGCCGAGGCAAAGCGCGGCGTTGAGTTTTGCCACTTATTACGCATTCCCTTCAGAATTCACCAGAAAGTGGGGAACAGTCTCTTAACATTATGTTCCCTCTGCCTACCCTGCTGTGTGCGGGATACAACGTGAGACTAAAAGAAAAAGAAACGAAACAAAGTTTCACAAAATATTTTTTATAATGATAATCATTTTATTAAAATTACCCATTTAAGTTTTAAAAAATCAAATGCTTAACGATTGTAGAACCAACGATGTACCTATATTCACAAAACCATTAAAAACTCGGAATTAGACGAGAGCGACAGTAACAAAACTAGCTTATAACGATACCATTTTAACGATATCTAATGATACCGTGGACTTCAAGTTAACGGTAAAAGTATCTGAATATAAAGATAAATATGGTAGCGCTACTTTTGAAGTATCGATACTCGGAGTAGCATTACCAACTTTTTAACGGTATTTCAAGCACTGCTATAGACTACGGAGAGAGCGTTAACTTTGTCTTAGGAGGTAAAAATAATGTGACAGATACTGCTCAAAAATTAATAAACAAAGCAAATGTTTTTGTCTATGATACCATAACCATGGCGGGTTACGTAGGTGATGATGATTTTTCTGACGAAAATATTCTAAAGTTTAATAATGAAAGACGAAGTAGTAAGCAATGGGTTAAACTGAATGTAGGTGGAACTTATTTCTTAACTACAAAGACTACTTTATGTAGGGACCCAAACTCATTTCTTTATCGATTAGTTCAAGAGGACAGTGACTTAATTTCAGATAGGGTGAGTAAGGAATTTATGTTATTCGTTCGATATCTTTGTTAAAATCATTAATATTTTCATTAACGTAATAAAAATGCATAAATTCATTTACAGGACGAAACAGGCGCTTATTTAATAGATAGAGATCCTACGTATTTCTCACCAGTGCTCAATTACCTTCGACATGGTAAACTTGTAATAAATAATGATATAGCAGAGGAAGGAGTTTTAGAAGAAGCTGAATTTTATAATATTACAGAGCTTATAAGATTAGTAAAAGAGAGAATATGCTTAAGAGAAAGAAGGCCTCTCAAAGATTCCAAAAAACATGTTTATAGAGTATTACAATTTCATGAAGAAGAGCTGACACAAATGGTATCCACAATGTCAGATGGCTGGAAGTTTGAGCAGTTAATAAATATTGGATCTCAATATAACTATGGTACTGAAGAACATGCAGAATTTCTTTGCGTTGTTAGTAGAGAATGTGGCAGCTCCTTAAACAGTAATGACATAGAGCCAACAGATCGTGCAAAAGTATTACAACAAAAGGGCTCGAGGATGTGAAGTTACCTCTAACATTATAACTGATGTTTTTGAGACTTTGTGTGAAATGTGTATATACATATTTTGTAGTGTGAAGTTTGTTACTCTGTTCTATAATTCCAAGTTAAATGTAATTTTTTAAATCCACTCATTTTTAAATTAGTCCTGTTAGGCCAAAAGGGTGGTAATCGATATTTTAATATTTTCTAATATGCCTGGAATATGTTCATAAATACTCAGGATTATGGTAGAAAAATGCTAGTTTTCATTTCATCATATATAAAAGTAATTGAAGAGATAATAAGTACTTTTTGTGATAGTGAAAATTACAGTTTAAAACATATATAAGTATTTTATTTTTGATTACAAGTAACGGATTTGCATATTTATAGTAGCAATGGTTAAATTATATATTGAAATTATAGCTTAGGATTGTTTTTACTTTTTTAACATAAATGAAATAAAATCCTGTTGTTTAAAACTTTATTTCACTGATAAAGAATTGACTGAAACAATTATTTATTTGACACACTTAATAGTTATTTACTATGTTAATTTCATAATTAATATATAAATCTGTAACACAATGTTTTTTAAAAAAATAAAGTCTAAGAGCTATTTAAAACTTATGTCATTAAATTATACAATTTATTATAAAATATTGCATTCAACTGCATTAAATACAAGTTAACATGGAGTACCTACATTAGATACTCTTATGTATACATTAGATTAATATATCAAAATACAGATTTATTCATTCACACATATAAGGCAATGGGGTTTTTATTATTATTATGTATTATTCTAATTTAATTATATAAGAGTAACAAATTATTTTTGCCTAGCACCAGTCTGCCATGTATGTAAAATCAGAAAATAGTTTGTGATCTGCATTGCTAAGTGGACGTGGTTCCTTAGGTGGTGTCAATACTGCAGCTTCAGATGTAAATTCACTGTCAAAGTTACTGACATCTTCCAAATTATTTATTGTTGGCACAAATGGTGGTTTCACTTTACGGAGTAATAATTGTTCCCAGTCTACATTTCGGAAGAATGCTTGCTTTTTAACATCCTCTGCATCTCTTTCTGAAGAACCTAAACGTCTTTCAGGATTTTTTCGTAATAAGCGACGCATCAATGCGATCGATTCTAGAGATAAAGTTCTGGGATAACGAACTTCGTCATTGACAATTGAATCAAACACTTCTCCTTCATCTTCACCGGGAAATGGAGACTCTCCAACAAGCATTTCGAAAATTAAAACTCCAAGACCCCACCAGTCTACTGCTCTAGTGTATGAAGTTTCTGTTAATACTTCTGGGGCGAGAAATTCAGGTGTACCACAAAATGTGCCAGTGCGGTCTCCCCAGCCCATTCCCTCTTTACATAAACCAAAATCAGCAATTTTAACATATCCTTCGGTATCAAGAAGCAAGTTATCTAATTTTAAATCTCTATAAATTATGTTATTCTCATGTAAATACTGTAAACCTAACACTACACAAGCTGCATAAAATACTGCTCTTGGCTCTGTAAAAACATCTGCATGTATATGCATCATAAGATCTCCTCCTGCTGCATATTCCATAACAAAACATACATGTTGGTCAGTTTGGAAACATGCAAATAAATTAACCAAAAATGGATGCCTTATGGCATTAGCTACCTCAAATATTCGTTTTTCTGATAAGAGTGAGTCGACTTCATCTCTAGCAATAATATCACCTTTCTTTAAAGCTTTTATTGCAAAATACTCATTAGTAGGTTTATACTGAGCAAGGATTACTTTGCCAAAATGACCTCGTCCCAAAACACTCAAAAGCCGGAAGCAGTTCATTGACATTTCACCTGATTGTCGCCGAGAATCTGTTTCTTTACCAAGTGTTTCTATAACTGAAGATGAGCGTGATGACGAAATTCTCATGTTACTTGTAATCTCCACAATTTGATCTTCATTGCTGGGAAATTCAAGAACTAGCTTGGGTGATGGGGAGGGTGGATACTCGACGAGTGGAGTGTTACATGAAGATGAGTGAGGCTCTTTAGCAATATAACTATCTCTAGTGTAAGAATCCTCCAGAAATGCAAATGCTTCTTGAAGTTCCTTTTCCATTCTAAGAGTGGAAACATTGGGGGGTGGATGAATAGGTAAAGTTGGTTTCTGAGGTGGAACTATTGGCACTGGTGGTGGGGGAGCGGACGGTAGTCCCAATGGTCGCACACCTGCCATTCCGATAAGTGTAGCATGAGGATTTTCAACATCCTTATTGTCAGGTTCAAAGTGATGTTGAGGTTGAATATGTGCACTTTGAATATTTTGAATAGATGGCGATGAGCGTTTTAAAAGCCTGCCTAGAACAACAGCAGGTATGTGCATCTCTCCATATGATGGTCGAGGAATATTTTTGCCTTGTTGTTTGAATATTTTGCGCTGACGTTGCAGTTTTGGCTTTCTGGATATAATGGGGTTTAAAAATTTTATTTCAGCAAACAAAAGTCCTTGAGGTTCTAATTCAAGCGCCATGCCATGTCGAATGTCATCAATAAATTCTTCTAGTTTCAGAAATTTTACAGCACACAATCCACGCCAGTCTTTCCAATGGATGCCAATTTCAAGTTCTCGTGATTTATCCAGCTTTATAGTGAATCTGAAAATATAAAAATTAAAAATATTATGTAATTGATGAATAGCCTAGTTTGAGACCAATCATTGCGTAGGGGCACACAGTGTGTCTGTAAACCCGACGCGCGATGTTACGCTGGTTGTTAGTTCGATATCCACTCGAGGAAATGAAATATTTATTTAAATTTATATTTTAATTTTTTTAGCTCTGGTGTAGTAGAGGCAAAACGCTGCCTTGATTTCCGCCACTTAACACGCGATGTGTCCAGAATTCGGCGGAAAGTGTCTCAATACTAGGTTGGCTCGGTATCCGGGCATACCCTACTGTGTGCGGGATAGTGTGAAGCTCTTTTTTTTTTGACAAATAGTAAATCTCAAATACAATCTAGGGGGGGACTTCTGTTGCCCTTCGAAAACACATTATTAATGATACAGAAAGAAGTTCATGTAAAAGCATGAAGACCGCTCAGAGAGTGTGTAAGAAGGGGTTGGTGACAGTGGATGAGGAGAAATTAGTAGCATTAGGAGACTGTAACATTTGGCCCTCCGATCTCTCTAACTACCCTGTTAGGGATACAAGGGGAAGCTAAGTTAAGTTTCAAATATAATCTATTGATTGTAAAAATATTCAGAAAGTGTATAAGCATATTTAATATTGAGCTTAAGTTAATCAATCCACTCTTTAAACTTAACATGTCTTTTACATATATAGTATATATGAAGTAGAATAATACAATCTAGTTTTATTCAATTTTCATTGAATAATCTCATTTATTTCAAAAAATGTTTGCCAATTTTGAACCCACAACTACATTGTTATAAATTTCCTTATAGGTACAAAGTACCTATTATGTTAATACATAAGAATGTCTATACATAGAAAATTAATAGAACTTACAGTAATAGCATTCTTAGTCATATAATAAATATGTTAACACAGCCTAATGATAAGATAATGTGTATGATTAATCATATATGAAAAGTTAGGTTAATGAAATGTTAGATTAATGGAAAGGGTATGTAAAATTAAAACAATATTCTAAATAAATATGTGAAGTGAAAAAAATACAAGAAAGTATCCCTTGTGGAAAAATATTGTAATGATAATTTAAAATTTCTAAGAAATCACATTAAGACAAAAAAACCTTATCTGATGATGAACTAATAGTATACTCCCTCAGTGGATTAATCATGAATCAAACCTATTTCCCATTTTTTTTATGAACTCCACAGTCTATCCTGCATGTAGAAATAGGAAAACACTTTTATACTCATATTTTAAAATTGTATCTGTTGAGTGGTAAAACTCAATGCAGTGCTTTGTCTTTTTACCAGTGGAAGAAATAAAAAATAATGTTTTATTCTGAGTAGGACTTAAACACACAACTATTGTTTACAGTCAGATGCTGAACTACTGTACCATATACCATAGGGCCCACCCTATATAATTTAAACTCATATTTGTTATGATTACACTACAAGTGCACATACATAATTGCTATGATAAAATTACTCTAACCAATAATTTATATAATCAAATAGTTTTTACCTTTGATCCCAAGCCTGTTGAGAGCAAGGTCTCCAACTAGTTTGGGCTACAGTATGATTGTCCAATTTCATAACAGCCATAATTTCATTGCTTGTGTCCTCTTTAATGCTATATGTATATTTCATAGAATTACGTATAGTAACTCCTTTAACAAAAGATTTTAAATCAGATGGGCTAGCAAGAGGATCCCTACGTGTACGTCCAGGCACATCTTCTAATAGATCTTGGCAACCCATCAATCTAACCTCTAAGGTACCAGTAACTTGAACACAAGGGCTTATCATTGGGGCAGGAGAAATAAATAAATTTCTTGGCCCACTGGCTCCAGTTAAACTGACATATCCAGGACTTGATCCAGTGCTTCTCAATTCATGGCCTAATTCAATAAATGCAGCGCTTTCAGCAGGAAGTTCTTGGCGACGCATATCTAATGACTTGCGCAGTAAGTCTAGCTTTTGGGTTGACTCAAGTAAGCTAGTCTGGGCTTCTTGTAATGCTTTTTTGTCTGTC
Source organism: Heliconius nattereri (assembly GCA_013403645.1). Taxonomy (NCBI): domain Eukaryota; kingdom Metazoa; phylum Arthropoda; class Insecta; order Lepidoptera; family Nymphalidae; genus Heliconius; species Heliconius nattereri. The sequence continues at coordinate 4,431,702 of JAAIXI010000245.1, read as the reverse complement.
ACTTTTTTATCACTCTGTAAAAGTCTTATAGCATTTTTAGAACCCTCTACAACAGCTGCCTCAATGCGAAGACGATTTCTAAGTTCTGCAATTCTTTCATCAAGTAAAGGATCAACACCACTCATGTCTGTATTTCGGCCATCTCCATTAGATCCCGCATTATCTCCTTTTTGTTGTTTACTTAATTTTGAAATACGTAATTTTAAATATTCAATTTTGGCTTTTGAATCTGCTAGCATTTGATGAGCTTCAGCAAGAAGTTTCTTATCTCGAGATTGATTACTGCTGCTAATGCTCTGAATCATATTTTCAGCGCCTTGTTTTACTTTTAATTCTATATTTAACTGTTTTTCCAAAGAAGCCAACTTCCGATCAGTTGTACCTTCACCCAGCTGACGTTGTTGTTGTGCCGCTTCAGAAGCCAAAATAATTTCTTCATCGTAAGACAAGTCTTCTGGTGAAGTTGGTGTCGACTGACCGCGTGACAAAAGAAGTTGTGATTCTAATTCCTGCAAGTCAGACTTGAGCTCGTTCAATTTCAAGTTTGCTTTTTTTACGAGATTTGCTACATCAGCCAGCGATCTTCTATCGGTAGATACTTCGCGTAGTTTTTCGGCACCTTCCTTTATTTTGAGTTCTTTACGTATCTCTCTACGTATGACATCCTTGAGTTCTTCCAACTTAGACGGCAATGCTATTTCTGGAATACATTCAGTTTTAATTCCATACTTGACACCCAGCTCGAAGAGGACAGGGTGTCGAATATAATCACTGTGGTAATAACCTGGGTCTGCCATAATTGAGGATGCACAGTCTAACGTCAGTTAACCATAATTATATGAGAAAATATCACTAATATTGCTTTTTGATCACAAACCGAAAGTGCAGTTATAACTAATTATACATATAATTTGTCTTAAAACACTATAAGAAGTCATTATGATAAAACAATCAATACAAACTTATTTATTAAATTAAATTACAAAACAATTTATAAACAAGTTGGTCGGTCTACGAAACCAAGACCAACGAGACGACGAAACCCTACCAAATACCATAGTCCATGCCATTACCATAGAGTACAAATATTAATGTGTAGGCAACAAGAGCTTGCTTTATTTTTAATATACAGTTATATTATTTAATAATGAATACGGCAATATTTTTTATTAAATGATTTTAACGCTGAATAATTACAGTAAAATAAATATTGTCAATACTATAGAACAACATTTCGTTAAGAAAATTAAAATGTACAAGTTTCGTAAATATATACAGCAAAAAAAATTAATACTTTCAAAAACATAATAAGATTGAATTATTTTAAAAAAGCTAAACAGTGATATCACTTATGTTTTACATTTTTAGAATTCTAAAATAATTAAAAGTATCTTTATTTTGGAATAAACAGATATTTTTTTATTATTAAACTTTTCGTATTTTGTGTAATTTTTATTAAAACGATTATAGATTTTTTATAAATACGTTTAATTTCAAACGTTACCAGTTGAGAAGCGTGAAGCATCAAATATACATGTATTAAGAATAATTATATGAACCGGTTTAAAGTGTATAACATGACGATAAACAAGACAACACACCTGTCTAACATAAATTACAGGGCTGTCACTTGTCAGTACCCTGAAATGAATATGATGAAAAAAATAAAAATTAAAGACTATAACTAGTAAATTTAATAAATTTTAAACCTAATTAATAAGTATTTTCTAAATTATATAAATAAAATAATTGTTATTTTTCATAGACTTTCCAAATAGAATATACTGGAAGGAAGCATATTCAACTGTCAACAGTTGTAGTTTTACTTGGCTGTATGCCCATACCTATAACCTGTCAATAACATACTTTCATTATATACAAGCTGGGTCATCATTCAATGGAAAATAATGCCAGTTAAAGTTGATATTACTCCTCCTCCGCCAGCAAACTCAAAACAACCTGGCGTCACTAAGTCTTTACTTTACAACGGCTCCAAATTTCAAGGGCATCAGAAGTCAAAGGGAAATTCATATGAAGTAGAAGTTGTGTTGCAGGTTAGTGTGGAAAACAAAGTACGCAAAAAGTGAAAATACGTGAGTGCTTTGCGATATTTAAAAGGTTACATTATTCTTATAGAGACATGTGCGTCAACAGAGACTTCATATATTTCATCTTTAAAATATTAAAAAAAAATTTAAACTTTTAGCATGTAGATGAAGAAAATTCGTATCTTTGTGGATACTTGAAAATTAAAGGATTAACCGAAGAGTTTCCAACACTTACGACATTTTTCGATGGCGAAATTATATCAGCTAAGTATCCTTTTCTAACAAGAAAATGGGATGCTGATGAAGATGTAGATAGAAAACATTGGGTATGTATACAATTACAATAAATAATTATACGAAGTTTTCTTTCATATTCTTAATATATAATATCTTTCTAGAGTAAATTTGATTTATTTGTACCATATTTGAAGACATTCAACTCTGATTCATTTGACTATGATTCTCTTGCAAAGGCTGATTATGTATTTATGAGATGGAAAGAGCATTTCTTAGTACCGGACCATACAATAAAGGATATAAATGGTGCTTCATTTGCTGGGTTTTACTATATATGTTTCCATAAATCTGCCGCTACTATTGAAGGTTATTATTACCACAGAAGTTCTGAGTGGTAAGTGTTTATTATTGTAACAAGCATGCTACTGTAAAAACAATGGTTGTAATTTTGATTGCGATTCTAGGGAATTATTTTATATGGTTATTTCCTAGCTCTGTGAATGAAGAAAAGCAAAGCATTGAGTTCTGCCATTTAACATGCCTCTAGAATTTGGCAAAGAGTAGGAAACAGAATTGTCTTAATGGGAGGGGAGTGTCTTAAAAATAGGTTCTCAGGTTCCTTTTGCCTGAATTCAATGCAGCACTATGTCTTACCAGAGCAGACAAAGTCCAGACGGAGAAAAATTTGAAAATAGACATTTCGATCATGATTACAGTCAAATATTGTCCAATGTGATACAGTGCAATTTTCAATGATTTTTGTTTGTAACAACTGACAGACCAAATGTTAATAATTGTAATTTTGGAAACATTGTATGGCAGAATGGAAATAATTCATACCCTGAATGGGAATTAAACTCATAACTATTGCATTTACAGTCAGACAGTGTGCTACGGCACTACAATGGTATTCAAATTAAATGAAGTATTGAATACATTTAAATTATAAATATTTTCAATTATATTTGTTGCAGGTTTCAATCGTTGAATTTAATCCATGTCCCAGAACACAGCATTCAAATTTATGAATTTAGATGAAATTGTAGCGGCAATCTAAAATTGGATCAACATTTGTTTTTGATAGTACTTACTTGTTTGTTAAGTCATCATTTCTTTTGATATTCAAAATGACTTTAATGAGTCTCCTTAATGGAGATTATACGATCAATCAAAACCATGATTAATAGTTTTTGAATAATAGTTGTTTGTAGCCTGTCTTTGCATGTACTTATGATATTGTAACATTACTCATGTAAATAATTTATTATTTAATAAATTAGTGATACCTTGTAACTATTGTTAATTGGTTTGTTTATACCCTTCAATTTTAAGTCTCTTAATTATATTATTATTCTTATTGTTATGTGATATAATGTACAAATTTTAATTTTTTCTAAGGAATAGTCTATACAATTTGACTCATTCCTTTGACATTTAGTCTTTTTTTTTAAGTATATGCAAAATCAGGTTATGCTTTAATTTGAACAAGTTTATATTTTTTTTAAGTCTATACATGTAGGAATTATCAATGTAAACAGTGTTATTAAGAAAATTTAATATTTTTTTCCAATAAAATCTTGAATACAAAGACTGATTCATTCTAACCCCTTTTTAAAATTATTATTGTTATGTGACCATTATGGCATAGTGAAACAGTGTTAGAACACAAATGCGATGGCTGTAGGTTTGACCTCACTCTAGGGAATGGGTTATTTTCTTACTGTGTCTTGAATTTGGAGATACAAACAAAAAACATAAATTCTTAATAGAATTGGAAAATCGTCGTTTTCTTTTATATAGGGAAATATTTTAATAAAATATCATTTCATATTTCATTTCAATAAATTTATTAACACATTTATATTTATTTACAATAAAATACTGGCATTGATAATTTTCTACATTTTTTTCATTAAAACGGAATAATAAGCACATTTGGATATTAAATCTTAGCAATAAGGTTTAAGTATTTGATATATATTTTCATTAATTTTAATCTTATTCCTTAAATTAATATTTGTACAGAACAGATTTGACACAATTTTTTTTATTTAATTTTTTACTAATTAGATTAAAAATATATGTTTTAAATAAAATTTTAAAAAAGAAAAACATAGAAACCAGAAAATATATATCCGCTTGAACTAAAAAACATATTTATTACTACATAATGCCTGTTTGTAATAAGAAAATTAAAATGCAAAACACTGGTTTGTATATATGCATAGAGAAATTATGGCAAGTATTTTTTATCACCATGCATCTTAGGGTCAAATATATAAGAAATATGTTTCATATTAATGTTTGCTTACATTTGATATGCCTCTTAATAAAAATAAAGAGGTCAATAAATTATAAAGCAAAACATTTTTGATAGAAAATTATGCGTAAGAAGACATCTATCATTCTAAATTTCTAATAAAATAATAGCTTCCAATAATAATTAAAGTTTTGCAGCTACATAACTAAAAACTTATTCTAAGCTTTGGTGGGATCAACATAATATGTAATATGAATAATAGTTCGGTAATTAGTATTTTATAATAGAAGAAAATATTTTAATTAAAAATTGTTTTCTTTAATGAGTAAAATGCTCTTTCTTGGTGAAAATAATGAAATTGAATGCGGCCGTAAAAACAATATGAGAAATATTATAAAATTATATCTTTGTTTTTGCTTATTTATTTCATGCAATTTATTTTTGTAGGTGGGTTTAAATTGTCCGATATTATATATAATTACTTATTTTTCACCATAAATAATGTATAAGTAAGGTCTATGTCTAAATATTCGAAACTTAGGTCAGCCGTACTATCTACATAAGTACTTCTTAATTATAAAAATTAACATATCATAAAAGGCAAGCCAGTGCCGATTTATCAATAATAGATACCTTAAGAAACCATCTTGCATTACATTCGACTAACTCGCGAGTCACAACAACAAAAAATATACATCAAATAGACATAAATTAGTAATACAACAATTTACATAATATAAAACAAAAATAATACTAAATGATAATAATCAAATTTCCATTAGAAATAAACGCTTACATGTTGTTATCAGGAATATTTACAAAAAACTTAAACAGCTAACAAAAATTTTTACACTATGACTGTAATATTTGGCTTTAAAATAAATAGGCTTTATATAGTGAAAGCTATGGCGGAAACTAGTCAGCGTATATTTTATTTAATAGTAATATTAGTGGATATTAAATCTAATATAAATATTGAGTTGAAATGTGCAAAGTGCTTTCGCATAGCTTCCATTATATGACGTCGGGTAACATCGAGTTTTCTGAGCAATGAAGCAAACTATCTTTTCGAGGCCCCTTCGCTGCTGAACCAGTGCCTCAAGCCTAGAAGGCTGTACAGGTCCTGGTTGTTAGCATGGGACCTCATAGGATTCGCCCGACTGGCAATATTATGAGAGTATCGCCGCAATCCAGGGTAAATTTCTTGGCCGGCACGCGCTTCAGGGTAACCTTCGAAATTATAGCCACGCGGGTGAAAATAGTGTGGATAGGAATGGTGGTGTCGTCGTGGGTTTTCGTGCGCGTAGACGCCACCTATTTGTGTGCGGCCAGGCCAGTAATCCTGTAAATGCTTAAACGGATAGTTTGCTGGTGGTGACTGCGAGCTCTCGCTTGGCCAAGGATATCTGTAGTAAACAACATTAGTCGGTACTTGTTTGTCAGTAATATCGCTGTTTACAAGGTCCGATCTTTCCGGATTAAGGGTTTCGGTTGCTTTATTTTCTGCTCCTTTTGGCTTGGTCCGTCTGTATTGTAACTTAGTTCGCGTGCCCAATATGCTGTCATCTAACGGAGGGAACTTTTTATCATCTTTGGTGAAATTGTCATCAGTAGATACTTCAGCATATCTGCTTATGAGCTTAATGGCTTCTCCGATATCAGAATAATCGTTTTCAGGATTAAGTTTTGTGTCATCGGCGTCTTTCTTTATGTCCTTCGGTGCGGATTTCTCAACGTGAGTATTATTTTCATTTGATATAGATGCTTCTTGTCCCACTTGCGATGTAGTTTTGTTAGCTGCTACTTCTTCATTAATTTTGACGTTTTCAGGTTCTGTAATAATGTCCTGACTGTACTGATTTTCAGTGTCATAAATAACAGGATCGACGTTCACATGTCCGTATACCAATTCTTTCTGGCCAACGTCAGTGCTATTTAAAGTTTCACTTTCACTAGAATTCATCGCAGGACTGTCTCGTTTAGGTTTATCTGAATAAGACAGAAAATTGTGAAGCACATTATGTGACAAAATGTTAGAGCTTTGGGGAATAGTGCCGTTTAGTTTTGCATGAGCTTGTTGTAGCTTAAGTAGTTCCAGCTCAGCTTCTATGCTTGCATCAGAGTTATCTCCTTTCTTGATAAAGTTTGGTTGCTGATCCTGTAAATTAAAGACATGTATGTTAGTACATTACCTTTTATATTAATAATTATATTGATGCTTAAATATTAATGTAATGCAATTATTGTAAGTCTATATTTTACCTGTACAGATGGATCGAGACCAATAGGAATGGACAGCTGTAGGGGACCCGGGTCTTCGTCTCCGTAATCATATACTTCGCCATTGTTGGGAGCTGCAGTAAATACAGCGTTAAGTTGGTCCAACAAAATGCGTTCGTGCTCATCTTTGCTAACTGTTACCACCTGCAACAAATATAAGCACAAATTTAAAGTACATATTACAATTTTTTTAGGTAGTAAATATTTTTTGAGCTATAAAACACTCATGGGTTGTTTTAGTATTACAAACCACTAGTTTAACAATTAAAATTCTAGTACATTCTTAGTGATCACGCCTAGCAAAGGAAAAGAAAGTAGCAATTTACCTGAACACAAGCAGTTCCATCAAGACGATGTCCTTTTGGACAGACTAGTGGAGTTATAAACAATGATTTGGTCGTGATGCGTCTAGGCGGGTTGTTCTGGTTTCCATTTTCTGAGCTCTGCAGCCACGACCCCCACGCGAGCTCGCTGGCTTGTCGGTCTAGGGTGCGCGGGGGAGCTCGGGTGGTTGTGGCTACTGGGCCTTCGGTCTCCGCCCCTAGTGCACACGACACCAGTAATGCGATCCACGGATACCACATCGCAAACACCTGAAAGTAATAATTGTGATATTTAAGATAATAAGTTATAAATGAATTATAAAAATAACTATTTTCTGATATCAAAATATAATTATGTTATAAAAAATGTAGCCATATTTATTTACAGAATTTGTATACAAGGATATGGAAGTTAGCGAATGATCCAGAGCACATCACATGAACTGGATCAAGGTTTGGCCTTATCTATTAGCGCAATGGGTAGATGGAAAACGATATGCATTAAGAAACGTCTCGATCATGTGCTATTTATTTCTTAAAGCAAAAATATATTGATATACGTATGTCTTTTTGATGTTTTGTAAATAGATTTTCTTATCATTATATCGGTATTATATATTAGTTGAAATTCAGTCAAAAATAAACAACAATAATAAGTTGTTTGTTGCATGAAGCAGGGTAGACAGAGGGAATCTTTGGACATTTCCCTTCTTTAAGACAAGGGGGACGGAAATGTCGCCGTTACCATAGCGAGAAAAATGAAAATATTAAATATATCATCTTTTAGAATGGGAATCAAACTCACAACCTGTCGCGTTTACATTCGCATTCTTGTGCTTCTGCACCGCGACTAACCTTAAAACTGGCCTTAAAATATAACTTGATTTTAATATTTTAAATAGTAACCCTTTATCACTCGAGAAAGTGAAAGCAAGTTTGTTATAGGCTTTTCACGAGCTCTCGACAGCTTTCTTGAATTAAATAAAAAATAATTTAATGTAAATGTAATGTTTTAATTAAAGAAAAGATTTAGTTTTGGCAATAGTAATAAATCTCTCTCTTATCTTCTTTTTCTAGAAAAATCTTCACAACCTGCGTCTTACAACGTGACAGTGGAAATCTATACTAATAATACATTTTTCTTGGCTCTTTTTAAAGAACGAGTGAATAGGCACTACATAGGTAATGCTCCACCATCGTTCGCATCGTCACTTAACAACAGGTGAGATGGCGGACAAATGTTGGCCTATCTATATTAAAAAAAATCTTTTCTCTATCAAACGATAGACATATATAGAGGCCAGTGGCGACGCAGCGGTATAAATAAAGGGGTGACTGTAAACGCGACTGGTTAGGATTCAATCCCCACTTGAGGCAACGAACTATTTATTTAAATTTATATTTTCATTTCTTGGCTCTGGTGCCGAGGCGTGGCGTTGAGTTTCGCCAGTCAACACACAATGCCAGAATTCGGCGGTAAATAGGGAACGGAGTGTCGTAAAACTAGGTTTCTCTAGTAGTAGTCTCTATAGCTATGCTCTTAAGTTCATTTTATAATTTATTTCTTCTTGTAATTTTTGAGTTGATTTTTATAAAATTTATAGAATAATTTAAAGTAGATGTTATAAAAAGCAGTAACTAAGAAATAGCGAACAGGTGGAAACAACACTTGTAACATTTACCATGTCTACGGTTTTTTAAAAGGGTTCATTGTCTCGTTCTCTTCACGTTATACTTTATAGTTACATCTGAAGCTAGAAAGTGAAACATAAAATTACGTTATGCTTGGAAGATCAACACGGCAATCACAAAGAACACTATGCGCGGTTAAGTACTTCAACGATTAGATATTTGAGCTTAACCTCGCACAGATTATACGTGAACAGCTACATTTTCATAGTATATACCTTAAATATATTTTTTAAAATTTAATTTTTAATTTTCTTTTTTTAAGATGATTTATATATATAGTTTTCCTTGTTTTAACTAGTTTCAGCATTTTTGGACTTGTTGGAAAAGGCACATAGTTTGGGCAAGAAATTATTGTAATAACGCAAATTAACTAGGTAAGGGCCTGGTCTAAGTAACAAAGGACCACGTTTGCACATTATAAATATTAATGCAAATTTTATTTTATTGTATTTTAAATACGTATTAAAAAGCACTTCGCAATACCTTTCTTGCGATAGATATAAATAAATATAAAATGACTCATAGCAGATACAAGGAAAGCTATCATATTTAGAACATATGAGCGGCTCCTTATCAAATAAGGGCTTTTAAGGATCGTAGTCCGCTTCTTTGGTTTTAAGTGCTTTCAAGAGTGAACAGTTTTTTTTTATTAAAAAAAATATTCATTCTCAATATGTACATAGTAAGTGTGGATAATCTTTTTGTATGTTATACATAATATAGCGTAATTATTTAAAAGTTAAAATAAATGTAAATTTATACAACGCAATGTCATCAATCAAAAAATGGAAAAGTTCAAACATTAAATGAAAGTACAGTACAATGTACACATTCTAATGAAAATATAAATTTAAATATATATTTAACTTCCTCGAGCGGGGATCGAACCCACAATGCCTGCGCCACGACCAGCCTCACATTAGTTCATTCATGTAAAAAAGATACAAACGAATCGAAGAAGGAAACGCGTCTAATAGTTTCTTTTCCATTTAGTTACGGTGCAGATCTGCCTACGATCAAAGGAATTAAAATTATAAATGGGGCTAGCAAATTGTTCGTTAAGATCAAAGAGGCGTCGATAGATCCGGAGGATTCGTGTTATTTATATTTTTATTACAACCAGCAATTAACATTTTCCTTCACAATCCTTCCATTTAAATTGAAATATTATTTAAATGTATTTTTCCATTTTATTTGCTCTTGTGTCGCAAAGCGCGGCGTTGAATTTCACCTTTCAATACGCAATGCTTCCAAAATTTGGCGAAAATAAGAAATGGAGTGTCTTAACACTAGGTTCCCTCTGCCTACCCTGCTGTGTGCGGGATACAGCGTGAAGTTAATTTAATTTATATTAAAAAAAATACATTGAAAATTCCCATTACAAAACCATTATACGGACGCAGAATATTACATCATATGGAAAATTGTAAACAATACGATTTCCGAGCCTCTTGATCTACGTACTCCGGAGTCGTGGGAAATACAAATGTGCGCCGTTTCGTACATGAACTTATTAATTTAGTGCGCAAAACAAGGGCACTGGCTGTTGACCCCGTCGCGATCTATTGGCAGCATCTGGCGATGATCTCTCGAGGCGCCGACACTGTGCGCGCACGCGGAAGTGCCTCGCTCTGACCGGGTTTCAATGGGTGCTTGATTGAGGATTACTTATATCAGATGTACGTAATCTTAGGTATTTCAAGTAATGGATGTGAGAGAAACCTGTTGCGTATTGAGGGCTTTTATTAAAATTTTAAATAAATTTTAATTATTTTAATTGCATTTATCGCGGTGGCGTAGGGGCACAAAGGTGTGACTGTAACGCAATAGTTCCCTAGATCCTTAGATCCCTAGCAGACATGAATCATTATTTCTTAATATTTTAATTTTTTCGTTCTGGCACCAACACGTAAATCCGTTAAGTATCGCCACTAAAAACGCAATGCCTCGAAAAATTTGGCGGGATATGGAGAACGAAGTCTTAAAAATACGTTCCCTCTGCCTCTGCGGAATACGAGACGCAGCGTGAAGCTGATTCTTTTTTTATTTTTAAGAAATAATATTTAGATTTTCCAAAAGCAGAAACAAAATGGGTGTCCATTGGTGTATTATTGGCGCGCACCAAATCCTCGAATGTTGAACCCTACCTTGACATGTATTGCGAGAGAGGGACAGCGCCGCGTACGCGCAGGGTTGCACACAAATAACTTTCCAATGAACACACAGTCGAGTGATACTTCTCAGAACCGTTAATGACTAGCTATTTGTACATTTTAAAACTTAACTGAAGATAAGTAAATTGTTAGGTAATTATCATGGTGCAGCTCAAGTAGCTGAGGTTCTGTTGACACTGTGTATAACATCTTCAGCATATCCTCCACACATTAACGCACCTATCTATTTATTGAAGTTGGTTTGACAGTCGTAGGTTCGATCTCCTCTTGTGGAAATGAAATATTTATTGACACTTCTGAATCTTTCTGGCACTTCAGAATTCGGTGGTAAATGTGAAATGGAGTGGGATTAGGTTCCCTTTGCCTATCCTACTGCGTGCAGTACAGAATGAAGCTTTTAAAAAATTTTACCTATCTATTTAGTATTATCTACTTCCTTTAATTAATGTGAGTGCGTGAATGAACAACATTGAACATGTAGGGGAACGTGAGTTACAAACTTTCTATAGTCACGCTCGGCCTGCACCTCTATACCCTTGCGACTGGCAGGTGTATACAAATGAATAAAGGACCCTCGTTCAACCTGTGCGAGGTTTTTATATTAGAACCGTTATCAGAATAGAAAAAAAAATCTTCTTTATTGACACCTGTCTAACCACATTATATTACTGTAACATTCTACGTCATTGAAACAGTAAGTAAATGCATAATGCATAAGGAACATAGTGTTAAGACACTTCGTTGATCACTTTGGCCGAATTCTGGAGGCATTGTGTGTTGAGTGCCGGAACTTAACACCAGACATCAGAGCGAAGGAATGAAAATATAAATGTAAATAAATATTTCATTCCCTCGAGTGGGGATCGAACCCACGACCAGTCACGTTTACAGTCACACTTTGGGCGCCACGACTGGCCTCCGATAGTAGGTGAGTGTCCTTGATTATGTCACGCGTGGCGACAAAATCCATTAATGTCCATTGTATGATAATATAGAAACAGCGATAATGTCGAGAAAGTGTCCACCGTTGACTGACATGTACGATATTGGGTGTATTAGCATGTTAGGTAATTATTGTTTGCTTCACGGTAAGGATATCGATTATTTACACAATAAATACTTCGTTTGAAATTACTTTATCTATATACATTTTTGGAGAAACATATTCTCTTATTTTTAAAGTGTTATCTATTTATGACAGACAATTAATTAGTTTTACCATTTCTTTTTTATCTGTAGATCAGCTTTTGGGTTTAGAGACGTTTCATCAACTTAGAAGTAAGCAGTCGTGGTCGTGGTGGTGTTGCGGCTCGCTGTCTTATCTCAACACAGTCTACTATTTTTTTGTAGCGTCACGCTGCTGTGTCAGGCATAGGGAACTTAGTATTAAGACACTCCGTTCTCCATTTTTTAAGCTACTCTCTGTTAACATTATATAATACTTACCTACGAGTACCTAATACAGTCATCAGCTAAATGATTTTATAAGGTCCAGTACTTATATAGTGATTACTGTCCAAGACTAAACAATGCAGTGGGTATGTTTACAAGAACTATGATACTAATTGAAGCTTTCATTGAGAGCTATTACACTAATTGGTTAAAGCCCAACAGAGATACTTATGTGCGACAGAACGCGAATAGTTGCTAAATAGTACTTTTATTTGCCATATACTTATGTAATATCTAATTCGCGGCTTCGCCCGCTTGAATCATATGATTATAAATATACCAATCTGCTTTACTTACGTTTTCTAATAATAATATCATTTTAAAAACAATATCTATATCTATATTGAGAATTCATTGTTAGGGTTCCGTACCTTTTAAGGAAAAAGGGAACCCTTATAAAGATCACTTTGGTGTCCATCTGTCTGTTTGTCTGTCAAGAGCGTTTTACCCCAGGAACGCTTTTAAGATATCGAGTTGAAATTCAATCCCAAACCTAGATCTACGGCCCCATGATTTCTTGACAAAAAATGTATTTCTAGATGCACTTAAAAAATAGGCCGTTTATATAGCAAAAAACGCGTATTTCGACACTATAAAGGGAATCTAAATTAAATGAGTACTTCCAGTTAACCTAGAATAATGAAATTTGGCAGCTAGCACATGCAAGTAATAATTTACAAGTTGTGCGTGTATATTAACTTCATTTTGGTCGCAAAACGCACCCTGGTTTATTTTTTTGTTAGGCAACATAATTAGATAACTTTAATTGAAATATTTATGTAGGCGAAGAATATCAAGACATATTAAAAGTGGCTGCCTACTTAATACTTCGACTATTAGAAAACTTTGATAAATTGATTTAGAAGATATTGTTTTGAGTTGAGGTAGTTATATTACTTTATATTAATTCAAGTCAGTTTTATATCGTAGTAGAAAACTAGATGGTGTCAATCACGATTTTTAAAAAGTTACACTCTTACAATAAATAATAAAATGTTTTACAAAATATTGTACCTCGATAATAGATTTTATTTTTTCTAGAATAAGGCTAATATTACAATTTAATAATTAATATCATTACTTAAATATAATGTTAATATTATATCGACATATATATATTCGTACATATATATTACCTACTTATAAATTTCGTAAAAGATTTCTATTATTTTTTAAGGTTAAAAGAGATTAGAAACTAAAAAAAAAAATTTTATAATTCCACGTTTATATATTTTTTTACTAATATAAAAGCCATACTAAAAGTCTCTCAAGAGATTTTTTTTATTTGTAGGGCTCTTTTTTCTGAAGTAAATAATTAGATACAATTGAAATAGTTCGCTTTGCTGACTTGGAACTTGTGACACATTTTTCTACCTTCTAATTTTGATAGCCTATTACTGTTAACTTTCGAGTAGTTAGTCATGTAGAGTGATTACTTTGAAAGTGCACTTAATTAACATTCCTACATTTCTTATACAAATTGAGGTAAAATTTTTAAATTATATTATTCGTTTTACAATGTGTACTTGTTTTATAATATTTGTTTTATAATAAGTTTCCTTTTTTTAGCTATACTCTGTATCACGCACATAGTAGTGTAGACAGAGGGAACCTGGGGACCTAGTATTAAGACATTCCGTTCCCTATTTTTCGCCGAATTCTAGAGGCACTGAGTGTTGACTGATGTCAACGCTCAGATGAGCGAAAAAAATTAAAAAAAATAAAATTTCATTTCCTCAATTAGGAATAGAACCCACTACCTGTCGCGCTTACAGTCACATGTTGTACTCAAGTTTCAAAAACTAAAAACTAACTTTTTTGCCAATTTAGACATTTTTTAACATGTTTTCTAAACATAACGATAAAAAATTACGTTTTTATTATTCAAACGTTTTGTCACTCATGATAAGTGTGTCGGTGATTGCCGACAGCTTGCCGACCCGTGAATGAATGTTGAACATGTGCGACATTTCACTATCTTTGTAACGTTTAAGATTGCTCTCCTATGTCGCTAACATCTGTGATTTTTAAGTGCAATTTTTGACTACACTTATAGAGAAATTATTGTTATATAAAAATATATTTTTAGTGTTAATGTGTATCTACTAATTTATGTAATCTTTATTATTACTAATTAAGTAGTCAATAGATATTTAGAAGTGTCTTAAGCGCTGAGTTTTTCTATAAAATCGGAGTGTCTTAACACTAGGTTTCCTCTGCCCACTCTGTCGTGTGCCGCTGCGTGAAGCTAACAAAGTATCTAATTAAGTCTTGTCTTTTACACAATATTCTTAAAAACATGGAGGCAGCCATGTTCATTGTAGAACAACAATATAAAACCCATATTACAGATAAGTAAAGCAGCATACAATTATCGGTAAATATAATAAGTTATCAGCAGTGGGACGCGGCCTCCGTCGGCCAGCACGGCGAGACGTGTGGAACAGCCGGCAAATCCGTTTATATATAAGAACAACCCATTCATCTCCTTAAAAATAAGTGTTTAGGACGCCGGATTCTTAGGCTGCGTACAGGTTTGTGACTGTCAGTTATACTGCGTTATTTAAAATATAATATTCTAATTGATATTTAATGTTATGGGGTAGTTGGCCCGTGCCCACCCCAAAATAGTCTTGAACCCTAAAAATAGCCCACCTAAATTTTACTTATAAAAAAATTGTCTTGAAAAGTTATAAAAAGAATACATGAATATATGTAACTGTTCTTAACTAAAATCCTGTAGAACTGTAGATATCTCTAGATTTTTATTTATTTGTATATTAGCATTATAATTTAGCAAAATTTAAAGAAGCAACGTCCTATTTATTTGTTTGAATTTTGGTTTGTTTAGATTTCACAGCTGTTGTTTATATGAACTCCATATAAAGTTCATCGCGTCTTTTAATGTTATAATAACAGTTTTGATTTCTAAGAATCTTAATTTTCAATACATAACTTGTAACAAAGGCCAAGACTACTTTACCAAATTAAAAATAATAAGTTAAGATTGCTTCACATAGAACTAAGACTTTGTTTGCTTATTTTGATAGTTGAGTGGCTCATGCTGTGTGATAATGTCCGTCAAGTATACGATGCTTTTTAAGACAACAAAGATATATTAGGTAAATATTATCTCGTAATAACTAAACGGCAATTACATGTCTGGTACAATTGTTGAAAAATAATAATATAATTATATGATGCAATATCCGTCGCTTATTTAATAAAAACGGTCACTTATTTAGGCTAAACATCCTTGTTATCATATATTTTATTTAATTAATTTACTTAATCAATCTAAACTATTATTACTCCATGTTTACGTATCTACCGTATTTTGCGGTATTGGCTTGAGATAAATCACTCTCATACCCATGTTCCGCTCATTTAGACATGCGTGCTGACTACTGAGTGCCACGCTTTGAAGAACTTCATAGATTTAATTAGGGTAAAAAATTTTTTGTAGCTTCACAGAGGAAACCTTGTATTAAGACAGTCCGTTCTCCATTAAGACTTCAGTGTCTCACTTTCCGCCGAATTCTTGAAAAATTACGTGTTGAGTAGCGGATCTCAGCACCAAAATGAAAATATTCAGTATAATATAATTCCCACGAGTGGGGATTGAACCCGCAATCTCCCGCAATTTACCTCTACGCCCCGACAGCGTTAAATTATTGTCATAATTATATATACTTAAGTCTTTAAACAAATTACAAATGAAGAAATAAAATTAAAATTAAAATTGGAAATAAATTCGCAATTGAAGACATGCCCTAATCGACGCATTTAGTTTGTCGCAAATACACCTCGATTCATGGCCAATGAATATGTACACTGTACTCTGTAGACAGTGTCTGAAAAGGTTACCTCAATGAGCCGCAGGACTCGTTTTAGCAATACGCTTTTTATTGTTTAACATTAAAGTCTTCTATAAATGTGAATTATTTCCTTTGCTTCTTCCTTTTTTGTGCTTGGTTTGAGAAACGAGAAATAAATTCCGTGGACGTGTTACGTCTATGTTTTGCGTTGGGATTTCAGTTTCTTTTTACAAATTAATTGTTTTTTTTTTAAATATTTATTGATATTCAGGCCAAGCGTGTAACTGTATGCGCGAATGGTTCTGGGTTCGATTTCCACTTGAGGAATTGAAATATTAATTAATACTAGAAACCTTAAGAATTCTGTAGAAAATGGGGAATTTAGTGTCTTAGCTCTAGGTAGCTAATATATCATTTTTTTTATTTGTACTGTGGAATTTAGTGATCAAATTATAAATCTCTTATGATAATATTACCAGAAAAAAAAACTAAGCCGAAACAGAAAAGTGTAAAATAATGAGTCACGTTGTTTAAAGTTAGTTAACACTTATATTTCTAGTTCCACTTGCATGTTAAAAATATAGCCAAGAATTCTTATAAAGGAGAAAGTGAAGTTCGTATGACACAGATTTTAATAAGTTTTTACGGGTAGACATTTGATATGTTTAATTTATGCAAGGAAGTTTATTTTTTTAGCTTCACGCTTTATCCCGCTCGCAGCAGGGTAGGCAGAGGGAACTTAGTATTAAGACACTCCGTTGCTGAATTTTCGGCGAATTTTGGAGACATTGCGTATTGAATGGGGAACGGAGTGTCTTAACATTAGGTTCCCTCTGCCTCACACACAGCAGGGTGCCTTGTGCGGGATGCAGCGTGAAGCTGACTTATTTATTTTATTTTCTGGAGTAGGAATCGAACACACAATCTGTCGTTAAAAGTCACACGTTTGTGCCTCTGCGCCATGATTGACCTAACAATTATTTAATCGATATAAATGGATGTGAAATAATCGAAATAATTAAAACCGGACATTCTTTAATAAACATATTATATAGTCCATCCAAGACTAATACATATAAAACGCGAATAATCTTTAGTCCGCAATATCCTTGGGCGCTTTTACTTTATGAGCAAAGAAGCTTACCTTGAGGGAAAACGCACGTCGTCTCGCGCCGCTTACATTATAGCGGGCCCGGCTCCGGCGTCCTGCAAACAGAAAACATTGTTATTGTTAATACCCTATTTGATTAAATTTTGTACTATAATCTATATTTATAAATAAATTGTAACATCGAAGATCTGTAAGAAAATATGACTTTGGTGTATACATATATGTTAAATAACATAATAGAACTAAAGAAACCCTTAAGATTTAGTGTTTATTTTATTTCATTCGGTTTATAAATAAAAAAGTGATACCATTTTAAAGAATGTTTTATTGAATTGATTGAAACTTAGCTTTTCAATATGGGTAGAGATATTATTCTTTATTTAAAAGTATCAAGTAATATTAAAAAACGAAAGTTATGGAAATTACTAAATTAATAATGATGTAGTTTCAAACTACAATGCATTCGCTGTGATTCGGTTCTTTTATCACTTCTTTTAACACTAAAATGGAGTGCATTTTAATTTAACAAAATAATTTACAATATATTGGCGCGAAAATAAGAAAACACAATAAACAATCGTTTATAAATGACAGATTCCAAATTCAAAAGTAATATTTTGTTTATTTTTAATTGCGACAGTATTTATGGCCAATATTCATATTATGAAGTAATATTTTTCGGGCCTTACTGTGTTTTCTTACATTAATTCCTGCACTTTTAATTATTGAATGAAAGAAATTACTGAGTGATTGCACATAACATTTAAGTATATATATATATATATATATATATATATATATATATATACTTATATAATATATATAATTATATATATATAATTGTAGTTCGTGAATTTGAGATTCAAAATAAGCTCAAACAAGTAAAATGGTACCCACGCTACACCTATTTGTAGGCGTATGGAACACATAACAAAGCGAAGTAACAAAAATATGACAACTTGTAAATGTGCGGGCACGCCGAACTGTTAGCTTTTCTATTAAAGGTTGACCTGTCGTGGGAAACAAGTTTTAACATTTTGTTAGTATTTCAGAGAGCAAAGTTTTTGATTGATGGATTGATGGATTGAATGATTTGATCACCAAACAATCAATGAAACACTCAATTGTCTCGTAAATTCTGTTTATTTCCATATATGTAGGTACAACCCTAGTGTATTATATACGTAGATAGTATGTTCGTCGGGCACTTAAAAGTCATTCTTGTTTATATTATAACCTTAAACTTTGCTCTTCATCAAATGCATTATAACTTTTAACAAAACTGATTGATGCTCTTTTGTGAGTAAAAATGTCTTTGAATTTATTTTAAGACTATTTACGAATGAATTTAGAATTCATGCACACCTATTGCAAGTTACATTAAATATAATAACATTATATGCTTAACAGTATAATTTTTTTTTACTTCTACGTGGCACAAGAAACAACTTAACACGTATTTATAAATTTCTCTTAAATCTGAGATCGATCTTAAGATGTGGATTTTATCCACAGATATTCATGAACGAAAAGGCCCTCTCAAGATCGATCTCATACTCGCAGTAGAGCAGTTTATAAATACGGGTCTTAGTGTTATTTACTCAGTAACAATTTAAAATGAATGCATATTTCTCAAAGCCTCAGTTAATAACTTCTCATGATTCCTGCTTGGTGTCCCACAGACATGATTCGCCTGGAGCGCTTTCTAATAGATTTATTTGTGATATACGCGTCTCGTAGAATGTGTTGGTAATACATGGCATACAAACTGCATGAAAGTAAACCGGCCTCGTTTGCAGTCAAGGCCGAAAATGTCACTGGCAATGGATCATTTTAAAATTGTACCTTGTGTTTTGTTTATTTTATTATGGTAAAATTAAATAAATAAATTAGCTTCACGCTGTATCCTGCACATAGGAGGGTAGGCAGAGGGAACTTAGTGTTAAGACACTTCCGTATTCCACTTGATGATGACGATGAAGCCGCTCTTTGCTTCGTTGCCACAGCGAGGAAATTAAAATATTAAATATTTCAACCTCCGAATGGGAATCGAATCCACATTCACAACCATCGCGTTAGTCGCACGTTTGTGCCTAATTTAGGTATCTTTATAAATATATTTCTAATTCCGTTTTCTGTTTATTTACACTACTTTTTATTATCGAAATATGTCACTAATAACCTCGTAATTTAATTATAATACAATTTTATTGTAGCAGATTAATTGAATTAAAATATCATATTACTTATAATAGAATGACCAGTACAATGAGATTAGTGAGTAGTCAAGAGAATGTCAATATTTGCTTCTACTGTACACAAACGACTCATTCCCGAGAATTGGCTCTCTTTGCCCGAAAGATTTTAGTTTAAACATTACTTAAACGTTAAGTATATATTATATTGGATATATAACGTATTTTAATAATGTTACTAGAAAATAAAACGCGGCTTCGTTCGGTTAATTTTAATTTTTATATTATAGCTAAATGATAATGTTTTTTTATATTTTTTTTTCTATGAAAAGTATCCTATGTCCTTTTTAATGTTTCTAATACTATGTGTACAAAGTTTCATGATAATTGGTTAAGTCGTTTTGGCGTGAAAGCGTAACAAACAGACTTACATTCACATTTATAATATTAGTATGATTGTTTTCATTAGAATATGTTCATAAAAAATTATTTCTCATTCTTAATTTAATTTGTAGTCTATAGCAGTCTTAATTAACATCATAATGGAAGAAACGGGAAAAAAAACCTAGTGTTACGACACTGTGATGTCCTCTTTTAACCCGAATTCGATACTGCATGTTATGTAGTGGATCTTTAAGTTCCTAGTTTGTATGTCAGAGTGGGTTAATTAAAAAGAATTCTTTCCCTCGGATAAAAATCGAACCAACAATTACGGAATTTGCAGTCAGATGCTGCAGTCCAACTGTGCCGTGATAGTCTTAGTAAATTTTGCGCTGGTATTAAGTGCTTGTGTCCTCGGTGCACTTAGTTTTATTGAACAATTAATTTTATTTCCTTGTTTAACCCGTAGACTATATACACACAAGATGGTATCTCCATTCTTCATATTGATAAGAGAATGTTTATATTAATTAAAATCTTTAAATTTGTAAAGTTTGTGGTTTTCCTCATGAATGTTGGTATTTGTGACCATATCGGGTGTTCTTTGTACAGATATAAAGATACCCAATTAAGAATGGTTATAATTAAAATTACATTAAGTTATTTAAAAAAAAAACACTACGTAAATTTTATCTTTACATGTTTTACATACATTTTTACTTTTGTATATATTTTTCGAACGATAATGGGGAACGTAGTGTCTTAACACTAAGATGTAAGAACAGACAGACAGACATTATAGAAGAAGTGATATTAAGTAATATTTAACATTATATATTTTATTATACAAAAAAGGTTAAATATCTCCGTTTGAGTTTATGAAATTTAATATTTGAATATTTTCACTAAATAATCAGTTTGTACACAGTAACTGCGAACATGAACAATGAACATTGTGCAAAATGTTATTTGAGTTCGTCGAAAGAGTACTTAAAAGATGTTTAAGGCACTTAGAAGTTGGGAATTTTAATGGACAAAGTATTTTAAAAATAGATTAAACTACCATAACATAAATCTACTTTACATATATTTTTTCAGCTTCACGCTGATCCTGCACATAGCAGGGTAGGCAGAGGAAACTCAGTGTTAAGACAGTCAGTTTCCCACTTTGCGGAATTCAACGCCGCGCTTTGCGTTTTTTACTAGAGGGAAGAAATGAAAATATAAGTATATATAAGTTACCACAAGCGCCACGATGAACTCGAATATGTTATTAATAACAAAAAAATATGTCAATGAATTCGAAAAGGCAGCCTTAATTTTATTCTGGGTCTTCAAAACTATGTTCCAGCAAGGAATTAAGTAAAAATTGTATAGTAAAATACATGCGTAATATAAATTGTTATCAAATAAATTATAAATTAATCATAATAAGAAATAACAGTTGTTCTCAGCCAGGCGCGAACTGGAGTATAAAACATCGACACCGTTTCTAAGCATTGTGTGCAAATCATTGCCGATAAAGCCATATATGTAAATACTAGTATGTTTCTTACGCACTATAAGTTACTTATGACCTTCCCACCTTCAATACAAATTCCCCTTTCAATAAATGTTGAAAAAGGGCATAAAAAAAGCGGAAAATTGTATATCAGAACAAAATATTATAGAGGTTGAGGAACGGTTTGTGGGTTCGATTCCCAGTCGAGCAAATACGCGTAATTGGTTAGCCATTCAACACGCAACGCCTCCAGAATTCGGCAGGAAGTGAGGAAGGAGACGGAAGTGTATTTACACTAGTTCCCAGGTGCACTCTGCCTACCCTGGTATGTGTGTATAAAAATAATTTAATAAAAAAATTACAAAGAAAGTAATTGTGCCTTTCTTTTAATTTGTTAGTCATATTTACCATTGTTTATAACCAGTCCGATGCAGTTTGTAATTGAATGCATTAATATTTTTCGTTATTTTCTTAAATTTAATCACCCACTTAGAACTTTTAGTAGAAACTTGCGTATAGCATATGTAGATTAAAAAAACAACAGTACGTTCCATTACAGTGATATTTACGAGACTGTAAAATTATGTTTTTTGTTCTCTATATATTATGTTATAAGAGTTATCTTAAACGATTTTTTCATTATAGAAACATTATATACGTTTTTTTTTATTTATTTAATATAGTTAATGGCACGTTGGGTGGCGTATCAGTGGTGTGTCGTTAATGTGAATTGTTAATTAATTGATAATACTTACGAGAGCAAGAGGTTAGATGATAAGAATTCACGAAATGAATATTTAAAAGATTGAACGAAAAATATCTAGTTTTTTCTCTGCACAAAGCTAGATAGAAGGCTAATAGGCTTAGAAACTGGGTAATTAATGTTAAGACACTCGATTCTTATTAAAACACTACGTTTTTTTATTTTCCGTCGCATTTTCGAGGTTATACGTGTTGAGTGAGGAAGTCTGGAAGAGAATGAGAATGGAAGTATTGTGCACTGTGATACTATGGCCTTAGACCTAATATAATAAACATTATATTAATATTAAAGTCAAAAGTAAGAAACATTAAGTTCATCTTGTTTTAGTTAATCTCTCAGTATCTTAATCGTATTTGACCTGAATTTAATATTTAATTGTGTACATTGCATATAATATGAGTAAATACCTATATTTAAATATTTAATCCTTCATTTACTAACTAGTTTTATAAGTGAAATGAATGAAATATAGAGCGTAAAATATTTAAATTAAAGTAATTTTTTAAAAGTTGAAAATTAAGTTTCACTAAATAATATTTCGTTTGATAATTCTTATCATAATATTTATTAAATACAATTAGTGACGATATTATAACATTCTATCATATTGTTATTCACGTTTATAGTATCAGTTAAAATTTTCCAACACTATTACGTAGTTTATCGTAAACCAGTAAGAACGTATGATTTCATTACGAAAAAAAAACAATTTAGGTACATTTTTTTAAAGAGATTTTTTTCAGTTCTACGCTGTATCCCGCATGTAGCAGGGCAGGGAGAGCAAACCTGGTGTTAAGATACTCCACTCTCCACTTTCCGACGAATTCTATAGGCATTGAGTGTTGAATGGCGGAGCTCAACGTCACTCTTTGTCTCTACACCAGAGCAACAAAAATCAAGAAGAAATGAAAATATAAATATTTAATTTCCTCAAGTGGGAATTGAACCTACTACCCATCTACAGTCTACGCGCCCTTAAATTAACACGCACGGTCTACGTCTACGTGCGTGTTAATTTTAATATATTTTACTTCAAATATGGCTTAGGTAATTGAACTTACCACAGACCACAATACGATATGTGATTTCTATATAACCTATTGCGACGTCTCGGTGTTGCAATGGTAAGCTAAGTTAACATTTACAGCTTCTACTGAAGTAGACTAGTTCAAATACGTCCTTGGGATTGACTGGGAGTTCAAATAAAACCTTTTCTTCTCGTTACTATTGAATAGCGGTCCGCGGGACTCGCGGGATTGCTTCTATTGGTTTTTCCTTCATTTTATATTTTACTCAAATAATAAAGTTGATAGTTGAATTAAATGACAAGTAAATATGTAATACTGTTTGATTTTAATTTTGTAATATATATTTTAATGTAGAGACGACGACTATAAGACGCTATGCTTGCAGATTTCGACGGAAAATGGGGAACAGAGTGTCTTAACACTAGGTTTCCTCTGCCTAACATACTTTAATATATTTTAACTTACTATAAAAATTATAAAACACTATTTATTACGCTACAACATCATATTTTTTAAATGCCTTAATCAGGTTTGTATAGAAACTAGGATTGTGCCGATATAAATAAGCCATATTGTCAATTTATTTATATTTTACTGAACAGACCAGTTACCTTCATGAAAGTTGCTCCCGTAACTGGCGCCAGCGCAAGAATTAGCTATAATATATATATTTTATACTATTTATTACTAGAAAACTGTATAATTATCATGAAATAGAAATGTAGGAGCACCTTATAGTATATAGACATTAATCGATATTATTTGACATTATCGATAATGAAGACGTAAACGAGTTTTGTTAACTAACTGCTATATGAAATCATTTAATTGGTTGATAACTAAAAGCTGATATAGAATAAATATAAAGTAACTGTTTCAAAGGAAGTAACTGATTCGTATATTAAATAACTGAGATTTAAATTAATTTAAAATGATTCTTGTTACCATAGTAAATTAGCTTTTCTTTTATTGATGGTTGGATTATAATAAGGCAGAGGGAACCTAGTGCTAAAACCGCCGAATTCCGGAAGCATTGCGTGTTTGGTGGAATTCAACCCTTTGCCCCGATACAGGAGCGATGAAATGTTAAATACTAAACATTTCATTTATTCGAGTGGGAATCGAACCCACACCCTCTTGCCCCTGCGCTACAATGCCCTAAATAAAAGTTAATATTACATTAAATTGATATTTGATAGATTTTTTTGATGGATAGATTTTTTAGATAGATAGATAGATTCATAAAAATTAAGTCACGCGTATTATTATGACACACACATCCCATACAATATGCGCTTCACTTTTACTATTCCATTGCGACATACATATCATGTAATAGTACTTTGCATTAGAATGGAAACTGTTAGATGCAATCGAAGACTTTTGTGGTACGCGGATGTTGTCTATGTTTTTCTTTAATATATTATGTTTTTTTTTCATAATCGGTCATGGCTATTTCTTCAATAAGTAAAAACGTTATTATAACAATAAAATTGTAACCTAAATTAATTGTTCTTAATAGTTAAGTAGTTAACAAAAAATATATATTTTATATTCATTCGATTTAATTCTAAGTTTTTTATGTGTGTCAAAAATAATTAGATTTATAATAATTTGATCATTTAATAATAATAACTGTCTATATTGATAATATAATTAAATACAGCTTATGTAGAGTTATTTTTATAAGTTCATTTTAAATTGTTATATTATAATTAGAACAGAATTAAAGAAATAAATCATATTTAATATGTTTTTATAAACATTAAATTCAAATAATATATACTAAAAAGGTTTTATTCTTATTACGATTTATAACTTAGTATGATAAAATCTATAGTAACTGGTAATGGTAAAACCATTCAATTGTATCCAGTACCCAGTAGCAGTTTTCACTTTCGTCTGTAATGATAAATGACTATTAACAATTCCGCCTGCGGTCTGTACGTCACCACTTAGTTTCCGCATTATCTTTGGTCAATACAATACCTTATAAAATATACATTGTTTCATTTTTCAATTTTATTAACAGTGTATATAACTATATACACGACGGCGTTGAGTTCTGCCACTCAACACGTAATGCCTCCAGAATTTGGCAGAAAGTGGGAAACGGAGTGTCTTAACACTAGGCTCCCTCTGCCTATCCTGCTGTTCGCGGGATACAGCGGGAAGCTGGCAAAAAATACATATCTATTCAATAATTAAAACGCAAGTTTGTTTACTTTCTACCGTCAATCTATCTATGTGACAATTATTATTTGTTTTCCCATCAATTAATGTTTGATCCTCATTATAATTAGAGACTTATCATATTGCGAATAATTTACGTGGGCGGGCGATAAACACTTCACTTTCACTTATTTACACTTTTACATTGACAGTGTTGACGGGATAAATTCATTTAAATATCAATGTTGCATAATGTATGTTCATTTTGTGAATAAATTAAGTGTTTATAAATTATTTGTAAAAGCATAAACGAGTACCTCTACAGTAGTAAGTAAATAAAGAAGTACGATTATTATATACACAATAGTAGTTTCTATTTAAAATGAAAAAAGTAAAAACGAATAATATTTAGTTTTAAGAATGTTTTTTTTTGTTTCACGCTGTATCACGCACACAGCGGGGTAGGCAGGGAATAATTTTTATTTTCTACACTGGGAATCGAACCCAATAATAATAATAGTTAAATTTATGACTGACTGAACTAAGCATTAGATATTAATTTGTTATACGTGCTTGCCGTATTATAAGCTGTGGTCATTGGTAGAAAATGTTTCTTAAAACTAATGAGGAGCTAAGAATAAAATAGCAAATCACAGAATCTAATTTCGCAAAAGCGGTAGCTAATGGAGTTTGGGAAAATTCTATACATTATTGGTAAATAAATAGAATTTGTATCGTTCCACATTGGGTAAGGTAATTTACTTTAGAAATATAAAAGGTATTACTTGATATTTCGTCCAAAAACAACATTTCTTATTAAGTAGGTACAAAATGTTGCAAAAAATATAATGAATCTTTTTCTACAGAGAAATAAAATTTTCCTGATACTAATAGGTTTTTTTTATTTAAATATCTTCTAAATGTACTTTCGATTTTCCCAATTTCATTATACTTGATTATATAAGAAATCGTATGTCACATAGAATTTTAACTAATTTACATATCAATTACATACGATACGAGTCATATAATTTTTCTTAATATTTTTGAGGTATATTTGCGTCATCCTTAGGTAACACGGATTTTTTTTACGAGGTTAACAGAAAATTTGACGTCACATATTTTACTTTCCGCTTACGATTATATATAACGTCAGTATGACCACATATA
Source organism: Heliconius nattereri (assembly GCA_013403645.1). Lineage (NCBI taxonomy): Eukaryota > Metazoa > Arthropoda > Insecta > Lepidoptera > Nymphalidae > Heliconius > Heliconius nattereri. Next base: position 4,405,097 of record JAAIXI010000245.1, on the reverse strand, counting down.
GTTGTTACTTATATGATTCAAAACTGTCTGTCCCTTTTGTGGATCCAATACGTTTTCTTCATTAATCAACTTTATATTAAACAATATATTTTTTATTTTTTAATGTTATTCCTTTCATTGGTGTTGATTAGCGCGTTTTCCATTTTTTTTAATCCTAATGCTATATTACACAATCTAAAAAAAATATTCTATAGTACAATTATATTCAGTTATTCTAATACGTTCGACAAATTTAAATTACAATATAAAAATATATTCATTTAAAATGTATTTCCTTCCCTAATATAATGACACACATATCAGTTACCATTGTTGTTCTATTTCCAAAAAAATATTATTCTATTTTTAAATTATTTAACATAATATGTTTTAATTAAGCTCGATTTTAATCTGTGACACTTTTAATGTAGGTTTTTACTTACAACAGTTATTATGGCTGTAGAAAACCACAAAATGTCGAGGTAATGGGCACTTGTTGATTACTTAGCCGCGGCCACGTGGCTCGCTCGTTTCATTAGCGCGATGAGATAGAGCAACCAGTTTGTGACATACAACTCCACTTATGAATTATATATACCAAATTAAATATTTATTCCTAAATCTCTATATATATAAATATCAAAAAGACTATAAAAAAACTAAAATTATATATTTTATTTTAGAATCCTTTAAGCATTATTGGAAATATGAAAAAAAAAATGTCATGTAATTTCAGTAATGACGCATAAAATTTTTGCATAATTTATCTTTTTAACATTGTGAATTCAATTCAATTTCAATATATGTATTTTATTTTAGATATTTTGAAGCACTATTAAAAATGTTATATAAAATAAAATTTTAAAAATTATAACTTGAGCAATGCATTATTTTTTTGCATAATTTAATGTTTCTAACACTCTAAAGTATGATGACTACGTGCCGACATACCAACTCGTGTAATACAACTAAATAGGCTAAATACTTGAGATAAATGCAACGCGTCATGTCTACGAGCATAGATACACTAATGGAGGTAGAAACTGATATATTAACATTGGGGGTTTTACTAACATAATAGAAATATCAAACTCAACTGGCAGAGAAATAAAAAATAGAAATAAAATTTTTAAAAAGTTCTTAAGTATTTTAAACTTAATGTTTCACGGACAATATTTAATTTTAGCATATTATACGTTAAACTACTTATATTGTAAATGATATAAAAATATAGTTTACAATGTAAGAAATGTATATTACATAGATATGAGGAAAGAAAATATATTAATTGAGGTCGGTGGGTAGAGAGATGAGATTTTTTTGTCTTCCTGGCTATTAGTTTCTTCTTCAATCACGCATAAACATTTGGAGATAAAATGTTGAATTTTAATAAGGCATAGTATGGAAATTAATTTATGTTAAAATACAATTGCAACGTAGTTTTTAAATAAATAGTTCAAGTTGCTTGTGTAAAAATGTTAAAATATCTACATATACGAGTATATTGCATAACGGTTTAAAGACTTTTAATAATTTGATTTGTGTTCAAAATGTGTTTATTTAACGATTAAAATATCACATTAGTGCTGTTATCGTTGCTTTATTACATTTTAAAATGTTTGACAGTTAATAGCAGATGTTGGCGAATATAACGAAACTTTTCGTGCCAAGTTCATTAATTTATCTTCGCGTTGTAATATAAAGCATATTAATTTATTCGATGATAAGTCAACGGCGGGTAATTTTTCATTTAATTTTATAAATGTTTAGATTGAAATATGGCTGGCTGTTAATCAATTCAAATAGTAGCACTTGATATCAATAGTTTATTAAATATTTAATTTACGTTGTGGCGGCATTTTGACTGTTGCGGTGTTTGGTTATTGAAATTTCAAATAGACAATCGTGACACAGATAACTAATATTAAAAATATTGTGCCCTTACAATCAAAAAATATATTTATATTGTTTTAATTATTTCTTATATTTATTAAGCTACTATTTTTCTTAAACGACTTTTGTATAAAAATATATTTAAAAATATCTATACCATATAATTTTATTTCGCATTTTGAGAGTATTATTAGGATTTGACGCAAGTACTGGATAAATGATATTTTTGGCACGACGCCATGCTAATGAGGACGTCGTTATAATGTCTTATTTCTGCGGAAAATACCAGACGCACGCAAAAATTATAATATTGAATATATAAAATATGTGTTATAATTAATTTCTGTAAGTAAAAATATGGTTTCTATGGTAAATTTGCCGCCATTTCTGAACTTAATATACATAAAACCAATCTACCTTACCTATTGTATGAATTGTGTATTTAAAAATAAAAGTTTAGTTTAGTTAAATTTAAAAGGAACCGAGAAAATCTAGATATCGGATATTAGGCATTAATAAAATTTTTATTCTTTAGGTACAGTGTTCGCATCGTCCACCGGAAACAATGTTGACACTTGACAGTCGGATCACGTGTGAATTGGATTTTGACATCCGCATGGACGAGGTCCCATTCATTGTAACTAATTTTTATTATACACTATTACGATTTTTTAAGTAAAGGCAAAAAAATACGGAGGACAAGTTATTAATTAAAATATAAAATAGCAAGTAGTATTAAAATGTATTTACTAATTTCTTCTAAAAAATATTAAAATAAAAAGTTGTTTACAAGTAATAAATCTGTGGATTAAATCTAATTTACTGCTTATTTAATTAAATATTGAGTTGTAGAATTCAGACCTTGGTGTAACTAAAAGAGAAGAGGTATAAGAGGCACCTGTCCTAAATAAATGCTATTCTAATCCTGTCTGGGATGATTTACAGCTGAAAATCTTGAAAATGGGAATACATACACATTTGATTAAAAATTAATAATCTATATACTATTAAAACATATTACAGCAAAATATTAAACATTTTGATTCAGTCATACATTTCTTCGATAGTTACCTATTATATATACAATAGAAGAAAATATTTAGTGTCTATTGTGTCTGGATTATTGGCGTTTGTGGAATATTCATTTTATCTATCGGAATAAACAAATGAAAGAGAAAGCGGGAATGAAAAGGTAGGTCTTTTGTTTGGTGATAGCATGGCTAGTGAGCCTGTCGTTATTATCAGACGCCGTGGTCATCTCTGTCCACGGACAATAGGAATTGTTTGAATTGGTACCTCAGAATGACAATAAGCTGAATCTAATGGCAGTAGATGAAATAGATAAACAACTATATTTTTAACATTGATTAAGAAATATACTTATATTTCGTTACGTTATTGAGAAACATCTTTTTAAATATTTTTTTTTACTAAATTGGCTGTAAACGTGTATAATAGATATAATAAAAAGTCTTAAAGTCTTGCTTAAAACAATATCTAAAGAATATTTGCTAAACGAAAAAGTATTTATAAAGAGGAAATGAAACAAACGCACTTTTTCAATAGGACCTCGTTTCTGCCTTTTCTAAACTAATGGATTGCTCATATTATGTATATATGCAGGTCTTCAAGGTTTTCGTTCAATCTTTGCACGTAATTTTCGTTGTCAAATGACAAATCGGCAAGGAAAACAATACGTAGTATTGTAAACATTGTGTTTATTGATGATTGACGTGACCTGGCGAGAGTTCCTTATTGTCTCGTAAAGGATAGGTATGTTTATAATCTTTTTTAAAATTATATTTGGTTATGAAATCGACTTCAACCGGATCCTATAGTCAGCCTACCCAAACTCTTCTCAAACTACTTTTGGAGTGTATCCTTTCCAATAAAAAAATATATCAGTCAGTCAAATTTTCTGAGGCAGCAAACAAAAAAACAGTCGAATTTATAATATCCTTTTACAGAAGTTGGCTAAAAATGTTTTAAAATATGTATAAAAATTCTTTATTTTCTTCCAATTTTACTAGAATATAAGATATTATTCGATATAAAATTGTTTCTATATAATTTTTACTATATATTTAGTGGTTTATAATAATGTTTGTTGCATAATATTAATATGTTTATTTATCAAGTATATTAATTTAGGTCATGAAGCCTTGACCTAGGCTACTACGTTACGTTGTATAAATGGCGATCTTATAAACATATATTCACACATGTAACGCAATGATTCAAATGTAAAACTAAATTCATCTGATTTAGTTTACATGCTGTACCCCACACATAGCAGGGTGGGCAGAAGGAACCTAGTGATAGAACACGCCGTTGCCCATTTAAAAATTTTCTCGAGTGAGAATCGAACCCACAATCTGTGGCAAGCTATGGCCATTATATACAGTTTTGACCCTGTGCCAAAACTGTATATAATATATTCATATATATGTAGCGCAATGTATAAATGAGTTGCAATGTCCACGGGAAATTCAATTCATCTGATTTAGGCATGAACTGTAAATTTTACCAGCTAATGAAATATGTGCTCGAATTGTTCTCATTGTCGATATTCGCAGTGCTCAATGTTTACAATACCTTTGTAATTACATGAGTTTCAGGCTATAATTAGTTTTGTCAGCTTCACGCTGTATGCAGAGGGAACCTAGTCTTAAGACACACCGTTCGTCATTTCCGTCGAGTTCTGGAGGCATTACGTGTTAAATGACGGAACTGATTCCTCGAATGGGACCTCACGGACTGAAGGTCCCCACTTTCAGTTTCTCGAACCCTCAACTTGTGACGTTTACAGTCACAGTCTGTGTCTCTGCGCCATATAATTAGTATAACATATAACCTACTATTAATGCATTAATTAAGATAGTTGATTAATTATAGCACCATTATGTAAGCATTTAAAAGTTATTTAAAAGAAATAATAACTCTCTTCTTTACTTTATGTTAGTGAAGTTGAAATCTGGAAATAATTGACGGTTTGGCAAATAAGATATGAGCTGTCGTAGGTTTACGTAAATACGTTTTGTTATGTTGTTATTAAAGAAGATCATAATTTTTATGCATTTTACGCTTTAGTGGTGAAATAGAGAAGAAGACTGTTGGGTTTTAGGTTCGATCCCCACTCTGAGAAACAGAATGGGAAAGAAGCATGTTAACACTAAATTCTTTATGCGTAAAATATGGGAGATACCAAAAGGCCATCCATTTAATTATTTTTTTTATTTAAATTTTACATTTTTACTAACAAAAAAATAATACTTATCTCAATAATTAATTAGGAATGCTTAAAATTGCATATATTAGTAGGTATTATAACAGAGTAAACATGACACGGCAACATTCACGTTCTCGAGAAGCTGGAATGTGCAAGAAATGCATATATCGTGAAGGCCCATTAACTTTTAGATCCCTGGAGAGCACTCGCCAGGGATATATTGTCTCTTAACCTGATCCTGAAAAATGGAAGATTGGCTCCAATCCTGTATTGCGTTCACGCTTTTACTTTGTGGTATATGATTAGATTTTTTAATTTTATATTTTTATTATTTTTACATGTATTATTCACATGTAGATTCTGTATTAAAAAAATCAAAGCAAAAGCCCGGCGTTGAGTACCGTCACTCAACACGCAACGCCTAGAAGAATACGGCAGAAATTGGGGAATGGAGTGTCTGAACACTAAGTTCCCGATGCCTACAAAGCTGTAAAAACACATTCTTTGAATCTTTAATTTGGATGGATGGACGGATGAATTGATTGTCCATTATTCAGTTTTATTTTACAAAAAAAAAAAAGAAATGCAAAATGATGAAGGACGTAAAAAGATTTTAATTACATATCACGTAAGCCTCACTTACTTTTTTATTATTTAAAAGTCGGGCCAGCTAGAAATGTTTTTATCAAAGAATAATGAGGTATAAAAAAAATAGTGGTACAAAATTAAGTTTGCGTTTAAATTGTAGTTGCGGGGTGGTCGTTCACCTCACCTTCCTGTCTCGTTCCCATTAAGTAGAAGTAAACAAACCAGGGAGTGAAATTATCCCCGAGAGAGCACGCAGGGGGCAAACGCCACTGGCATTACGTTTGCTTCTTTTCTATTTTGAGGAAGCTTGCTTATTGTAGAGTAAGTGCAGTGTCTTGTGTTGTTTTGAAATGCTGTAATTTTTTGAATATATATTGTTTTTAAATATAATTATTCCTTTCTTATCTGTTTTTCTCATTTTTTTTTGGCCGCACATACAATAGGGTAGTCAGAGGGAATCTGGGAACCTTCCGTTCTCGTTAAGACACTTTCGTTCCCCATTTTCCGCCCCTGAACCACGACTGGCTCCAAAAAATAAAATGTACACAAAATCATATTTATATCAAGAACCTCTAAACGTAGGTTTCCTGTACAAATTATATAAAATAAAAACCATATAAATATAATAAATAACCAACATTATAACACTTGAAGGGTAGTTATAATAAACAAGCATTAAAGGATCATTCTGGAGTAAGGTAGGATATAGTTTGAGTGTATCGCTATTTCGGTTCAGCTGAACCAACCCCACCTTAGATTATCTGATGCAACTTCCACCTTTAGCTGCCATGGTAGACTACTTTTGACCTTCCCACACAGATTTAAGACTGGAAATGAATCAGCCAAAATACTTAAAAATTGATCAAGTCTAACGATTTACGAGACAAACGAAGTTCCCCCAAGATATATGGTTGTAGGTTTGTGGCAATGGAAATAGGGGTCCGAATGCATATGGATTAATTTTTGATAGCATCCTATTGGTATTGGAGGAGTGCGCTATACGATGTGGCTAAAATGGCGTGTATCTGGAACAGTTTTTCTTTAATAATCCAATATCTATAATATTTTGGTTTAAAAAACCTTTTTAAAATTCTTAGACTTTTGGGGGTTGTATAAATTTTAAATTTGATGGTATCATATTTGGAAATATATTTGGAAAAATGGAGTAACAGCGTCTTTACTTCGAAACTAACCGATACCAAGTTTTTCTTATCGTGATATAATTTTGCAAAGTATTTTAAAATGTTATATTATTTGTTTTGTATGGATATTTTTTTGTATTACGTAATAAGTTCCAGTATTATTTCCATTCACTGTAATTATCATTTCAGTGGGCTCTTTATTCCTTATTTTATATACTTAGGAATATGATAACAAAGCTTCGCATTAGTATCGAACCGGCCGAAGCATGTTACTTATAATATACCGTTTTTTAATTAAAAATATGTGTATATTTGAGAATTCTTAAACGTAAAAGTAACGTATAAGAACTTTTCTGAAGTGCATGTTGAGTTTCGTAAATAATACAAAAGGTAGGGATGTAAGAGGTTGCAGCAAATGAGCACCTTTTATGAATTATATATCAGATAGGTATTTGTCGCGAGGGATGAAATCTTTACAGGATTGGGAAGTACAGAAATTTGAGATTGTAATATTTTTTACATCATCATCATCGTCATTCCGTCGTCGTCCACTGCTGGACATAGGGCCTCTCAAACAATGTTTAGCATATGTTGCCTTTTAATATTATTTTACCAGTGTAAAGAATACCAAACTTGCATAAAATTTTATTTCCATTAAGTAAAACCTGCAGTTTGTGAAAACTTATTAGGGAAAATTAACTAGACCGTCGTTATTTTAATATTTTTCTAAATTTCACGCATGTTGCTACATGCGTGAAATTTATATCGGATTGGATCGGATCGGATGTGCGTGAAATTTATATGCGGAATATCTTAACACTAGACCACCCTGCTGGGTGGCCTAGTGTTAAGATATTCCTCTTTCCAGCTTCTGCCGATTTCTAAGTGAATTGCGTATTAAGTGGCGGAGCTCAACGCCGCGTTTTGCCTCTACAATATAATAATAAATATTTCATTTCGTCGAGACCTACAATCTGTCGTGTTTAGAGTCACACGACTAGCCTTATTTATTTATTATCATTCTTTATTAAATCAGTACTAAGATTTCGCAGCATGCATGTTAATATATAATTATGTTTACATTCTACCTATAATGATTGCATTGCCTCAAACTGGTTATACTAGAATTTTAGACTTATATGGGTTTTTATTTTATGCCATACACAGTTTTCTATATTTCCTGTTTCTATTATACTATAAGTTATTTTTTTATACTACACTGCTATGATAAATATACGGTTTAGAAGTAATTTTACTTTTATAGTATTATATATACTGTGAATGTACACTTAAATGTTATTCAAAAAAGAATACAATTCTTCATAAATAACAGCTTTCCGTGATCAAAGAACAATATATGAAGTGATAATATATGCGAAACTCGAAGAAACTTCGCGGAATATATAAGACTGGCCTCTATTATATTATTCGTCCTTAGTGTTTAAATTTCAATAAATTATTAATTAATATTAAATAAGTCTACATAATGGCGGTATTTCATAATGTTACCTGTATTTTATTATTTAAATAATAATTTTAAAGTAACAGATTATCTATAATTCGACAGTTATCTGTCAACAAGTTATTAAGTTAAACGTTAGCTCGTTAACACCTACCTATGTTTGCTATCAAAATAGTCTTACTTTCTATAAAAGGAAATCGAAATTGTCTCAGTACATTCCATTTCTCTCTCGGTAGTTTTGATAATTGTATCCCCACAAGTTTTTTTTTTATTTTATCGCGCGGTTACCGTAACAGAAACATTGCAATCGACATTCTTTACGTTATATAGACGCGCTAGTCCATGTGTAGTGAACTGACACTGTTTTAATCAATGTTTTTACCAGAATATTTCACAGCTGTTAACTGAATCTGTAAAAGGAATTTTTTGAATTCAAAAAACCTCAGAACTTTTGGCTGGGTGAACCTTTGGTGGGTTGATGATTTTTTATTTGAAAGCTTGTACTTACCAAGTTCCCACATTTTAATTTGGTCCCTTTCTGATAATCTTATCCATGAGCGAATTGCATAAGTCCCAAATTTGTATTAAGTATATGCGCGACAAATAGATGAATAACTTAATATAATATAAAGAAATAAATAAAAATAAATTATTTAATAATAACAAGTTATTTATTTCTTTAAAATAACGATAAGTTATTTATTTCTTTCTTTTTTTTATTGGAAAAGATACACTCCAGGAATAGTTTGATAGGAGTCTGGTTAGGTTCTTCTCCGGTTGAATTCGGTTTTTATTTGTTATATTATTCTGTGAGAATACGCTCTTCAACTAGCATATTACTCAATGGAATGGAATTTCATATATTAAGTTACGTATTTTGTAGAGAGTTGCGTTCGAGACGCTACTTTGTTGTCTCTTTATTGAATTGCTCCTTGTATGACAACCTATAATGGGACGTCGAGCAACTCGATTTCCTGTTTCTATTAGTGACCAGTTGACCACCAGCCGAGATGAGGGATACATCTGCACTCAGAATTTCTTATTATACTTGAAAAAAACATTCATGTATTGTAAATATATTTATTTCTCAGGGGAACAGAGTGTCTTAACACTAGGTTCCCTCTGCTTACCCTGCTGTGTTCGGGATACAGCGTGAAGCTAATTTTAGTAAATAAAATAAATCTTGTGTCGTTTTTCTGTTAGACTAACAAAGAATTAAAAAGTTTAGTTCGATGAACTCGGTTAAAGAGTTTGCTTGTGACGTAATTACGGATATCAGGTAGCTAGTGATTTTTTTTACAGTTTCACGCTATATTCCGTATAAAATAGGGTAGGCAGCGAATGTAGTGTTAAGACACTCCGTCTACCACTTTCTGCTAGATTTTTGAGGCTTCACTTCCCTCAATGGTAATCGAATCTCCAACCATGGCGTTTACAAACACACGCTTGTGTCCCCGCGCCACGACGGCCTATCATAGTTATAAAAAAAATATATACAATTAAATTTAAATTTAATCAAATAGTTAATTTAATAGTTAAATTCTAGTTACCCATAAAAGGAGGTAGATCTTCGCCCGTAGATATAAATAGTGCAACGGGCTGGGCTACAGATGTAAAGTACACACCAGTTTTAGAAGTGCTCGAGTCTATTTCGGACAAGTGTAAATAAATCTAGCCAGTCACTTTCGTTCTTGGTTGTCACTTTCGTTGTCCGCCGTTCTCCTTGTTCTGTCGCTATTATATGCGACCTTATATGTTGTTTAGTTTTGTATTATAGATTCATAATAATTAATAGAATAATCTGTGCTATAGATAGATTCTTTATGTAATTGAGGGTTAAATATTATTTTTAAATTTCAATAAAATAGAAAGAGGTATAAATTGTATTAATATTTAGATAAAATTATCAATTATTCTTGCCTAATTCTTCACAGGTTCTGATAACCGAGTAAATGCTTGTTATTCGAATTATGAAATTATTACAAAAATTTAATATGTTTTATTAAAATTTAATTCACCAAAAATTGCTACGAATAACTGAGAAGAAGAAGAGTAAATTATTAGATGATTAGTAAATTATTAGTTATATTTGAAGCGGGCGAAGCCGCGAGCGGGTCTCTAGTCACAAATTAAAAACTTTCCACGTATATGTGTTTCGTTTATCACATGCAGTAAGGCGTCCACGTGTGCCAGCCTCATTACATTACAATGTCATGTCGGCGGATTCCTAATGCGACGCCGTAATTGATTCACTCAGTATAGTTTTTACAATAGAATATTAAAAGAGCTTTTAATCTTTAAGTCATTTGTTTAGGCCAGTCGTGGCGCAGAAACGCGATAGGACATGGGTTCGATTCCCCATGGGAGAAAGGAAATATTTAATGTTTTCATTTGTTTGTTTTGGTTTCGAGGCAAAGGCTTTCAGCGAACGAGTGGGGAACGGAGTGTCTTAGCTCTAGGCTTCCTCTTCCTACTGTACGCGACATGCGGGATACAGCGGGAAGCGTGAAAAAAGGTACCTATAAGTGAATAATATATGTCGCGTGGATAAGTTATTGTACGAGTATTTTGCGTGGCAGGCGTCAACCAACTGGCGATGACATAATACTTGTACTGTCGTCTAACTGCGCTGTGTTGAACCAAAACAAATGAAAGCAACACCGTTACAGTACTTCGCGGAATTAAATAAAGATATTAAAATTTAGGTAAAGCAGTCGAGGGAATTAAATATTTACGTGCTTTGGTAACGGGGCAAAGCGCGGTGTTGAGTTCCGCAACTCTACACATAATGCTTCTAAATTTCGGCCGTAATTTCGGAACGGAAGTGTAATGTAGGAATGGAGTGTCTTAACACTAGGTTCCCTCTAGCTATCCTGCTTTGTGCGGGATACAGCGTGAAAATCTATTCATTTTAATATGCGGTTGAATAAAAATTCTCGTCGTCGAAAACTCGTCAACAAAAGATTTATAAACAATTCTAGAACATACTGCTATTTCAATGTCATTGTCCCCTAATAAGACGATGCATTTAATAATACCGCATATACTTTGGCGTCCAAAAATCAAAACATAGAATGAAAAATATAGAAATAAAATTTTTAGGGCCGGTGCATTCTGAAAGGGTGATAAATAAGAAAATCGCGGTCGGTTGTCACCTTAACTTCGTACTGAGATGGCAAAGTTCCCAATGAAAACTGTTTTGGATTCTCTATACGCAAAATTTGTATAGTAAAAACAAGATGGTTGTATAAACTTACTCACGAGTTTGGCAAGAGATTTTTTTATATATTAAGTTAATTTATATAATAAAAAAAAAATAAAAAAAACTTAATTTTTATGTTTTAATAAACTAAAAATACTTCATATTACATAAGAATTAGAAACCAGCCTTTTTTTAACGTCAAAATCAACTTCAATATCAACAGTAGGCCATTGAGGCCAGTCGTGGCGTATGAGCACGAGCGTGTGCCTATAAACACGACATGTGGTGTGTTCGATTGCCACTCGAAAAAATGAAATATTAAATATCTTTCCACCATTTCTTCGCTCTGGTGTCAACAATCCATCCAGAATTCGGCGGAAACTGGACAACGGAGTGTCTTAACATTAGCTTACCTCTGCCTACCCTGCTGTATGTAGGATACAGCGTGATTTAATTTTGCTTTATAAACCAAACTAAGAAACATCAACAAATGGTTCTCTGATAGCAAATGTATGAGTCGAACGTCGCTTTAAAGGCTGGTCCTATCGGCGCCATTAACAATAAAAACTTGATACACGGAAGAAATGTTGATTCTATAAGACATAAGAAATATCGAAGTCTTGTTTCAAAGAATTCTCGAGGAATGATAACGCGTAAAAACAACAATGATGGACAAAAAGCGTGCAGCTCTGCCATTGTGAGTCCACGGCGCGCACTGCTCAGGAAGGTAGCGTGGGACTGAACGCGCGACCTGGTCTGCCGCGGGAAAATCTCACTCGTGTGTACGACTTATTCACATGGACGTACGATAAGAAAAAAACTTTGAAATCACCATGACAAATTATGAGCAAACTGTGCTCGCTATATAATTTATATTATCAGTAACAATAAAACAGTTGTACAATTGTAAATAGTCAATAAGGAAAAACCAATAATTACATCTCGAAGCTGATTGTAGATTATTTCAATAGGTGAACTAGTGATACATATTACAAAAATCAATAATTAAATCAGTTTCAATCGCTGTATCTCGTACACAGCAGGTTAGGCATAAGGAACCTAGTGTTAAGACACTCCGTTCCCCATTTTCCGCTGACATCGAATTTTAGCTATTATATCTTTTAGTTGACTGTAGGAACATATCATTCAATTTATTTAAGAGAACAACATTCAATATGCTTAATAGTACAAAATAGTACAAAAAATTCTTAGTTTAGCCATTTCATTAATTAAAAAGTAAAAATGAAGCTTTACAGACGGATAATTAACAACTTCACGGATTGCTTTGCTTGCATTACTGGACTGAGATTTTCACTCGTATTTACTATTTTAAATCGAGACATTTTCCGTTTTATATTATACTACAATCAATTACAATTTTCAATTAAAATTTGGCTTACTTTTAAATTATAATACCACAAGTAGAGTGCAACTGAGTTATATTTTAAACCACTTTCTTTTCACTCGACAAATTCAGGTTTTGCGCCTAAATCGCCCCCATATTTAGTTAATTTATGACCGATAATGACTAAGAAGAACTAATATCAGCCAGATGTGTTCGACTTTAATTTCACTAATAAAGAGCAATAAACGAGTGTTGATCGACAGGTTTCTTAGCAGCACGTTCTCGTCGTTTTATGCCAATGTCAATGTGACTACCTGCTTTAAGGGTGTTGTACTTTCGTCTTATTTACTAGATCGCCTTCAATAAACCTATAATTATACATGTATATGTTTTTTATTTGACTGCCTTTTGAAAACATTTGTAGCGTCTAATTTATTATGATTAAAAACAAACTAGTTTAGTTTTTTTCTTAATATTAAATAATTTTTCGTTTAGCAACTTAATCCACAATGCTATCAAAGTGGCACGAACTCACAGTTTACAAATGGCTGCCTCACACCATTGTGTTTCGTACTACATTATTAGTGGAAAAATTCTCAATTTGCTCCATATGGAGTTAATGTTAAAATTAAAAGTAACAAAAAGTCTTAACATTAACATATTTAATAATAAATTAAATTCTAAGGGAAGATCATACTATTAAGACAAATAAATTAAATATAAAATTATGTTATTTCACATGGTAGATTCATTATCCACAATTAACTTTTAGATCATTTAAATTTTCTAAATTCAAATGGAGTCTTATAAATGTTTCGGCAGTTAAATATACGACCTTTGTCCTTTAAATTTATTTCACATTCATACGATTAAAGAATAGGCTTACAAACTACTTTGAAGTTTCAAATTAATGGCCGTGAACTGTATGATTAAATTATAATAATAGTCGAGGCTTAGGCTTTTCGTATTTTTGCAAATTTTACGTTTTTTTAAGTATGTAACATATTTTTTTATTGTAATAGAAAAAAAATAGTAAATATTAATACAAATAAACGTCATGACATAAACATTTTACAACTTCAGTAAAAAATAAATCCAACATCATTAAAAAATGTCATAAATACATTTGCATCAACAGTATTGTAAAAGTAAACAATGCGACGTACAAATTCATGTCCTGTTATAGTTTTTATTCTTCAACAAAGTTCACGTTTCCAATATACATTTACATATTTAATTTGCGTATTGTTTTACGAAAATTAATAAAAACTCCCAAAAAAAGTCTTATAATTTTTAATTATTTAAAAAGACCGGTTAATAAAAATTGATTTGTGACCTTAAAACGTAGGATGATGATTAATAATAATGTTGAAAGAGTTAATAAAAATATATGTTTATTTATTTACGATAATAATTAATGGCCTGACTGATGTGTCCATTAACATTGCAATAATTATAATATTTTATCTGTGACAGTGACAGTTCAAGTGAGTTTCCGTGGAAAAGAGAAGTAGAATATATATTACAAGAAATGGCCAACTAATAATTAACAAACGTTATGCAATTTATAAATAAATATTTATTAAATAAGTAATATATATATAACTTCATTTTTAATGTATACTTATATGCATCTAAGTAAGTTCCGTATTGTGTTATTGATTGATTAGAAATTATGTCATGCACTTAGCGAGGTTAGATAAATATTTTAAACTACCAAATATGTTAAAAATGTTTATAGCCTCATTAAAATAATTATTCCTTTCGTAATACGAATGTTAAGCACCTAAAATTGATTATTTTTTAATTACCTTAGTCTTTATTGAAAGAAGCATTTGTTTTCTAGGATTTTTAAAAGTAATTATTTGCATAATAATTAAAGTTTGTTGTATTAATTATTAATTAAATAAAACTGATCACCTAGTAGATATTTAAGAAGGTCAATTCCTTATTAATTGCAAGTGGATAGGTGCAGCCATATTTGCTTGAAACTTTGTAATCTATCGGCAGCTATTGTTTGCAAACCTACCGTTATCACAAGAAAAACAGAATTGACGGTCACTACGACAGCATTATTAGAGATTTATATTATATATTTTTTTAATTTATTGAATAACAATATATAATGACACTTGTTCCTTAAAATTATATTTTAAAAGGCATTAGAAAAGCCTAGAAAAGAGTTCAACGCACACATTTTCCTATTTAATTGATTTAGTTGTTGTTTTATTTATTTATTACTTAAAATACTTTATTAAATATAAGTTGTAAATTTTTAAAATTTCATCATTTTCATATAAAAAATCTTTAACTATAAACAACGATTTCCAATTGACTCTGTATATAAAACGCATAGATAACGAATACGAATCAGTATGTCATAGAAACTGAACAGACTGTGAGAAAACGTATGACCTTCGATCTGTAATGCAGTTCATGGCGCGGTCTCCTCTCGTCCGCATAAATAAGCATCAATCAGTGGGACAAAACTCACTATATAAATACAATTTGTAATTCAACACGTACTCACCGTAAACAGACGGCCGTATTGGAAATGAACCGTACACCTCCAATGTGCAAAGTCACAGAACAACGTAAACAACACAAAAGTAAAAACTGTTTATATATAGAGATATATATATATGAAATGAAAGTATCCTCGAACTAAAAACTGTACGTTCAAATACACCACTTTTACGAAATATCGGACGCGATTGAAGTTTCGCTGGCGGGAGCGTACGCGGCACGTGTGCGTCGCGCTCGGGTGAGTCGAGTCGAATGGAGCCAAAGCCAATGGAAATGCTGAGTCCGTGTTCGGTGGCCAGTGCTACTGGTATAGTGCGGTCAACGAGTCGCGGCCGCTCTAAGATAGTTTTTCTAAACTTTTGCGCATTGTTCGCTCAGTAAAAAATATATTAATATATAAGAAAAATTGTAAAACCAAATCTGTGCAGTTATTTGGAACTAATTTCATAGCGGCCATGACTCGTTAACCGTACTGTATTGTTGTGTCTCGCTATCGGCCCCGGGTGTGCGCACACTTCGTGCATAGTCTTTTTAATCAGACGCGCCGTTTCCGCAACGGCTATGCATTGCAAAAGAAAATTGACTGCTTTAAATGCTAATATGCATATTAACAAAAAAACTTGTTTTTGCAGCTCATCTATTTTTTTTTGCTCTAAATTCCAATGATAACGGGTGGCAAACGAAGTAGTTTGCAAATGGTCATAAAGTCTACGCAAACGAAAATGCGGGCGGGCACTCGTATAGTAAATAAGGTGTACTAGAAACATTATCAACCTACCAAAATATAATAAGTTATCGCTAAAATAATCCTGTGACGCTCTAATTACGTGACTTATCTCTGTAAGCGGTCTTGCGATACCAAATTGCTGTTTTAAGGGACAAATAAAATCTCAACTTTCGTATCGAGGCCATGTTGGGGGTAAAATGGCGGTATCATAAAATTTCCTTTTTATAATAAAATATGAAATATACGTATAAGGGTACGAGGTTTTGCTTTTAATATATTAGTTATAGTAGAAGTCTCGTGGGGAAATCAATCCTGCTAGATTTCTTGGGAATAGGCTTAAAATTTAGTATTTTTGGACGTGAAAATCTGAAAACTCCTTTAGATTTTAGTGTGATATTTAAACTCATATGAAAGGAATTTAGGTCTTTGTATAAATACATACTTTTGTTGTATGAGTTGACGAGATTTTACATTTTTAAATATAAAATAACATGAAAAACACATTTTAAAACTTGTCTTTGTTGTTATTTCCTTTAACTACAGTAGAGTATAAAAAATAAACTGTTAGTGAAGAAATAATTTTAATTCCTTACTTATTAAATCTATTAAGGATAGTAAAGATGTGCTCAATTGTTAGATTTAAGATTAAGGTATAAAATACAATGTTGAAGTGGAAAGCTCGTCTCGTTTGTTGTACTGGAAGTGGTACCTACGTTTTATACAAACCTATAAAATTTACCGCGCATTTTAAGCTTTTAACAAAGAAGTAAAGACTGAAATTGAATATTGAGAATCAATTCTTGTCTAGTCTATTATTATTATTATTAAATAGTCCAATACTATTAAATGTAATTTACTAAGGCCAGGTAAATTTAATATATCAATGGGTATATTTCTTTAATATAAGGTTGTTATTAATAGTTATAATTATAAATTAAATATTTCATTTCAAAGCGCGGCGTTGATTNAAGTTTGTGGTAACGCCCTCAATCAGTACCCTCACCCGCATCACGCGGTCGGAGCGACGGTCAACTTCAAGGAGCCCATTCTGAAGCTCTTCAGAAAGCACTACCGCCACACCGTTTCTACCTGAAGGTGGCCAAGTGTATATAAGCCGGTAACCCTGTCCGATGTTACGGGACTTATTGCCCTTCCAGCGTGTTTCCTGGAGAATAGCACACTGGACCCGACGTCTGCATCTTTTTTTTTATTATTACTTATTATAATTATTTCCGCTAGTATCAGCTACCAGGTCAGGCTGTCCTACGACATAGGCCTCTTCAAGTTCCCTCTACTTGTATCGGTTTAGTGCTGTCCGTCTCCACCCCTTTGGCAGGTCGTCATCCCATCTTTTGATCTGTCTCCCTCTCCGTCTTTTTCCATCTCTTGGGCACCATTCTGAGACTTTTTTGGTCCACTTTCCTGCAAGTGATCTCATCATGTGACCAATCCACTTCCACTTCACAGTTCGTGTTTTTACTTTGACATCCGATACTTTGGTAATGCTCCTGATTTTTGTTGCTTTGTATTTGTCTTTCAATCTCAGGCTCATCATGCTCCTTTCCATTCCTCTTTGGCATACTCCCAGCTTGTGTTCAATTTTCTGTGATAATGGCCAATTCTGACAGCCGTAGGTGAGGCATGGGAGGATCCATGTGTTAAATATTTTTGATTTTTCTGAAATGGGCACTGAATTATTCTTCATTATTTCACGGAGGGACCAGTATCTTTGCCAAGTGTTATTTATTCGTCTGTCTACTACCTTATTTGGCAGATCATTTACTGATATTACTTGACCCAGGTATATATATTCGTTGACATATTCAATCTCTTCCTTCACTTCTATTTTGACGTTGGTCATGCCAGTCATTAATTTGATTTTACTGGTATTCATTGATAGTCCTGCTTTTTTGCTTTCTGATGCTGATTGTTGCAGCATTAGTTGTAGAGTGTCTGGATCTTCTGCAAACAAGACTATGTCGTCTGCGAATCTCAGGTAGCTTTTCTCCATTGATATTGATGCCGAAGTTATCCCAGTTGAGTTGCCTGAAGATGTTCTGTAAGACTGCGTTGAATATCTTGGGTGACAGCGGGTCTCCTTGTATAACTCCTCTCTGAATTTGGAATTGATTTCCTGTTTTTTCAAGTCGTATCTTTGCTGTGTTTTTTTTCATATATTTGCTTTATTATTCTTATATATTTTTGCTCAACCCCTTGGTTTCTCAATGAGTCCCATATCTAGCTATGCTTCAGGGAGTCAAATGCTTTATTATAATCGACGAAGGATAAGTAGTACGGGCGGTTGTATTCGTTGCATTTCTCAATTACTTGCTTGACAGTGTGTATATGAACAATTGTTAAGAAATGGGATCGGAATCCAGCTTGCTCTATAGGCTGATTACCGTCTAACTGTTTGGTCAGGCGTTCTAGTATAATTTTTATGAATATTTTATACAAGTTCGGCATTAAGCTGATAGGTCTATTTTACTCTTATCTCCCTTTTTATGCAAAAGTATAATTGTTCAAGATGATCCATTGATTGAGAGGGTATTTGTTCTGTGTCTAAAATTTATTACATATATGAGCAAAAGGTTTTATTGTTTGTTCAATGGTTGCTTTTAGTAGTTCATTAGTTATNGTGTCTGGATCTTCTGCAAACAAGACTATGTCGTCTGCGAATCTCAGGTGGTGTAGCTTTTCTCCATTGATATTGATGCCGAAGTTGTCCCAGTTGAGTTGCCTGAAGATGTTCTCTAAGACTGCGTTGAAAATCTTGGGTGACAGCGGGTCTCCTTGTCTAACTCCTCTCTGAATTTGGAATAGATTTCCTGTTTTTTCTAGTAGTATTTTTGCTGTGCTTTTCTCATATATTTGCTTTATTATTCTTATATATTTTTGCTCAACCCCTTGGTTTCTCAATGAGTCCCATATGTAGCTATGCTTCAGGGAGTCAAATGCTTTATTATAATCGACGAAAGATAAGTAGTACGGGCGGTTGTATTCGTTGCATTTCTCAATTACTTGCTTGACAGTGTGTATATGAACAATTGTTAAGAAATTGGATCGGAATCCAGCCTGCTCTATAGGCTGATTACCGTCTAACTGTTTGGTCAGGCGTTCTAGTATATTTTTTTTGGGATTATTTTATACAAGTTCGGCATTGAGCTGATAGGTCTATTTTACTCTTATCTCCCTTTTTATGCAAAAGTATAATTGTTCAACATGTCCATTGAGAGGGTATTTGTTTTGTGTCTAAAATTTGATTACATATACATGTATGAGCAAAATGTTTTATTATTTGCAACCATTGAGGTTGCTTTTAGTAGTTCATTACTTATTTTGTCATCGCTAGGTGATTTTTCTATCTTTTGTGTTTGAATAGCCCTTCTTACTTCGCTTTGCAATATATATGGGATTGGTTCTTGGTTTATATCGTCCTTAAATGTTGTATCGTCCGTTTGTGCCTTTAGATTGTCTGTGTATAATTCTGTGTAAAAATCTGTTGCTGTTTTTAAGATGTGTTTTTATCTTTTTTTGTCGTTTTCAATATCCATGTAGAATATTCTTTTAGTTGTTTCGAAGCCCTTTTAATGCCTCCTGTTTTGCCTTTTTGTTCTCTTATTATATGAAGCCGCCTTGCTTTTCTATGGTCCCTTATTGCTTTTGTGATTTCTTTGCTAATATTGGCTATTTTTTCACGGTTTTCTGTCCTATTACGAATCAAATCTTCTCTCTCGATAATCTTCAATCTGGCTTGCTTTCCAAGCTTGTCTTTTGTACCTTTCCACGAACAATTTTTTAATTTTGACAGCGCTTTTTCTAAAGAGTTGTACTTGTCTTGTCCGTTACTTTGCTTCTCTATTTTGTCTAATGAACCTTTTAATTAATGTAAGTTTTGTTCTGTTAAAAGTGGTAGGGCCCCCCAAGTAAATGCCCCCCCAAAGTCAGTAAATTATAACAAGTATATTCTTACAATATATTTAAAAAAGGTAATAGATATAGGAAACAATTTAATACATTACGGTTCTTACAATAGCCATGTCTATAAATATGGAATTCCTACATAAATATTTTCTCACTTAATGGACCTTTGAGAACAATTCTGCTGAGATTTTTCCCAGAGAGAAGGAGTTATTTCGCATTGTTATTAAAAATACTAGATAATCATTAATTATTAAATTTACATCTATATGCTATTATCAGCTAGAAAAAGGTAAGTAAAATTGGTTTTGTAGGTGTCGTGAGAATAACTATTTATAACATTCCTTGTAGTCCAGCGTAGGAAAGATTTTTAAATATCACAAAAAGGTTAATAATGGTTGTAAAGGATTGTAATATAACGTCATAGGCCAGTCGTGGCTCAGAGATACAAGCGTGTACTGTCTGACTGTAAACGCGACAGGTTGTGGGTTCTATTCCGTCTTGAAAATGAAATATTAAATATTTTAGTTTTCTCTGTCTCTGAAGTATTTTAATGGAAGCGGAGTTTTTTACCATTAGGTTACCCCAGGTTCCCTCTTCTTATATGTGCAGGATATAGTGTTAAGTTAAAAAAACAATGTAGGTTATTGTGAAAGCCGCAAATATACATTTTTTTAAAAATAAATATAATAGACTAGTCACTATGTTGTGGTCCTAACAAACATAAATATTTCTTAAGTAATTAACTAAAACCAGCTTACAAACTAGTACTCTATTTACTTAACTCAATATTTAATTATAATATTGCAATAAATGCAATTATTTTTGTAATGTTCTTAATAGGTATGTATGTATTATAAGATTTAACTTACAATAAAATGAACTTCGTGCTTCGTCCCACATACAGAGGGAACCTAGTGTTAAGACATCCCTTTCCCCACTTTCCTTCATGTTTTTTGAGGCATTGTATGTTGATTGGCGGAAGTCACCGCCACACCTTGCCTCGACACCGCAGCTAAGAAATGAAAATATTAATAAATATTTGATCTCTTCGAGTCCCACGACTGGCCTCTACATAATATATTTTATATGAGATTTAATATATTTTTTAAACAAATTTGTTTTTTTTTAAAGTATCTATATATGTGTATATATTTCTGTATATTATGTATGTATATATAATTATTTATTATATGTGTTGTATTAAATGTAAATTATATCACATTTGTAATGTTGTATGTTTACTTTCTGATTCGCTATTATTGTAATTATTATTTATATTTTATGCACCACACAGTTCTTATATTACTATTTTTTTTTCTTTTTTTGTAAATGTTTACGCTCAAGGTTACCTGTAAGAGATCACTAATAGTGATAAGGTCGCCCTTGCATGCTAGTTATATTACTAAAGCTAACGATTTTTTTTTTTAATTGTACTTATAGTTTGTGTATGCAATAAAGAATTTTATCTATCTATCTATCTATCTATTTTATTTACTTACTTACTCGTAAGTTTTAAAGTAAAATAAGAATAGTGGAGAAGAATACTTACGACATCTTTACGTAAGAAGATCAACATAATATAGTGAAAGTAAAAAGTTTGATTGTCCAGCCTAATGTTTATTACATATGCTGAACCAGTGCATAATGTCTGATACAATAATTTTGGACCAGTAGAAAGCAAAACTTCCGCCGGTAATCCGAGGAGTGAACAGATGTAATGATTTTACTTTCATTAAGTTAGGAGGCTATCAATTTTTTTTTAAATGCATAGATATGCAAGTGAGAGATAAAATTTTCCTAATCAAATTTTTTTTTTAATAATACTAAGTGAGGTGTTTAGACGATAATGAACAAAAAAAACAAATATTCCTTTTGTCAGAGAAGGAATTCATTAATCATTTTTTTTAATTATTCTTGAATAATCGTATCCTTTTAGTTTAAACTGAAATGAAATAAAAGTTATAATACTACTTAAGACATATTAATAAGGCTCTATTTGAACTGAAAATCGTAAAGAAGCTACGTTACGTCAAATATTATGAAAAGTGCAGTGGCCTGGCAGCGTACGCAATGGTTGGGGGAATATCAATCTCACTAGTAGCAATGATTATATTTAAATTATTTTTTTCGTTCGTCTAGATAGACAAAGGGCGTTGCTAAGTTCTGTAACTTCCGTTACTCGACACACAATATCTCAAAAACTGTGTGAAAACTGGTGAATGCAGTGTAGGTTCACATAGGTTCCCTCTGTTCACCATGTTAGGCGGCAATTTTGGCGGTGATTTTATTAATCTTAAAATTTTCATATCTGTAATACATAATATATAAGTAATACCTACATTGTATAGCTACGCACATTTCACGTTCAACCTTTGAAAGGTAATATACAATTTATTCAGGCTTTGTTAGTAGAGTTAGTAAACTTCAAGCATAATAAAATATTAGTACTTAATAACAGATGCAAGCTGGTGTCCAGAGCAAATAGTTCTCAGTTGACTCTACCGGACACTAGATATGGATATTGCAATTGTTTTCTTATATGGTAAGTTAAATTTAATACAGGTTTTCTTGTTTTACTTTTAATAAAATTATTACCAAAATCATTCCCATCATTAATTAAGGTTTTGTTTATTTATTATAAACATTGATATACAAAATTTTGTAAAATTTTTGTAGAATTTGTAAAATTTTTGTGCAGGCAGACTGTCTTAACATTAGGGTCCCAGATTCCCTCTGCCTACCCTGCTTTATGTGAATTACGAGCAAAAATAATTTAAATTATGCATAGAACTTTTTAAGAGCCGGGTTATGTTTACTTTCCAAAAAACTAACTCTTAACACTAGGCTGTCCAGCTACACGCGGGATACCGAAAAAAAAACCTAATACTCATTTAATACAACACTGTATATTATCATTACTTTAAAAAAAGATCTGTTTAGTATTCGTTTAAAATACACAACTATAGCTTCTGGCAAATGTTTCCATTTGAAATCTTCGGGAATCTGCAAAAAACTAAACACACGGTAGAACTCCGTGTCATTCAATTAAGTATATTCGACAGGCTATTTAGTCTGCTCGCGTCTGCTTTATTAGAATAATATGACAATATATTTCTATAATGAGGCTTTCCGAGGACACAGGTTTGAATTTAAAATGATTTCTTTGATGAACTCTTCCTTGTTTCTGTTACTCCGGAAGTAAGTCTAATCAGTTCGTATGCGACTAGCATGGGGAAGAGGGGATCGATGGCGATTGTACCACGCTGTCAGTCGCTGTCAGAGTTGTCTGGTCTGGCTTTTTGTTTTCTTTGTTCTTTTTATTGAACTAAACATTTGTTTTAATTATTTTTTTTTAGAAATTATCAGGATAGGAGAGAGTGGGTTTCAAATAATTTGTTTTATAGTAAGATGAGTTTGTAGAGTATATATTAATTACATATGTGTACAGATATAAATTGAAAAAACTCGTAGTAACAAAAGTTCTGTTGGTTATTTAAAATTCATTTTATTTTAACTATAAATAAATTATAGCTAGTTCGTTAGTTCGTTATTTATGTTGGTAGAAAATTAATCTTGAAACATTAGCTGAAATACTAAGCGAATCTACTTTGTACGCCAAGAAAAATATATATTCATAAGAACTTTTCGTTACATTTTCCATAATAAACAGGACTACGATGTATATATGTTTTGAGAAAATGAAATCGACTTATTTTTATAAATTATTCGACTTATTTTATTTGTATCTACAATTAAAACAATTTATGTACTCGTACTGGTCATGTCATAATAAATCGGTAACTGCTTGCTGTTGTATATATGGATGATTTATGTCAATTTAAAGTATTTTGTTCGACAAAATTTGTGTCAAAGTGGCTGATTTTTTAATATTTCATACAAAAAATTTATCTTTAAAATGATAACGTAATTAGAGCTGAAAAGAAATTCTGATTTGTAAATAAATAATTGTGTAGTTGAAGCGGGCGAAGCTGCGAGTGGGTCGCTAGTAATTAGTAACTTATGATAGCTTCACATTAAACGCAAGACTTTGCTTACTTATTTTAATATATTAATATTCGTTATTTTATTTATTACCAAATACCGATTAGAAAATAACGATGCCTAAACCAAGAAAACAAGCATTGCGTGAAAAACTGATGCACTTGCATTCGACGTACATTAAAGAAAATAAATCTTACTGGTGCATTTCATCAAAACAACGAGTATACCACAGCATATACGACGTATGTATAACTTTATTCTCAGACATAATTAGAAATGTCAAATTTGGTCTAATTAACGCATTTCAATATGATAAAGTGCACTGTTCGAGTGAATTGCAAAGGTCAAGTGAGTGAGTGAAGTGAAGTATGTAGTATATCGTTTAGTTACATACGAGTATATACATAGTATGTAGTTTTATTGGTTTGGCCACGATACGCTCCGGCCTAAGAACTATGTCGGATGCAAGTGCCTTGCTATATCAGTTCCTGGAGTGGGACCTCCCGGACGCCCAAGGAAGCGCTGGTTGGATGTCGTGATGAAGGACATGACAGCCAATGGTCTTACCACCGAGGACGCAAAAGACCGTGCAAAGTGGAGTAGGTTGAGTTGGAAGGCAGACCCTGGCAATAGCCGGGAGGAAGAAGATAGTATGTAGTTTTAATATAATATATAAAAATTAAGGCTTAATAATTCTTAAGATAGAATGAAGATATTCTATATTTATAATAAAATCGTTACTGAAAACAAGGGCTTTTAAAATTTTGTCTGTGTCTGTGCATTTGTTCACGTTAATCTCAGCAATGGCTTAACCGATTAAAATGCAGTTTTCACTATGGTTTTTTGTCGAACTTTCCTTTAGTGTTTGTAAAGTAAAAAGTGATGCTTATGAGAAAGAAATAATTGTGTAATATATAAATATTATTGATATAACTTTATTGAACTAGAATGCAAGTAATTCGTATGTGGTCTTAATGTCACGACGGAGGAAACGTTAATGTAAGCCAGAAATTATTGTAATTGTCGAAATGAATGCAGAAAATTGCTGTGCGAATTAAATCCTTTATGTTCAACTTACTGCGGTAGAAAGCTAGAATTTAAATGTCGTCAATTTTTTGAATGGAAGTGTAGAGGATATGGCACAGCGTTGCCAGATTTTATCTTGGGGAAAGACGAGATTTTTACTTATTATTTATGTCTGAAATTGTAAGTAACTTATTACAAAAACAAAATAAAAAAAAATCTCAAAGTGCGTGGAACAATTTACAAAAAGCGAAAAGTCTGTCCCGCTTGGGACAATAAAATTTTGGATATGGCAATACAATTCTTTTCTTATCTATATCTTACTACATATTATTACGTGGTAACTCTTTTAAACAAAAACCAATCATATAACAAATATTTTTTTTCTGTCACATAGTTATTATTCGATAAATTGTTGTGAAGAATTGAGAGTAGTTGTGAATCCTTCTGACTGTACTCGTACAATATTGTTCATTCATAAAATTAGCCATTCTTTTCTTTATTTACTATATTCTCTAAGGAATATTATATTTAAATAAACACATTCCAGCATGTTCCCGGCATATAAACGTATGACACACTTAGGCTATCAATATCATATAGTTTGGAACTAAGCTAAAGTGCTTATTGGGACTTCCTCAATTGTTAAATTGGCCTGTCACCCATATTTGATCTTGCTTATTCCTGCTACGAGGGCACTGGATTTAGAACACGAATCTTAGAATAACAAGGAAGAAAGGAAGGAACACATTTTCGTTATAAAATAAAACATACATGTATTAGAAATAACAAAAAATATTAATAATTAATTAAATGAGGCAAGTCATGGAATATGGGCATAAGCACGAAAGGTTGTGAGTTCGATTCCACTCGAGGAAATTACATATTTAATATTTCGTTACTGGTCTGGTGTCGAGGCAAAGCGCGGCGTTCAGTTTCGCCACTCAACACACACTGCATCCAAAATTCGGTGGAAAATGGAAAATGAAGTGTCTTAACACTACGTTTTCTTGGTCTTCTTGAAACCAAACCATAATGACCTTCTTGACTCGATGAAAAGTTAGATAGTTTATGGGTTTTAAAACAGCTCGACCCACTTACCTTATTTACATTTGATTTTGTCCTGGAATACTGCCTTCCATCATCAGCTGTAAAAAGAGCATTAAGAGCAATTTATATCTTGGGACCCCTCGAGACGTTTTGAATACGGCTGACATTTTTAAGACTGCATCTTAGTTGATATATATATATATAGTACATGTGTATCTATGAAAATGTACTTGCCTGCAAAAGTATTCAAAAACTATGATAGAAAATAAATACCATAAATATTAGACATAAAAATAAATTTATATTTATGTGCATATTTTAAATTATATTAGAAGCAATCAAGTATTAATAATTACAAATTTTAACATTTGCATACTATTTCGATAGATTATATATATATATATTTCTGATAAACCAGTTAGTTTATATGGAAGAATCCTATATGCACTCATTCTGTGCGTAAAAAAACATAAATATGAGGCAATCGCCGTATCTCCAATGAAATGAATAGTATAAACATGAACATCATTACACCAATTGATTTAATGACAAATAAACTGGCCGGAGTGATACAAGGGACTCGATTTAATGTCGTAAATGATTTCTTGTACGCGAGATATATTTCATAATAAAGTTTTATTACTTCGTATTACATTTAAGGATATGGTTCTTCATCAAGCTTTCATAAAAATGCCGGTCAAGGGCAATTTTTTTCACATTTCCTGGGTTCTGAGCTTCGTTCTGTAATGTGTTTAAATGTATGAATGTCTGTCTGTACCATCTTAAAAATATCATCGACTGATTTTTATTTATGAATCCTTCATTGATTTATTGCACAATGACAGATGTCAATGTCATCAATTACTTGTGAAATAATTGTGTTTTTTTTAATATTTACTTTTAGTTAAGTATATTCTATTTAAAATATTTTATTTTACAAAATATTTCATTTTAAATTTATAAAACAAATGTTTTATAAATTTAAATTAGAATAAGTATTGCGGGCCATATAATGGATCATTTGCGAATAAATGGAATATAACCTATTACTTAGGGAACGCTGACAGGAACTTATGGTTTGTCTTGAAACGGACATAGAGCTTTCATTTTTTATTATAACATTTACTATCGATGATAAATTAAGTTTACCTTTATATACCTACTTATATTGTGTATGTTCCATATATTTTTATATTAGTATTAGTTACATTGAACCTATCATCCTTTTCCTGGTTAAGATAGAGTCGCCAATTTAAGAAGGAATGTTTGCGGTGCCTTTTATATAATTTATATTAATAAATTCCTTTTGCGAATCGACACTGTTATACCAACGTATGTACATTGTACTTGATATGTCTCTGTAATAGAAACTCTAGTTATTTATATAAGGAACACTAGCCTTTTTTAATTATCGTAAATAGTTAATTATTTTCCTTTTGCACTTTTTTTTTCTCGTATGCTTAATTTCAGTTAAAAATATTTTTTAACCGACTTGAATAAAAAGAGGAGGCTCTTAATACAACTGTATTTTTTACGATTGTTCTTTCTTTCGTCTGAGTATACCGATTTTGTTGTGTGTTCCCGTGTGGTCCCATTTTTAATTTAGTTCAGCTCGGAAGATGCCATCCACGAGAAACGCACATAAATCTTAAATTTGCATTAAATGTGTGCGCGATAAGTGGACGACTATAATTCAATTTCACGTCAGTCGATTTTCATGATTCTTTTATTATTGGAAACGATATACTTCAAGGGTAGACTGATGCAAGTTTGGTCCAGTTCTGATTGTGGGATTCATGAAAAAGAAACAGAACTCTTTAATTCTTAACGTAACATCGTTATGGTCAAGTAACTGTCGGAGTCGAACATAAGGAGGATCAATTCTAAAATTTCAGAATTGGATCTTTACATCTAGATGTTTGTGACTCGCTGTCATTAGGCATCTGATAATGAAGACGAAGGACACTTAGGAAAACTTCTCCACTGTTTACAGTAGCTACCTTTTTGTTTTGGACCTAATTCATTTATATTGATGAGAGAACTTTACACTTATATGGGCTATAAGTGTCATTATGCATTTTAATGGTGATCATGGGCAGTCGAAGGAATTTCTTAACGATTGACAGTAGTTATCTTTTGTTAGGAAGTATCATCTTAAGATCTATTAAAGAATATCTAAGAACACTTAAAATCGTAAAATAAAATAGGTTTTACAAAAAAAAACGGATTTTAAAACTTGAAGAAAAAAGTAAAAAATAAATTTGCTTAGTTAATTTCATTTAGTTAAACAATAAGCCTGTTTGTTTTACTTTGCACCAATTATTAAATATTCTTTGTAGTACGAGTATTGGTCGCTGAAATATTAAAAGTATTAAAAAAATATAAATTAAATTTATAAAACATAATTTACTCTTTGATGAACTTACTCTAAGTTAAAACTTCCTGTGGGTCACGTGACAGCACACTACGCGCGCGTGCTCTTGCAGTGATACGGGTGACTTGCTGCAAAGGCAATTTCTACATACTCTTTATATTAAACCTTTTTATAAACATTATAAAATATCTATTTTCAACCGATTTCTGTAAAAGAAGGTTCTCAAATCGACTTTATTTCTTTATGTTTGTTACCTCAAAAATTCCGACTGTATAGACCGATTTTGATTGTTCTTTATTATTTGAAAGTTGGTATTACCCGTGCGGTCCCTTTTTAATTTGGTTCAATTTTAACAATGATGAGAAAATCATATAAGTCTTAAATGTGCATAGTTTACAGTCGAAAGTCGTTTTATTTGTAAAATAAATATTTACTAGAAATACGAATATGTACTTAAGATCGTATTAGCAGTGTCTACTTGATAAAAGCTTTACTTTAATATTCTTAAAGTTTATAGGAATCTTTAAGTTAGCGTTAGTATGCTTGCCGCTATTCTACACGCATCATTATCACATGGTTAACCATTAGTCATCGACATTGAGCGATTTGTCGTTGGTCATGTGCTCCGCTGCTTTTATAATTTTAAAATAAGTATTTTTATTTTTTGTAGTGTCTATCTATTCTAGACTAATAATAAAATTGTAAGTGATCGCTGTCTGTACATTGTGAATATATGAGAATATTGGGGATATTTATGAATGTGACAGAATCCAAAACAATTGTTTTTTTCTGAAAAATAGCTTTATTGTTTTAGCAGTTGTGCAGATAGATATTGCCTTTAAAGATAAATTGAGACATAAATGAACTTAATTAAGTTATTTTTCTTTAGCCGGTTTGCTTTGACAGTGCATTTTATAGCATCGGTCCGTTCCGCTATTTAAATATATTTTGTGACTATACATTTCCTTATCTTTTTCTTATTATTCATAAATTTCTAATGTTAGAATAAATATTTCCTTGAGTAAGAAAAGGTACAAACCCAGAACCACTGTGCGCAGTCAGGCACATCTTAACGGAGACAACGGCTTATAATAGAATATTGAAGTTTTTATTGTATTTTAAAATATTTTTATAATTGAGCTTTATGCTTGTCCCGTAAAGTAGGTATACATGATAACCTAGTGTTAAGTACATTTTGTTCTCCTCTCTTCATCCGAATTTCAAACAAAACCGCGCCTTATCTTGCTAGAGCAGAGATAATGAAATAATTTATTCAGTGCACCCCAAAACCGTCGCCTTACCAGTCCAAAGCTAACCCACTGCACCACGAGGACCTGGATTTTTTATAAGTTGATAATAATAAAATATTTTCATAGTGATAATACAGGCGCAGCAAAGTTAAAGTGTTTTCCAATACTTATATACTTGTAGGTTGTAAATCTATAGGGTATATCCATTTTCCGCTATGAAGGAGGAGCTAACCTCATTAAATGCACTTCGATAGAACACTCATAAGTGTTGCACGCGCCGGCAACTTGAAGAATGGAATAATAACAAAAGGTCACGTGAACTATATTTTCAAAACAAGCCTTAACATTTGTAAGATGTAAGCGATTTTTTAAATGCCTATGTACCAATTTGGTTCTTTTCCAAAAATAATGTTAGTGGAAATATAGTGGGGAACGGAAGTGTCCTAATGGGAACGGAGGGTGGTAACACTAGGTTTCAAGGTTCCCTCTGCCTACCCTGATATGAACGATTCAACGGTATAATAACAGTTATAGGGAATTACATTTATGATCGATATATTTTAATTTATAGTAATATTTTATAGTATATATTTTATGATATTTTTTCGGATGAGATGGTGACATATTTACTAAATGCTTAAAAAGTACCAAAACAATACTGACAAAGGTTTACAAATCTATAACAAGTATTTGGGTCAGGGTTAGCAAGTATGTAAACAGTTACCTGTTGCTCAATATTCGGAGCAATAGTCTTATTCGTTGCACAGCTATTGAAAATTTAACTCTAATAGAAGCTTTATTTCAAATCAATTTTAATATTTTAAAGGTAATGAAACATTTATTTACATTTCATATATATTTTCATTTCTTCGCTCTGGTGTCGAGGCAAACGCAATGCCTCCAGAATTTGGAGGAAAGTGGAGAACGGAGTGTCTTGACACTTGGTCTACACTGCCTACCTTACTGTGTGCGAGAAACAGCACAAAGCTGATTTAATTTAATTTAATATTAACCAATATTTTTAAGTTTAAACTTTCATTTAATAAATATTAAGGTGACTCACGTGCCAAGCATCTTAGTGGTGTATATAAAAAGAAAGCCTACACAAGCTAACGAGTATAGGAGGAGAAGCTTTAAATTTTATTTGACGCATTCTGCTATGAAATCTCTTATACTTGAATCATCAAGGTGCAAGTTTTTATAGCGATATAAAAAAAAATGATCGGGCTTCTCGTTTCCTCTTTGCTATTCACCCAGGAAAAGGTTTTTTTCTTTCGAGCGTGTCAATGAATCACGATGGTGGAACTAACAGCGAATTTGACTTGTTTTACTCGATGGTCGTGATACAGTGCCTGACTCACAGTCTGTTTGCAAATAGTATTAAAATATGCGTGAACTTTTTTACTATTGTTTTCTGTAAACAATGATTTAGAAAGTGTGACAAAAGGTTATAGAATTATTCGAGTTAAGATAGAAATATCTGAATTGATATTAGCTTCAGTTCCAGGCCAGCTGTGGAGCAAGGGGCATAAGCGTGTAATCGCGATAGGTTTCCAATCCAAGAAATCCAAGAAATGAAAAATTTAATATTTTCATTATGCTCTGGAGTCGAAGAAGAGAGCGGCGTTCAGATCCGTCACCAATGTGTACCGCTTCGTAATGCTTCTAGATTTGTTTTGGAAGTGTGCTAACATTTTGATTTCCAAGTTCCCTCATCAATGTGCGGTATAAAGCGTAAAGCGAAAAATACATGAAACAATTTCTACTACTCTCTTTTTCTTATTCTTTTATGAAGATATTTAAATATTTGAACTTCATTTGTACTAATACAACATTCATTCTTGATTGCTTATAACAATATTAATAAAGTTAGTTCATTAGGTGTAAAGTAGGACGTTATCTGATATTGGCGAATTGGGAGGTATACACGTAATTAACAAGTGCGGTTAGTGCTGTTTACTGAAAACCAAATATAGCAACATTTGTATGGTAGTACAAGCTCTCAAATGAAATTGAAATGTGTATTGTATGTCGTAGATAATCCATACCTATATTATAAATTCGAAAGTAACTCTGTCTGTTTGTCTTTTACGCAATCAGGGCCAAACCGCTAATTTAATTGTGATAAAATACTCATATAGAGATACTTGAGGATCTCGGGATGAACATAGGATACTTATTTTTCTCATGCTTGCAATATTTTCGATATACACCTATATATTAAAATACTTATTAATTTATAATGCAATTTATTCCGCCATGTTAATAACAACCGTCGATAAGCGACCGTTGCTAAGCAACGATTTGCAAATTTGTTGTTTAAAAACGTCACCAAAAATGAGCTTGCTTAACGCAAGCTCAATTGAAAACTGAAAATAATTTCATAAATATTCTTATAGTTCAAGCGGGCCGCGCCGGGCTCGGTTCCACTAGTATATTTATAAAGGGTATTTAAGTAAGAGAGGTAAGAGAGGCAGGGGGAGACCTTGGTTGACTTTTGAGGACCCAGTATCATTGAAACTAGAGAAATTTGGAAAGGCGTTAATGCCGCGGAGTGTATGTAAAATTGCTAACAATGGAGGCGAAAGAGATATGTAGAGTATAGAGTATAGAATTGGTAGGTGCTTTTACCTCTCTCTCGCTTCCTTGCTAAGGATAAAGCCTGAAGCTAATAAAAAAAAATGTATTATAGTTTGCTGATTTAACACATTTTTTCTGCACTTAGACGAAGTGAGGATGTGATTATTTTTTTTCTTCATATATCTGTAAATGTATGCAAGTTTTATTGGAATCTTTATATTTCTTCTATCTCTTCACATCAGATATTTTTATTTCAAGAAAACGAGACTAATTATATCTTGTATCGCAAGGAATATGTTTAATTCCTAAACTATGGTGCTAATTACGTAACAGAAACTACACATTATGTAGATTAAATTTCTTATTATTGTTCTATAAATAAGGAGCGTCAAAATAAGTTCAATTTCAAGTGCAGAGCGGCGTTGCCGGTAGTCACAACTCACAAGCAAGAGAATGATGTAATAGCCTTCCATTTCAGTTCCAACATGTAATTTTTTCTAAATAACAAGATATATATTTTTAATATGAGAATGAAAGATTTTTAAAAGGCAAAAGCCCGGCGTAGAGTTCCACCACTCAACAGGCAGTTTGTCAAAAAATTCAGCGGAAAGTAGGGACCAGAGTGTTTTAACACTAGATTTCCTCTGCCTACCCTGCTGTATGCGGTATATAGCTAGTCGCTGGTTTTTTATTATCTGTATTCACTAGTTGGGTAAGTTAACAACGATTTATAGAGACATTTCTTAAATAAGAATATTTTATTCAACCAGAACAAGTACGTAAAATCTAAAAAGTTGCAGAAAAGTAAAAGATGTCTTGAACCTTAAAGATTTATTGATGTTTTCATATGATTTATTAAGATTCATTCACAATGTTCAGGAAATGTTATATCACGGAATTGCAATAAAAAGAAACGAAGCTTTTACAAGTTGCCACTGGAACTGCATTTCTAACATCTTGGCTTCGCTTCGCCTTCGCTTCGGTTTGAATATTCTATTTATATTTTGTATTGCAAGTTGCTTGGAGGCTTATTTATTTGTCTATCAACATCGAATAGACTGTCGGATTTGCTTTTATTCTTACAATGGAAACAGATGTTCTAGACATCATAAATCTTTGTAAACTAGCAGTACATATTACAATTCTCCTGTTGACTTTTAGAAGTACTTACTTAATGCAGTTTAATAAAGTCTCTCTCTACTACTACTACTACTCTCTATTTGTGTGACTTATTTACTAACAAAAAAATTAAAATCAAGTTAAATGAATATAATAATATTATTTAATGAAAACATATCCTATGTACAAAATAATCATTTGTTTTTATAGTATTCTCCTTTAATAATAACCCTATTATCTATATATATATAAAAGGACTTGTCCTCACTGACTGAGGTAAGACGCACGCACAGCCGTAACCGCTGACGGTAGACACGTGAAATTTGGACAGATGTTTACTTTCGTAATCTGGACATCCACTAAGAAGGCATCTTGAAAAAAATTAACCTTAAAGGGGTGAAATAGGGGTTGAAAGTTTGTATGGTAAATAGTTTAAATCGGTACCGATTTTTACAAAATTTTAAATTTAGATTTTTAAAAGTATTTAATTGAACACGTGTTTCATCGTTTTCTAGAATTCTCCTCCTAAGAGCACAAATAAGGGGTTGACAGTCTATATAGATTTTTTTTTAAATCGCCACCGATTTTTATAAAATTTGAAGAGTCTACTCTTAAAAATATTTAAATGAACTTTGTGTTTCATGGTTTTCTAGAATTCACCATCTAAAGGTGCAAATAAGGGGTTGAAAGTTTGTATGGAAAAAATATTAAATCGCCACCGGTTTTTTATAAAAATTGAACTTTAGACTCTTAAAAATATTTCATTGAACGCATGTTTCATGGTTTATTAGAATTCACCCCTAAATAAGCAAGCGATGCTGCGCGTGTCCGCTAGTCATAATATATTTATATTACCTTCTTTCCTTAACATAAAATAATAATATTATCAAACGGTAATACCAAATAACGTAACACAGCTTCCGGTGATCGCGTGCTTCATTAGGAACCATATTGAATGCGAAATTTGTTTTTTCCGCTACATTTGATAAATACAGGAAACGAGATTTATTTTAAATCCATTATATGCTAAAAATCATGGTAAAATATGCTAAAAAGGAGGTTCTGGAGTAGCTGGTGCTATAAAGTGACGTGTTTCCGGTGATTACAAGATATTTTACACCTTTGAATGTTGCGTAAGCTTAGTGGATAATTTAAACTTTTTATAGTTAATTTTGTATTGGAAGACCTAATTTTATTCATAATATTAGGTCTTCCAATACAAAATAGACCAGCACGCTATCGCTATTACAGGATCCCATTTATATCCTTTATGCATATTGTTTTGATTGAATTGCTAATATAATATATAATATTAGTAATATTATTCTTAAATGTGAATCCAAGTTTGTTTGTTATGCTTTCACGCCTAATTTATTCAACCGATAATCATGTTCTTAGAGGTATTAGAAACAGATATATGATATTTTTTTAAAAATAAATGAATATATTTTTAACAAAATTTTTCTTTGGCTTTAATATTAAAAAAACTTAAGTTTCGTTTGAGTCTCTAGTATGTACTAGAGACTCAAATGAAACTTAAGTTTAACTTACTAGTTTATAAAAAAGTAAGCGCTACTGCTTTGGAATATTGATGAATGTTTTGCAAGATATTTAAATACTTACAAATAAGAAAAAGTAAGAAATTCTAATTCTTCCCGAAAAAATAATTCTGTGTATTTATTTCTGTTTTAATAAATTGACTATTTAATATTTATGGTATGGGTTCGATTCAATGAATGCAAAAGAATTAAATATTTTTTAATAATATTTGGATTTCTTCACACAGATACCAATGTAAAGCGCGGCGTTGAGTTCTGCTGTTCTGCCTACCCTACTAGAACCTCCATATTATGTAAATATATTATGCTCTTGCTTGCCATATTCATTGCTATGGTTGGCTATTCCACGTGTTATGAACATTAAAGCTTAACTTAGTGAAAGGAAGTTGTATAAGCTCCGAGTAATTAGTCAAGATGGACATTTTAGCTGCAGTGCGAGTTCGATGAAATTCAGAAACAACGTTCCTGGCAACTGTTATGACTTTGGTGAACTTCTCAAACTGGTTGTGTAGAATTTACATAATCTACTCGTATACTTACTTATATTAAAATCATAATGGATCGGTATACAGATATCGATACGTGGAAGATATATGAGAAAAGTATTGGTGGCATTTAATGACGTTACAGAAAGAGAATAACGTTTTGTAAAAATTTTGTCTGTTTGTCTGTGCCTTTCTTCAGGTTTATCTCAGAAATGGCTTAACCGACTTGATTGCAGTTTTCAATATTGTAATTTGGCAAGCTTCATATTTGGGAAACATTTAGTAATTATTTTATTCCAATCGGTTTATAAATAAAAAAGTTGTATTATTTTATATAATGTTTTTCGACAACATGAAATACTATAAATAATTGTAACATTTTAATAACGATATCCATAAAATTAATACTAAAAAAAACGTTATGTAGATTAGTAAATTTAAGTTCAAGCGGGCGAAGCCGCGGGCTTGAACGCTAGTATTTTATTGTACTATAAATAAGTCAATGAAAATAAAGTATACAAAACAACCAATGGATTATTGACATAATATTTTCCAGCATGATGACACAGTCCCCAAGTCTACTCAGTTAAAAAAAATTGAAATTATAAGTAAAAAATAAAAAAAAGCTTTTTAATTTTAGACACGCTTTTGACAAAAATAAAATTTCCATAAAATATAAACAAAAACCACTATTAACTACATATTTCAGGATCAGGAGGCTCATACTCCTAACTCCAAATGTAATAAAATACAGGATGCCACCTGGAATCAGGTCGAGGACTTGACTCCAACAAATTTCTCTTGCATTATACGGAGATAATATAACGTATTGTACGAGCTCTCCATCTTTATCTTGTAATAATAGCGCAATGTTAGTACCGTGACGAACGGTGACTAATTGAACATTAAGGTTTAAGATTCTATTAACGGGGATCGGCACAGCGATCCAATAAATTATAATTATTTATTAGAGTAACCTATATGTATCGTGGCGCAGCGGCACAAGCGACGGTAGTGGGTTCGATCCCCACTCGGGGAAGTGAAACTAATAAAAGTGAAAATAAAATTTATTTACGTTTACATTTCCTATTCTTCGCTCTGGTGTCGAGGTAAAGCGCGGCGTTGAGTTCTGCCACTTAACACGCAGCGTCTCCAGAATTCGGCTGAAAATGGGGAACGGAGTGTCTTAACACTAGGTTCCCTCTGCCTACCCTGCTGTGTGCGGGATACAGCGTGAAGCTATTATCGTATTCTGACTGTTTGTAACACCTAAATCCGATTCAACTCTAATTCGAAGCGGAGGTAGGCTTATTGAAAGTATTTAACTTTATAATTGATTATATAACATGCGAGATTAAGAGAAAGTCTCGTTGGTTTCACGTATTATCCCTGTTTTGTAATCCCTGTGAAAAGTTTATGTAATAACAAATCCTTTTTTTTTAAATATTATTTTATCCTTTAGAGTAAGGACCAAGGTTTATTTTTAATTAAAATTGAGATTGATCTTATGTAAGTCCACATTTGATGTTAGAAAATACAATTTAATTATTGTTATTAGTATATTTAGTACTTCAAATATGCTGTGGTAATGGGCGATTAGTTTAATATTAATTTTATTTAGAATTTGCAATTATTAAACAAAATCCGCTTCACGCCTCGAACGTGAACCTAGTGTTAAGCCTTCGAACCTAGTGTTAAGACACTCCGTTCCTCATTTTCCGTCGAATTCTAGAGACGGCGTTGACTTCATACGCCGCGTTTTGCCTCGACACTAGTCACAACGTATTAGTTTTAAAATCAATTAGTTATGTATATTAGTTATATGCTTACTGGAAAAGAAACTTGTACTCCATGTATCCTTCCTTAACTTACCGTCCATTAAGACATAGTAAAAACTAGGTCGCAGAATCCTCTGCTGAGCTTTGTTTGATCAAACTTGGGTATACAAACTTCCCTGTTAGTGGGCCTTAAAGTTTTTTTTATTTTAGTGTAACCTTGTATCCCACACATAGCAGGGTAGGCAGAGGGAACCTTACCTTTTACCTGTTAAGGCACTCCCCATACTCCGTTCCTCATTTTGTGGCGAGAATCAACGCCGCGTTTCGCTTCGACATCAGAGTGAAGAAAGTGGAAATAGTAAATATTTCATTTCCGAGCTGGAATCGAATTCACAACCACGTCGCATTTACAGTCACCTCTGTGCCCCTGCGCCACTATTGCCCTCATCTTTTGTTTTAATCACAAAAATAATATCTTTGCGTCCTACTTTAAAAATAGATTTAATTATAAATTTTCATCATTTAATGAGCAATGTACAGAAACCGTAATTTATGCGATAGCGACAATCCTTAGTTCGGCAGTTTCGTGTAGTGGTAAGTTGGCAACCGCCATTTTGTTTGTCCACTGCCAAATTAAAGGCAAAATGGAACAACTCTTTAATTAAAACTACGGAACTACCGTCGTTAGAAAATACAAGTACCTACCTACAATTGTGACATTTTATTTATTATTTAAGTTTCACTATTTTAGTTTATACAATTGGCCAATTTCAATTATTTATATCGTGCTTAAAAAAAAAATTATTACTTTCAATTTATAAATAGTTAGTGTTTCATAAAAGGTAGTGATTTTTAGTATTAAAATTTTTAGTTTTATTTAATAACTTATTCTAATTATATGGTCGCAGGCCAGTCCCAGCGCAGCCAGCAGTCGTTGTGGGTTCTAACTCTACTCGAGGAAGTGAAATATTTAATATATTCATATCTTCGCTCTAGGGTCGAGTCAAAGCGCGACGTTTTAATCCGCTTCTAAAATTCCGCGGAAAGCGAGAAGCGGACTGTCTTAACATTAGGTTCCCTTTGCCTACACTGTGTATCTTATAAAGCGAATTATACTATGCCATACAAATTATATCAAGATACAAATATAAGAAATAACGAAACTTCAAAATATCCCACAATCACTATAAATTCTCCAATGATTGAGAGCCAAGCCAAGAGCTTACTCCAATGGTAAGTAGCCCAATAAGTGATGGTAGCGGATGAGGCAAGAGGCAGACGCATCAGTTCGGCGGTCCGGCATTCCGGCTTGCTCGCACCGTTACGATACCCGGACGCTGCTTGCGCAACGCATTCGCTGGCTTATGCAACGCCCGATGCATTGTACTGTTACATTAGTGGTTATAGTTACTTGTTTTTTTTTTAATTTTCACGCTCTATCCCGCTTGTAGCAGGGTAGGCAGAATAAGCGTAGTGTTAAGACACTCCGTTCTCTAATTTCCGTAGAATTCTAGAGGTGTTTTATGTTGAGTGGTGGAATTCACTGCAGCACTTTGTTTCGCTCGACACCAGAGTGAAGGAATGTATATATTAAATATTTAGTTGCTTCAAGTGGGATTGAACACACGACCTGTTGCGTTTACAGTCGTACGCTTGTACCTCTCAGCCGTAACTGGCCTCAATTGGAATATTAAATATTTTCTTTAATATATAGAAATTGACAATAACATAACAGAAAATACTACTTTTTTTTAGATAAAAATTTTCACTTCGTTAATTAAAATCATATTTAATTGCTTTAATACTAAATTTGATATTTAGATTAGTTTATTATCATTTAACCACAATACAAACATTTTTAATAGAAATAAAATTTGTACAAACACCTAGTGTGTAAGCGCAGATTTGCCATAGCTGCGTAGCGCAGACCGAAGCAGGCAGGCGCCGGCGGCCTTGACAATGTCACGGGCTCATTCGGATTTCAACCTACGACCGCTATAAAGCTCGTCTTATTGGAAATAGATTTATAATAGTTTTTTTTTAAATTTTACTTACTGTATAAATCAATATTTTAGTAGCTTCTTGTAACTCAATTAACTAAAAAAATACAAAAAAATAAGATTATTTAAGTCAAGGTTGAGGCCAGTCGTGGGTGCGCAGGGATATAAAGTGTGAATGTAAAGTCTACAGGTTGTGAGTTCATTTCCCACTCAAAGAAATTATATAGATTAATATTTTCATTTCTTCGCTGGTGTCAACGCGGCGTTGAATTTCGGCACTCAACACATAATGCTTTTTACACTACGTTACGTAACGTAACGTATGCAAGATATAGAGTGAAGCTAAAATATTGACAGAAAGACTTTAGATAGTTTTCGATATAACATCTCAATTGTAGCATAATGTAATTGGCTTTATTTTTTTTTGTGCAAGTGTTTTTTTGTTAGTAATTAATAATATGCTGTGGTTTTCTGTATAATAAATAAATAAATAATAAAGCTCATCTGTTGAATCTGCTGTCAATTTTGTTTCGAATTTTAATCAGTAATTTTTTGTTAATTACATTAACGTAATATTTAATTTCAGAGTATCTTTGGAGTCTGAAATATTAAACCGATTAAAGCAGGCAAAAGCGTTATAAATTACTAGCGACCATCACACGGCTTCGCCCGCTTAAATTAATTGTTATATTAAAGCCATATTATAGAAAATCTCTACATATACTGTAGCCTATACGTTATTCTAATATATTCACTATAAAACTGTAGAGTTTAATCTAAATCCGCTCAGTAGTTTTTGCGTTACATCCTTACATATTATAATAGCATTGAAGTATTAAATACTTACATAAATATCATTTGTTGCTAAGAGATGGCATGTAAACAGCGCTACCGTAGTTCAAAGAGTAATAGAAGTACAAGATGGTCGTGAACAGATACCAGCAGCTAGAAATCTCACGTAACCAACTCGATCGCATCTATAGTTCTTGAGTTATAATTTCACAGAATATAAACAGACGGACGTATAATGGTTTATACATTAAATGAAATAAGAGCTAATAAGTATTAAAAAGATGATATGAATATAATAAATTTTGTCCGTGTTTGTATGTTTTAAAACGGCTGATTGTTTAGCTGGAGGCCGGCCAAAGCTGTGCCATTAATCTTTAAGATACGTTACGCGTACGGAAGCATGTACGGTGTGTATATAGAAGGAGTACCAGTTGATCCCGGTGCTAGCTTGTTATGTTTTTACAGACTTTACTTGATATTTTACATAGCTATAGTTATAAATATTAAAATGAAGTGAAATATTTAAATTTGAAGCTCTCGTAGCCCAGGGGCACTAGGGCGTGATTGTAACGTGATGGATGTGGATTCGAACCACACTCGAGTGTTGAGTGAATTATTATTTATTAATATTTTCATTTCTTCGTTCTGGCACTAAGGCAAAAAGTCTGGCGTTGGGTTCCCCCAAAAATACGGCGGAGGTGTGCGGGATACAGCATGAAGCTGATTTTTTCTATTTAACAAACAATAAATATAATTTTAATACAGCTGAAAAATGTTTTTAGAGTGTACGTTATTTTTATGATAAATAAATTTAACAACTATTAATTCAAATAAATCTATCTGAACAAATTACTAAAAAGAAATTTTAAATAAAAAGAATTTATATAATACTTATTTTAATGATTAAAAAAAACCTTTTGAAAAAATCATTACTTTTCCTTCATAATAAATATTACGATATACAGTTGTAGAAGCACGTGAGTCACGGAGTAAATAAATACAGAAAATATGCCTAACGGAATTTGTAAGGTCTCGTAACTTGCTCACATATTGCCTTAAATTATATGTGTGTGCAACGCAAACTGTGTAATTAGGTTTATTATTTAAGATTTACAAACAATAAAAAGTACCTAAGGTGAGTCCAGTTGTTAAGAGGCGATGCGTTGTGAATTCGATTCCCACTCGAGAAAATGAGGCAAAGCGAGGGGTTAACTTCCATCACTCAACACGAAATGCCACCAGAATTTAGCGGATAATGGGGAACGGAGTGTCTTAACACTAGGTTGGTTCTGCCTACCCTGCTGTGACGTTAAGAAAATTATATATTGGAACGAAGTTCCTTACGGCAGGCTTGGAAGGGATAGGGATTTCGCTGCGTGACCGAACCGACCGTGGAATGAAAACGTTAAATGAGACGTGCGCAGGCGCGACAGTCGCATACACAGACGAGTAGTGTATGATACCTTTCTCTTTCTCCCTCTTTCTTTTCGTTCTCTCATCATTTTTTTGCATGTAGTAATTTATTATTTCCTAAAATACTGAATTTCCTAATACTTTCTTGTACTTAAATAAAAACTAATCAGCAAAATTTAAGAGAAAAATCAAGAAAACCTACATAAAATTGAGCACGACTTTTTTTGCAATTTGTGTCGATTCTACATTANTTTATTTTAAGTAATTTATTATTTCCTAAAATACTGAATTTTCTAATACTTTCTTGTACTTAAATAAAAACTAATCAGCAAAATTTAAGGAAAAAATCAAGAAAAACCTACATAAAATTGAGCACGCGTTTTTTTGCAATTTGTGTCGATTCTACATTAGCCGGAGGAACTTCGTTCCTACCTGGTGTCCCGCGACACCACATTTATATATTTTTCTTTTACTTTGCGTAAGTATCACTCGGATTATACAAGATACATTTTCAAATCGGTTCATTATCTTTTGAACATAATATATATATTAAATAGGTAATTTTAAGGTAACAGCTATGTATTAAGTGGAATTGTCTGATTTATTACTAATAGAGGAGGTAACTAAGTGCTAAGGCACTGCGTTTTCTAATTTCCGCGCAATTCTGGAGGCATTGGGGGTTGAGCGGAACTTAACGCCACGATATGCCTTTTCTCTTGTCCTCGAGTGGAAATCGAACCGACATCCTGTCACGCTTCAACTAATTTAATACTAGCATAATTCACCTAAATTATAATAATTATTGTTCAAAGTACTGAGTACTTGTATATGTAATTTAAACATAGTACGTGCTCTTTAACATCGGAGAAACAGTAGCGATTTACGATTTGTTTTTAACAGGAGGCAAGCTGTATTGTGTTATTTTTCCAAGAACTGATAACTATAATCGTATCTTACAGTATCGTCGGCAGATTAAATTTTAAATACAATTAAAAAAAATTTTCTTTGCAATTTTAAATAATCAATATTTAAAATTCTAGATATCTTGTAATGTTTATAAAACATCGTTAAATTATATGTTATTGATATATAATATAGAAAGAACGTCTTTAATTCTATAGAGATAGTTAGATTTTTTTTGCTATCTGTACGAGATCTGGCCGGAGTCTGGACAGCGTGTCGGCAAATTACTTACCCGTTGAGTAATAGCTATCAAAATATTAGTTTTAGCGAACGTAAGTGAATCAGATTCAATGTACGAGGTCGATCAAAGAGAAATTTAGTTTGTGTGTTGGTCTGCACATCTTGTTCATTAGAAAATTACGAACACAAATATATTGGATATTAGGGAGATATACTTCAAATATGTCTTTATTTATTGAATTCTATCTCAGTTCAACAATTCCGATTGTACGATTAGTTATATAAGAAATAATTAAATTATTTTTAGGGTTCTGTACCTTTTAAGGAAAAAATAAACGTCACAAGATCATTTAGTTGTCCGTCCGTCTGTCTGTCAAGAGCTTTTATCTCAGTAACGCTTGGATATATCGAGTTGAAATTTAAACCATATCCTCATATCTACGATCTTATGATTATTTGTAAAAAAAAGTATTTCTACATTTATTTAAAATAAAGATATGGCCGTTTGTATCGCAAATAATGCATATTTCGATAATACAAATGGAATAACAATTAATAGGGTACTTATGGTTGATCTAGAATTATGAAATTTAGCAGCTAGTAATAGCATTTGTGGTTAAATTCTAAAAAATAATAGCCTTAAAAAAAGGCCAAATTTTATAATAAACCCGCTAGATCACGTGAGGTATCAGATGAAAGGGCACTGGCAAGGCTAACCCTGAATTTCAGAAAAATCTTGAGAACTCCATTTTTTCTACGGAAGCCTCGGTGGGCGAGCCCGACTCGCGCTTGTATAGTTTTATTATGTATCTTTAAGTTTTATTTTTTAAAGATTTTTTTTACATATATTACATTGATATCGATCTATTGGTCACATAGTGGATAATCATTTAAGGGTGCCGTCCATTAATCACGTAATGTTATTTTAGTTATATTGCAGTTATTTTAGACATTTTCCTTGATATTTCATGATTTTTGCCGAAAAGACAGGATATTGTTTGTTAAAAAATATATTATCCTGTGGCTATAATATAAAAAAAGTTTAGGCGAGCGAAGCCGAGTGTGAGCCCCTAGTATTTTTTATATATACAACAAAATTATTAACACTGGTAACATTAGTATAATTTCTAAGGAGTTACACGTGTAGTTCAGAACTTATAGAGGTGCAAAAATGTACTTTCTTAAATGTACAAAACAAAAGTGTAGTTTCCTATTCGGAATTGAAGTTCTCTTTGAAAGCAAACACATCCATTTCCTAGAAGTAAACAAGTATTCTACTTCGTTATTAGGCAAATTCATTTACATACACTTCTGGTGTTTATTTCTGGAGTCATTTCTCATTTACTTCTGGAGTTAAAATTATTTAGAAGGAACTATATAGAACCGAAAGAACCGAAGGAGAAAATAAACGAGTCTTCTAAATATAATATATATAACTTACATTCATTGGTTAGAAGGTATTAAGTTTCAATTAGAATGTGTTTGAATTATTATTGAAACAAATAATTTTCTTATTCTTTGATGTGCTGCCCGGCAGTGTGCCAAATCAATGTCATAAAATAAGCTTATCGGATATACGAATGAATTGCTTCGTAATAAATATTATAAAACATTTACAATTTAAAATTAACACGCATTTGTGAGTTTTCCAATAATATTTCTTTATATTGATATATAATATATAAGTTAAATATCTAATTAAAAAAAAAACAAGGTATAGGCAATTAAAGGCAGTGAGGTTTTCAAAACTTTCCAAGGGCAAACGTTTATTCTCCTTTGTATTATACATTTGAAATGTTAAAATATAAAAATATATATACATTTATAAAGGCCACTCGCGGCGCTGCCCGCAATTTTTGTGGGCACAAAGTATGACTGTAAGCACGACCAGTTGTGGGTTCGATTTCTACTCGAGAAAAAGAAAT
The DNA here is from genome assembly GCA_013403645.1 of Heliconius nattereri. Classification (NCBI taxonomy): domain Eukaryota; kingdom Metazoa; phylum Arthropoda; class Insecta; order Lepidoptera; family Nymphalidae; genus Heliconius; species Heliconius nattereri. The sequence goes on along the minus strand of JAAIXI010000245.1, from coordinate 4,360,587 downwards.
TTAATTTCTTGATTTCTACCACTCAACATGCAATGCCTTTGGAATTCGGCTGAAAATAAACAACGGAGTGTCTTAAGCCAGCTAATGTAATAGATTGAACCATTGATTTTGAAAAGAGCAACTGTTGAGTTTCTTGCCGGCTCTTCTCAGCAGAACTGCCTTCCGAACCGGTGGTAGCTTTTTATTCATATGTTCATTCGACGATTCAAAAGTGCTTGTAATAATTGCCTATTTGAATAAAGAATATTTTGAATTTGAATTTGAATTTATTTAAAATGCAGTATAAGATAAAGATATCCCGTAGTATTATTATATCAGTTACAAGCCTCACACTCCGGCTCTGCACGGATGCAACCATAGACACAAGTAACATGTACTTATGTAGGTGCTAACGTGCGGTTAGTGTATAGTTTTCTATCATATTTTTCTATCCATTTAATGAAGAATAGAACATTATTGTTTTTATAACCCTTATGATTATCAAGATGGTGTTTATGGTATTTAAGTTTATGATTTACCTATTTTACGATTAGAAAATACGGCTGCAGAAAGCAAGTCAAACAGTTTTCCATGACACTCCCCATGATAAATTCGATAGAGAACACATAGCTAGAAGACGTTTCTACGCAAAGCCAAAGTGTCAAGCCTTTTACAGATCATTGGTTCCCCATTGTTTCAAACGGTTCTACGTTGTAAGCAATTAAATGTACCGTACAGTAGTCAATATGTGGGCGTACCTCGAACCTATAAAGCTGCTGATGACCACCACTTTCTTAAAGACCAACTTGGCCTTGATTTCTAGATGATCGCGATACTTTCAGTCACGCGCTCTATATAAGGGTATTGTTTTTGAAGACTGGCGACACGACAAATGTTGTGATAAACGCGCTAACTTATGTCTTCTGGGAGTTGAATTGAACCAAGTGCCTTTCACCTATGAGGGAACATTCCCGAGGGATGCCTCAACAGAAGACATAAGTTTGTTTCATCACTGGTCGACGTTTCAAGCTACATGAACAATAATACAGTCCAAATCCACAAAAAAATGTCTGTTTGTCTGTTTATTTGTCTGTACACGTTAACCTCCGGAACTACTGGACTGATTTGAATGAAACTTTTTGTTGTATAGTTATAAAGTCTAGGCAACTTCTAGGTTATAGTTTATTTAAATCTGGATACCTGACGTGGAACCCTAGCAGCCCACCTAATTTCTAGGAGATAAAGAAAGTGTCTTAGTAAAAGTTGATCAACAAGCATTTTCTGTCCACATAAAAAAATGAAAATCTGGAGCAGCTGATGTTGAACCCCAACAACCCAGCTACACCTTAAGACATATGAATATAATGGCTTAGGAATAGTGGTTCCGCGTGGTCAGTGTTGAATGAAATGAGGTTATTATTATGACCTAATAATTTAAAATAACACAAGCTAGGAATATCTCCACGCAGTATTCATGAATAATCATGAAGTTCAAGCGAGCGAAGCCGCGGGCGGGCCGCTAGTAGTAAATAAAGTATTGCAGCCCCGACTCCGACCTTACTTAATAACATTCTCATAGCTTACACTATTTTTACATTTTCCTACGATATCTTAATCTTCCTTGCAAATCTACCTACTTATCTTCGTAAAAGAAAAAGAAAATATTGAAACAAAAGAAAAAAAACGAAAAGATACTTAATTTTATCATAATATTCATAATCTATAGAGTCCTAAGCTGATCTTCGATTTCAAATAATGTAATTGTTTTCAGCTCGTTGTATGACAAACTGGACTCATGATTGTGCTATTGTTCCTACGCTCCGGGCATCCGGTCAATTTGCCCCATTGTTACAAAATACATATCCTCATTGTAAAACACGTGTACGCGTTAATTAAATTTATTGCTTTTGAAGATTTCCATATTTTTTAAAACGTTTATGTATATTTTTAGACGCTTTAAGTTCAGTTTGTAATACTTTTTCATATATAAGTGAACTAAATATCACTGGGATTTACAAGTCTGTTTTTGTTAACTTAAGCCACAGTTGTCTTTAAACATATTGAAAGTAAAAACTTAACCTTTACAGTGGTGAAGGTTCAGTTTACGCTACGCTACAGCTACGTTGCGATAAATTAAACGTAAATAATAATTAACAGTAAGTACACTACATAATTTCTAAGATATAAAGAATTTTATATATAACTTAATTGATGCTCAAGAAATATAGTCAAATAGACCAAAAACAGAATATAAATTTAATAACTAAACAANTATATATAAAATTGAAAGGTCACTCACTCATCACGAAATCTCAGAATCTACATGTGCTAGGAATCTCAAATTTTGCATAGGAGTTATTTATAGGACGTAGGTGCTCGCTAAGAAAGGAATATGCAATATTCGACTCCTAAGGGGTTGTTTTTGGGGTGGAAAGTTTGTATGAACTAATATAATAATAACTTTGCTACTACAAATGCTATGAGTCTCAAATTTTGCACAGTGGTACTTTTTATGACGTAGGTATTCATGGAGACAGAAATTAATAATAACGAAATAAACGAAATAAACGAAATTAAAAATAAAAGAAATCAAGTTCACGCAGGCGAAGCCGCGGGCGGGCCGCTAGTAGTATATATATTCAAATATTCGTTTGTATCACGTATTGTACCTTTAATACATCCGCAACAGGTTGTTAATAGAGACCAGAGGACTTTGTGATATACGAGTACATTGTTTCGCTATGGGAGATTGTTTTACTGCATAATTACGTTTATAATAAACTGTTGGGTTAATAAAACAAAAAATCTAATTATTCGTTATCAAAAAAAAATGGTTCATCAATAATAAGAATAGAGACCGAGCACAAGCGTGTAAGCGCGACGGTTGTAGATTCGATTTCTTCTCGGGGGTATGAAATAAAAATTATAATAGAAAAAATATTTACGAATATTTTCATTTCTTCATATATGTACTAGTATAGGCTTATGTAAAACAGGTACAAAGTGTATGTGCAAAAGGCAGACCTGATGGCTGATAGAAAACATCGCGCTGCATTGCGGTCGTCACCTTGAGATAAAAGTTAATAAACTATACATTTATATAGACACATAAATAATTTAAGAATAATAATTGCAATATATTAACATTATTAAACGAGTATTAATTCGACGGTCCCTCGAGAAAGTATCAAAAGTGAACGATTGTAATTTTTTATATTTTTCCTTTTTTTGCACTACAAATGTAGTTTTTGGTTACGAAAACGCTTAAAAACCCATAATTATATATTAACATTTTTTTTAAATAAAAAAAAAACTAATTTTAATTGAAAAGAGCAATTAAAACATTTGCGAATAATCGCACTTTCGATATTTTACCCAGAGACCGTCGAAATACTCGTTTAATGTTAATATTGCAAATAATATTCTGAAACCTAATTTTTAAACTATTTATATATGTCTAAATAAATGTAGGTATATTTCATAAAAAAACACAATTCTACAATATTTACTGTGTTGTAAGTTCAAAAAACTACTGTCCAGGAACGTTTACCTCTAGCGGGCCGCAAATACTTGCGAAGTCAATCGAGAGCTGAATTCCTAATAACATTTGTGCGTTGTCCATGCCAACGGCGATTATACTCGTATTTTAGTTTACAGAACATAACGCTCAGAGAATATTTGTACAAGCGGTTTATTATAAAAACAGTTTGTAATCTAATATGAATGTGTATCTTCCGCCTAGTGCCTTGTGGTTACAAGGATATTGAAATTATTAATATTTACATTTCTTCGCTCTGGAGTTGAGGACAGGCGCTGCGTTTAGTTCCGCTGAATACGAAATGTCTCCAGATTTTGGCGTAGTAACGCATTACTAGCCTCTGCCTACCCTGCTACATGCAGGAAGCTAAAAAAAATATGTAGGTACATATTTTTATTAAAGTTTCACAAGTGTTTGCTACTTTTGTATTGAATAGTTTTCATTTTCATCGATCGAACCCAAGACCAGTCGCGCTTACAATCATACTATATGCCACTGCGCCACTACTGGCCTCACTTACCTCTTCGTTATGAATATACGTACTCTTTAAATTTCAGTGCAAAATTCTGTTTGTTTTCTTTGTGTGTGTCATTTTAACAAAATGTCAGTTCCCATGAAGTGTCACGCTGTCCTTTAAGATAAATTATAACATTTATTGAATAATATTTAATTTGCCAGCGCTTCACTAATGCATATTAATGATGCAGGATTAAATTGAACTGAGCAAATTATTTATTAATGTCAGAGGTATTAGATAATATACTACAGATACAAATTTGAATTTATACTATCAACCCACTTGCGGCTTCGCCCGCTCGATCTATATACAATTATTTGTTTACTAATTTGAATTGCTTTAGAGTTCTCATACCATCTTATAGTCCTCATTTTAAAGACAACATTCATGCAAGGACACAAAAATTTCAGCGAAATTAATAAAATTATTATTTTGTAGCAAATTTGCACAAAATACTTTACATTGATTTAATTTTTATATTCATGAACCGATTTAAATAAAACAAACACTTACAGTTAAGGGAAGTTTTGCGAAAATAAAATAGTGAAAACTGCATTTAAAGAAGTTAAGCCATTTCTGCGATTCAAGCACAAACGCATAAACAAAAACGGACAAAATTTTTAAAACCGTTGGTTTGGGTTCCCCCATCCGCCATGCATGCCCCCTCCAAAAAAATCTCATGTATAAACGATGACAGTATTTATATATATAAAATGGAAAGGTCACTCACTCATCACGAAATCTCAGAATCTACATGTGCTAGGAATCTCAAATTTTGCATAGGAGTTATTTATAGGACGTAGGTGCTCGCTAAGAAAGGAATATGCAATATTCGACTCCTAAGGGGTTGTTTTTGGGGTGGAAAGTTTGTATGAACTAATATAATAATAACTTTGCTACTACAAATGCTATGAGTCTCAAATTTTGCACAGTGGTACTTTTTATGACGTAGGTATTCATGGAGACAGAAATTAATAATAACGAAATAAACGAAATAAACGAAATTAAAAATAAAAGAAATTAAGTTCACACAGGCGAAGCCGCGGGCGGGCCGCTAGTAGTATATATATTCAAATATTCGTATGTATCACGTATTGTACCTTTAATACATCCGCAACAGGTTGTTAATAGAGACCAGAGGACTTTGTGATATACGAGTACATTGTTTCGCTATGGGAGATTGTTTTACTGCATAATTACGTTTAAAATAAACTATTGGGTTAATAAAACAAAAAATCTAATTATTCGTTATCAAAAAAACAAATGGTTCATCAATAATAAGAATAGAGACCGAGCACAAGCGTGTAAGCGCGACGATTGTAGATTCGATTTCTTCTCGGGGGTATGAAATAAAAATTATAATTGAAAAAAATATTTACGAACATTTTCATTTGTTCGCCATGCTAAAAGAGCATAGCGCGGCGCTCAGTGCCGCCATTCAACACGCTCGGAAATTCGGCGGAGAGCGGAAAACGAAGTGTCTTAGTATTTTGTCTTTGGGAGCTTTAAAGTATATTTTAAATGCATTTTCCCAATAGACGCTGTTATCTAAAAGCACCCTAGATTAGTTCCGAGCATTTATCATAGTCCGTAACAACCATTATTTATTGTGTGACATTATCAATGGCCGCACGTGTGCCAGTTATGCAATGTGCGAGTTCCTTATTTATAAATCATTACTAATTCTCCGTGACATTAGCGGAGGAATAAAGTAGAAGTAGAGCAAATGCTATTTTTGCAATAAAAATAAATATAATTATTTATTAATTTATATTTTTGGGGACAGTCGGCGCAAGCATGAGACAACGCGATAGGTTCAATTCCCACTCGAGGAAATGAAATATTTAGTAGTAGCGAAATGTATCGTGGATCTTATAAAACTTTTACATCTTGTATAGGGTAATTAATTTTCGCTTATTTTTCACGTATACAAAGGAAAGAAAGTTCATTGTTATAAAGTTAAGATTGTAGAAACAATGAGCACAGAATTATATCATCTTATACTTTTCTATTTTCTCCATTCAAAATTCAATTTTTATTTTGCCTTGATTCGATAAAAGCTCTAAATACTAAACTAAATAAGCAATATAATAATTTAAAGTAACCTATTCGAAATCAATTACATGTTACAACCGGAGCTATCATCTTTATTGGTTTCGCTAATAAAGTTTGTATTTGTGTGATAGTTTACATCGCCCGCCAGCCTTGCACTGTGGGCGTGGCGAGCGGAGCGCGGCGGGGCATCTCAAGCACCCTATGAAAAAAATGATCCAGTTGATAAGAGACAGCGATTTGTTTATATAAATATGTATGCTATCATAAATCTAGTATGTATGTATTTGCTATTATTAATTTATTTTATTTTTAATTACAGTATATATGTATATGGGATACATATTTTTAGATGTATATGTAGCTATTTATGTATTTGAATCATTGTGTTTTCTTTATTATTAGTATTTTTAATTTCTTATTTATTTTCCTCTCTGTTTTAAAACTGCACTGTAATCTCTTCCCGCTGTTAGACAGTCATATACACTTCCTTTATAAGCCCACCATTGTTAACGAATTTTTCAATTTTGTTTTACTTATATGTCATTTTTTAAGTGCAATACAGTATATATATATATATATATATAGACTTAAAAGTAACAAAATTAACTATATTACCATAATTATTTATTATTTGAGGCGGTCCTGGCGTGGCGGCACATTATTTACGTTTATATTTCCATTTCTTCGCTCTGGTGCCGGCGCAAAGCGCGGCGTTGAGTTCTGCCACTCAACTGCCTCCAAATACGGCAAAAAGTGGGGAACGGAGTGTCTTAACTCTACGTTCCCTCTGCCGACCCCGCTGTGTGCGGGATGCAGCGGGAAGCTGATTTAATTAATTTAATAAATATTTTAAAATTTAGTATTTAAAATATAAATGTGGTGTCGCGGGACACCAGGTAGGAACGANTGTGTGTATGTATGTAAGTATAAATATGTATGTTATTTATGTATACTTATTTATTATCATAAATTTAGTATATATATATTTGCTATTATTAATTTATTTTATTTTTAATTACAGTATATGTGTATATAGGATACATATCTTTAGATGTATATGTAGCTATTTATGTATTTGAATCATTGTGTCTTCTTTATTATTAATATTTTTAATTTCTTATATATTTTGCTATCTGTTTTAAAACTGCACTGTAATCTCTTCCCGCTGTTGGACAGTCATATCCACTTCCTTTATATATTTATTATAAGCCCACCATTGTTAACGAATTTTTCAATTTAGTTTTACTTATATGTAATTTTTTAAGTGCAATAAAGCATATATATTGACTTAAAAGTAATAAAATTAACTATATGACCATAATTATTTATTATTTGAGGCCGTCCTGGCGTGGCGGCACATTATTTACGGTTATATTTCCATTTCTTCGCTCTGGTGCCGATGCAAAGCGCGGCGTTGAGTTCTGCCACTCAACTGCCTCCAAATTCGGCAGAAAGTGGGGAAAGGAGTGTCTTAACTCTAGGTTCCCTCTGCCTACCCTGCCGTGTGCGGGATGCAGCGTTAAGCTGATTTAATTAATTTAATAAATATTTTAGTAATTTAATAAATTGAGTATTTAAAATATAAATGTGGTGTCGTGTGACACCAGATAGGAACGAAGTCCCTTCGGCTAATGTAGAATCGACACAAATTGCAAAAAAAGTCGTGCTCAATTTTATGTAGGATTTCTTGATTTTTCTCTTAAATTTTGCTGATTAGTTTTTATTTAAGTACAAGAAAGTATTTAGGAAATTCAGTATTTTAGGAAATAATAAATTACTTAAAATAAAAAGACAACAATAACACGTCATGCAAAAAAATGATGAGAGAACGAAAAGAAAGAGGGAGAAAGAGAAAGGTATTATACTCGTACACTACTCGTCTGTGTATGCGACTGTGGCGCCCGCGCACGTCTCATTTAACGGTTTCATTCCACGCATTTTTCTTAGGGTTTTACTATCACATTTTTTTCAGTTCGGTCACGCAGCGAAATCCCTATCCCTTCCAAGCCTGCCGTAAGGAAATTCGTTCCAAGAAAAAAACAATTTTACAAAATAAAATAGTAAAATGCTTTAGTTTGGGCCATGGCACTGCTAAGAAGTTCAACAATGCACGCAAGGTGAGGCAACCTGCCGAAAGGGCATATTCAACAGATATAAAACGTGAACATCCCCGAAGACAGTATTCCATCGTCAGAGTTCAAAGTGTAATCGACTATCGAACCTTATCCATTTAAACAATATGTCCAGATTGGTAAGTATCATAGATGTTTAAAAAAGTTTAAATATTTCAATATTGATCATCTTATCATTGAGTTTTAAATGTTTTAATTTAAAATTGCTAAATGGAAGCGAATAAGAATATAGTAAGAATATTTATTAAGACAAAGTACTACAATCTACCATTGTCTACCATGTCTATTCAAGATGCAAAAATAAAAATAGTCCGTTTGACAAAAACAGAGAGTTTTGACATTAGGGTCTCTGCTTACCCTGCTATACTGTATATAAGCGTGTGAAAGTTAAAAAAAAAAATATATATATTTTTAAAATTAAAAAATAATGTTACATATTTGGATATTTCAGATGTTAATCGTAGTATCAATGGCAGCTGTGGTGTGCGGCGCGAGGCTGGAACATTTGGTGCAAGGATATGGCGGAGGCAACAACGTACCTTTCCATTTCGAAAATGTCAACAACGGCGATGGAACCTACCGCTTCAGGTGATATAAGAAATTGCTGTTTATACTCATCGTACATAATATGTTATAGTCGATTAGCAAGGCATATTGAATATGTATGTAAATACCACGGTAATAATAATAAATTTTAAAATTTTGAAGTCGTCGTAGCGCTGCGGTACAAGGGTGTGTGTAACGCGGTTTTGGGTTCGATCCCCACTCGAGGAAGTGAAATATTTATTTACGTTTATATTTCCATTTCATCGCTCTGATGTCGAGGCAAAACGCGTCGTTGAGTGTTGAGTTCTGCTACTTAACACGCAATGCCTCTAGAATTCGGCAGAAAGTGGGGAACAGAGTGTCTTAACTCTACGTTCCCTCTGCCTACCCTGCTGTGTGCGGGCAAAAGTGTTAAGTTAAAAAAAAATTAATTTTAATATATGCTTATTTTGTGGCAATATTAACAATAGTACTTTAAAAAAGAAGCTTATTATATTTTTGTTAAAAAAATCAATTAACCAGTTGGCTTAATATTTCGACAGCTCCTAGGTAAAGTATTGAAAGTGAAAATTTCTTTTATTGCTTTTTTTAACTACTAATAAGAGTAGTTTTTCATTTAATACACATTTAAAAAACGCATAAAGAACTATTTTTTCGAAATTAAAAAAAAAACTCATTAAAATTACCCTTCTTAGTAAATCAAAAGACCAATAAAAATATATGCGATTTTTCACTTTCGATATTTTACCTAGGCACCATGGATTTAAAGCATAAGATTAGACAATATTACAGGTAACGCTTAACTAAAGTATAATTGTGAACCAATAAGCTCATTCCACTTCCTTCAAATTTATATGTATTGATTTTACAGCTTATGTAACCATCGAATATTAATACTAAGTAAAAATTAATACAAGTATTTCTAATGTATTACAGTTATGACACACCAACTGGCATATCTGCGCACGAGAGCGGTGCTCCCCGAGCATCTGGCCCGGAAGGTCTGGCTGTCACCGCAGAAGGAGGGTTTTCCTATCGTGCACCCGATGGTCAACAGATATCCTTGACGTATACTGCTGATGAGAATGGCTTCCATCCTACCGGCTCCCACATCCCCACACCTCCTCCCATCCCAGAAGCAATCCTTCGCTCATTGGAATACAATAGACAGCATCCCTCGTAAGTGCTATAAAATTATAAATTGAAAGCATTTAAAATAGAAAATTGTAGTTGGATGGCTGAAAACAGCGCAGCCTTTTTATAACCATACTGAAAAAAATTAACACGGCTATTCAAAATATTAGAGACTTAAGCCCACAATGGTTGTATTCAGCTTATCATATATCAACTGCGTACGTAAAATTCTTATAACCAACTAATCCATGACAATCAAATTAGTTCCATTTAGCTTTTGACATTCAAAATGGAGAACGGAGTGTCTTAACACTAGGTTCCCTCTGTCTACACTGCTATTGGAGAGACATAACGTAAAACTTATTTATTGATTTTATTTTATTTATTGCAAATATATTAGTATCATTATTAGTACTGACAATAGCATACTAACTACAATATTACGCTATAAAGACGAGCCTTGCCCCAATTTGAATATTTCCATTTTAACGTAACAAATAATATTAGCTTATTAGAAACATTTCCGCATACAAATTGTTACTTACTTAACAGCTTACGGTTGCAATGATTGGATTAAGATGGGTGCCTTTAATTCTACAAATTCGGTTTATTATTTGATAAAATTATCTTACAAAAATATTCTAATGTAGTTTTTATTTTCTCTCTCTTTTTTTCTTTTCTTAAGTTATTTAATTATTATATTTATATGATTTATATTACAATAATCAGGTATCGGAAATTGAGTTTACAATAGATTTATTAACTTAACACTATTGAGACATTTTGTTCCTCACTTAATTATTGAGACATTGCCACAGACACTCCACAGTGTGGAAAGGAAAATTTAATTTAATTTGTCCGATTAGGAATCGACCCACAATCGTCGCGTTTCGGGTCAGACTCAGCCGCGGTGCCGTGACGGCCTTACTTATAGCAATTTTGTAAATAATCTTATCGATTTACTACAAAAACCAATTCCTGTTAATATTATGATTGTATAAATGATACTACTCTAAATACAAGTCTATCCTAATTTTTCAGGAACGAAGGCTCGTACAATGGCCGTCGCAGCTACTACTAAGCTCTGTAACCTCTGGTAGTCTGTACCTCAAGAAGCATGCACTGTGATATCATCATACGTATTGATTTTTTTTATACAGCAAGTAAACTGTGAATAAAGTTAAACAGTATATGATTTTTTTAATTTTGTCTTTGGATATATTTTTTTTATTTAAAAAAAGTAAGTAAAATTGGTATTAATTTTAGTATAAACTAACGTTCATGGCTTCGCCCGCTAGAAATACACAATTATCTATTTACCGATCTGAATCGCTTTCGTGCTTTAATAACACAATCATTGAATAATAGTATCATACATTGAAAATTAAAGTTACAGTCAATTCAATAAAAAAAAGTATTTTGCAGCAATTTTGTAACTAACTTTTTTATTTATGAACCGATTTACATGAAACAAATACTAAATGTTAAGGGAGGTTGGCTAAAATACAACTGAAACTGAAGTTAAATTATAACCAGATTCTGAGATTAGTGGGAACAAACGCACAGACAAACAGACAAAATTTATAAGACGTTAGGTAGACGGTTCCCCTGATGGTTATAATCATCACACCCGTCCAGACCGATCCAGTGCAAGGTTATATATACAACATAGAAACAAACATTATGTTACCTTGATATTTATATTTCGCTAAATTTCTCGAAGCTTTGAAGCGTCCTTATACATTGATATCGCTTATCTTATTCTATTTTATACTATTGTAGTATTAAGATATACAAATTAAAGAGTTGTATTGGTAATTCCTTCAATTCCCGTCCTCCTCTGGGTTCAAAAGGGGATGTAAATGAGATTGCAAATTTATTTCGTCATAAGACTAATAACAATTTGTACTTGAGCCGAAAAATCATATGAACCCTGCGTTGTTTAGGGTTCCGTAACTTTTAGGGAAAAAAGGAACCCTTATAAAATGGCTTTTTTGTCCGTGTGTCTAGGAAAATACGGGAAGTACTAGATTTTTATTACGCGGTGAAAATTAAACAAAATGCAATGTAGTACATACATAAATGCTTGTCGTAAATCGTAAATCCTTTGATTGCGTTGATTTAGAAGTTTGATTTTTTTCTGTGCTTTTAGGGAACTGAAAATTTGATATAAATTAGGCAAATACAATATGTATGCACACGCACCGTTTTTAAGTAAAATCCAAAACTTTATCATAAAATATATAAATTGAAAAGTAAAAATTGAGACGATTTCTTTAAATTTCATATACAAGAGAAAGTTATCTTGGAGATAATTTACTTTTTGTAATGATTTCGCGACAGCACACGAGGGTAAACTGTTAAAATGTAATCGTTCGTAGGCGCATTTACCATACTTTCAATTGTTTACGCAACTTAAATAACGTTTACATTTATTTATGTATTGCACTTTTTAAAAATAATGTATAAAATTTAGCAAATAAAATTTGAAGAGTTCTCTCGATTTTACCAGGATCCCATCATCAAATCATGACACGGTCACCATGGTTCCATAGTCCATGTAAGGTCCCCTTCTATACCCTTTTAAACCAAAAAAGAAACATCCAAATCGATTAAGGCGTCTTCGACTTATCGGTGGACGTACATAAAAAAAATCGACTAATTGCGACCCTCCTTTTTTTGAAAGTCGGTTAAAAAGAGACTTAAAAGAGATAAAATTATTATATTAAAATGTAATAATATAAATATTGTCCGTAATATTACAAATATTTGTAATATTTGTAATATTACGGAGACTGCTTTACAATACATACGAGTACAATAATCTTACCACTCTGACAAGACAAGGCGTGGCATTGAATTCCGCAAACCAAGACACAATGTCTCGAAATCTGGCGGTAAGTTAAAAATGGAATATTTTACATTGGATTCCATCTGCCTATAATGTAGCATAAAAGCATGAAGCTAAAAAATTATAATTTTTAAAATTTGTTAAGTACATATACAAGTATTATCTGAATAAAATGATTTTATATGAATTTAATAAAACAACGATATCGAATTATTCCTCGAGGCCTTAATACAATGATTTCGAAACTTTAACTGTATAAAGATTTTATAGTTCTTGTAAGTAATATTCTATAAAGGTTTTTTTATGAATTTACTTAAAATTGTAATCATATATTTTCACACAATATTAGATATTATAAAAGATAACTATTAATAAAAGATAAACCCATACTCATAAGTAAAGATAATAAATAGATTTTTTGTATAAGAAAGTTAATTGACTTTCTTATGAAGCTGTGGTACATTTGGGACCTATCGGGACTCTAGAAGTTTATTCTGAGCTTAGCGCGTTAGACGCTTATATTTATAATACAAGTTTTTTCGTCAATAAGGTTTAAAATATCGGAGGCTTTAGTTCCAAAAAAAAAGTTTGGAATGTAACAAATTCTTTTACCATTACTTGCAAAATCTGAATCAATCATTTAATTGTGTAAACGAATTTAATTGTTTTTTCTCTAAACGGTGTATCTCACACAAGGCAGAGTAGGTATAGGGAACCTAGCAGAACTCAACGCCGTGCTGTTGCCAAGGCAATACCATTTCACTAGAGTGAGAATCTTGACGCTGCAACCCTTCTATAGCAGAAAAATTTTAAACAACCTATACCTCTCTTTATGTAACAGTTTTTAAGAAATTTCATGTAAGTGGCGGAATTCAACGCCGTGCTCTATTTTGATAACAGAGCAAGGAAACGATAGTATTGAATTTCTTGCTTTCACATTATTTGATTATTATATTTTAAATCAATTATATAAGACTAATATTAGATACCTGTCATCGTCAGTGCCACATCTGGTAGAAACGTTGCCGTCAATACGTTTACCAAACAGCCGTAGTAAGTGGGGAATAAATATTCTAATAACTAATTATTATGTGAAATAGTAAGCGATTAACAAATGAAGATAAATATAGATTTATGAAATATATTGTTTCTTAACAAGGAAATGATTCATTGTAGAACATTATCCAAATTATTTATTTAATTTGTAACATCTCTCTAATGCTATAAAAGGGAATGTAAGTTTTTTTGAAATGCTTTCACGCAAAAACTACTTAACTAATTTTCATGAAACTTTGTACACATGTTCTATACAAAAAAATATATTTATCGGGCGAAGCCACGCTTAAATCTCTATACATATATAAAGACACGAATGCTTTTGTGATTTTGCGGGCGCAGTCGCGTGCGGATCGCTAGTTTTTTAATATTTCCATGACAATGAGGTGGCAGCTAAAAGTAACACCATACTTTGTCCAACTAGACTGCATCTGAATGACTGAATTTTAATTAGACGCTTGAATTAACTTTTTATGCATCTATTTTAATATAACAATTTACATTCAGACACTTTTCAGATCAATTGTCGTTTATTGAATCCATATCCAAGTTTTACTTGCGGTAACTCCCTTAAAAGTAATCATTACACAATTATGTAAATTAGTAGAATCTTAAAAAGTAATTATATCTAAATAATAAAAACAAAAATAGTAATATTTCATTCAATAATATTTATTCACATGCCTTTTTAAATATTTATAATACATTTTAAGCCTTAAATAAATTAATGAGTGCTCGTCTGCTCGTGGTATCACAGTCCTAGAACTCTTGGAGTATTTCGCCGCTTACTCTATTCTTATATAAAAACAATATTGAAATTGATGAGATGACAACGCATGAAACTTATATTTATCGATTATCTATTATTAGCTAAGAAAGCGCGTAGTAATCTAAAAAAATACAACAAAGCCTCGTTAAATTCCATAGGTCCGTATATTGGTCTAAGAAACGACACTGATCCGTACAAAAATAATTCATTTATAAGTTATATTAAAAGAACTTTAGATATTAAATAATAGTTAAAAATTCTCTCCAAAAAAAATAATTCTAATGTTAATAAGAAAAGAGAAAAAATAACAAAAAATAAGGAATGGGTAAGGACTTTTAAGTATCTGTTTGTTTAAGACATTGCATCTGTAAAACTTCGATTCAGTGTCGTATCTTAGTTACGTACATTGTACGTACAAATAAGATCAGTAATGGTAGCCGCCCGCGCCGCCGCCTCCAGATCCGGAGCCCCCGAAACCGCTTCCACCGGATCCAAATCCACCGCTGGAACTTCCGAAATTGCTGCCGCCTGATCCACCATTGTATGAACCCTCACTGTTTTATAATTGGAAAAGAAAAAATTAAGAATATACGAATATCTTATATGATTCATTACATTTCTATATCTTCACTATAATCATAAAGCTAAAGAGTCCGTTTAATCGAACGAGTTCATCTCAGGAACTATTGGTTTGAATTATAAAAATAATTATATCTTATGGAAATGTATTGACAAAACTAAACTATCCTAAGCAAAAGTGTAGACTATCCTAGTCTATATAGGTATTATTACGAGGTAGCTTTGGTCAGCTACGACTAACATTATGTAAGACAGTCTACCGGCTATGTTACATAACAGCCGTGACTAGCCAAAGTTACCTCAGGCACTTAGAATACGTCTACGAAGTGCCTGAGGTAACTTTGGTTATACGAGGCACATATACAGTCATATATGAATTTTAGTTATTTCCATTAAGCCACAGGCGCGAAGCTGATATTTTACCTGAAATTTAGTCTATAATTTATGATGAAAAGAGCATAAATTTAGTTTTATTATGTTTTTCTATGTAGTTTCACTCTTTTTAATAAATCGAACTCAGGACTATGAGCTAAGAAAATGTTTGTTGGCTACTTCCCAAGTCGGAAATCCCACGGAAGGGAGTGGGTCAAGAGCAAAAGATTTTCAATTAATAGTTTTTATGTAACCTAGAAAAGTAAACGGGAACGCCACGAGTTATAATAGTTGCGAAAAGTTTATTTAGTCTCACTTCGCGCACGTCAAGTTAGGAATATTATTATTAAAGTTTTTGTTAAATTTATAAAAGTTGGTCTTTTTCAAATATGAAAATTTCTAACTCTATACTTATATTATTGTAGAAAAATGTTATTTAGAAATGTATTTTAGCTTTAAGCTTTAGCCCGCAAGGCTAGGGCCTGTGGTTTAATGAATTTAGTGTCCATACACTTCGTTCTCCACTCTTACCGAATTCATAATATCGCAATGCAATGTAATAAATACGAGAAACGTGATTAATTTTCGTTTTTATATTACTTAATGAAATATTAAACTTTTTATTTCCTCGAGTAGGACTCGAACCCTCAACCTGTCACGTTTACATCGACACACAGGCACAAGGTACGCTTTTTTAAGCCTACGTTAAGTGGCTTCATAAAAAAAATATTAAAATAAAAAAATCCTTTAAAAAATTTTAAGGTACTTACGATGAAGGATTGCGTCTATTAAATTCGATTGATTGCAAGATAGCTTCGGGGATGGGGGGAGGTGTAGGAAGGTGGGAACCAACGGGATGGAAGCCGTTTTCGTCAGCTGTATAGGTTAGGGAGATTTGTTGGCCGTCTGGAGCGCGGTAGGAGAACGCGCCTTCGGCGGTGACTGCTGGTCCTTCAGGGCCGGGGGCGCGCGGCGCTCCGCTTTCTTGTGCTGATATGCCGTTACCGGTTTCGTAGCTATAATAAAATAAATTGATTTTTTTATTAATACTTAGATAAAGAATATTTTTTTAAAGAATTAACCTTGTAAATACAATTGCGATTGCAGGTTCGATTAGGACTCGAAGAAATGAAGCATTTAATATTTTCATTTCTTCGCTCTAGTGTCGAGGCAAAGCGTGGCGTTCACTTTCGCCACGCAACGAGCAACGCTTCCATAATTCGGTGAAAAGTGGGAAACGGAGTATCTTAATCCGAACGGAGTGTATTAACACTAGATTCCCTCAACCTACCAATACGTTATTATTAATCAGTTTACATTTTAGAATAATTTATAACTTTGAGTATAAGCAACATTACAGCAAAGAAGCGGTAGACCTCATACTGAAACATTCTCTAACATCGCAAGCACTGGGTGCCTAGACTTCCTTAAAGATTAATTACTGTTTGGAAACAAGAACTAATTTTACTTCAAACTGGGTGATAATTATTTAATCAACTACGAAATAATACAATCTAACCGCAGCTTTTGAAGTCTCTGTATGTGACATTTGTTATGAACATACCTACCTACCTATGTAAAGTGTGCCTTTCATATATAATGTATGAACAATAAATATATATTATCAAATAGGTTTTTAATATTTTCCACACTTGGGAAATTCACGGGTTCAAATCCGTTAAACCTAAATATAAGCTAATACTACTGCTTAAAATTACTGAGCGGATTTAGATGAAACTTTAGACAGGATACAGTTTAAGTAAAAAAATTGCTGCGCGCGCTATGGTAGTATGGTAATATACATATGGTACGATTTATTATTAGAAATATGACGACTTTATACTGAAATTAATATGTAATATTATCTTTGAAACTATAAATTAACCATTTAATATAAAAATACATATTAAAAAAATAGTTTAACTGTCTTAAAGCGACGTAAAGATAATTAGGTCAGCTAAATGCTTGGAGCGTGATCGCCTAACAAGCAACAAGCAGAGAGACAATCCCCTACATTTGACTTTCAAATGTTTGAACTACAGCACAATGCCCTATTGTAAACGTTCAACTGTTGCAGAAATTAATATCTTGTTAGGCCCACACTATTGTCTTATACGTGGTAAAAAGCTTCCTAGTCGTTTAGTACTTTGATATTGTATTAGAGTTGAATTAACATAGCTAAGAGGATACTATTTAATTGTTACGAACATTTAATAATTTTAAGACACTAGCGGGTAACCTTAAGGATTGAAGAGGCACTAAATTTAGAAGAAGAAGGCACTATATATTTTTATCTATAACTTACAGTCCTAAAATAAGTGAAGTGAACATTTAATGATCTTAGGAAGGCACTAACGGCGAACCTTCAGGATTGAAGAGGCACCGAAATAAGAAGAAGCAGAAGGCACTTCCCACATATCAGGGTAGGCATAGGGAACTTAGTAGTAAGATACTCAGTTCCTTACACCGATAATATAACAAAATAATAAAACATTTTCACAAGAAAAATTACCTGAATTTGTAAGTGCCGTCGCCGTTGTTTTCATTTTCATATCGGAGTATGGGTATATTTGCTCCGCCGGATCCGCCTCCGAATCCGCTACCGCTACCGCCACCGAAGCCGCTTCCGCCGCCAAAAGATCCTCCGCCAAGTCCTCCGTTACCTCCTCCACCTCCAGCTCCTCCAGATCCCAATCCTCCCAACCCTGCGTTACCTCCGCCAGGCCTCGGCGGTAGGTACTGAGGTTCCAGACGCCCACATGACGCTAAGGCCAATAGCGCTGATATCAAAGTAATCTGACAACGTATAATAATTTTAATTAATTATTATTGATATAATTGAAGAAATTTGAATGTGACTCTTGCACATTAGACGTGTATATAAAATAAATTATATTTTAATAAAGAACTTCTAAGTCGCAAATAAATATAAATATCGAACTATTTACACACTCATTTAAAGTTATTATTACAATTTGAAGCGAAGTTTTGTGGCAGTTTAAGCCATGATACTCCATAATGAGGTGAGGAGCTTAAAAGTTTCAGCATAAGCCACCTACTAAATATATGTAATATGAATAAATGAATCCTATAATCACATATTTTAGTTTAACAACTATAATAAAAAGTTGCAGGAAATTGTTGAAGCTTAAGCTATTTATGGTTACCTTCGAGCATAATACTATCAAGGAAACTTTAGTTTTACAGCTAATTTTCAGCATAAGGTTAGCTGTTAAAAGAATATAGGAAGCATATCTTCTATATATATAAAAGGACTTGTCATCACTGACTGAGGTAAGACGCACGCGTAGAAACGTGAAATTTGGACAGATACTTTCGTAATCTGGACATCCACTAAGGGATTTTGAAAAATTTTAACCCTAAAGGGGTGAAATAGGTGAATCTTTAAATCGCCATCGATTTTTATAAAATTTGGACTCTTAAAAATATTTAATTGAACACATGTTTCGTGGTTTATTTTAATTCATCCCCTAGGGGTGTAAATAAGGAGTTGAAAGTTTGTATGGAAAAATCTTTAAATTGCCACTGATTTTAATAAGATTTGAAATTGAGACTCTTAAAAATATTTCATTGAAGACGTGTTTTATGGTTTATAAGAATTCACCCCTAACGGTGCAAATAAGCATGCGAAGCTGCGCGAGTCCGCTAGTAGATTATAAAGCACTAATATATTTTCTTGACTAGAATAACATAACATAACATAACTAAGAATAGCTCTACTTTAACAAATTTAACTTTTAATCCACTTACCTTTATTTTAAACATATTATTATAATATAGAATGTATTTTGTACGAGCAGGCACTCTTCGTCCAGTTGTTTGTAGAATACTGTTAGCGAAGATGTGCCTCGTTTTATATTGCTCCGGTTTGCCCTTTCGCGGTTGCTTCACCTTGTGCGTGGTATCGGTGGATCCGAGGCTTAGTCTTCCCCTTAGGGCGATCTAGACTATTATATACGGATTTCCTAAATAATAAGAATAACAAGTTTTATATATTTATTTATTTTTTATTTTATTCCGCCACTCAACATGTAATTTCTCCAGAATTTGGCAATAAATGGGAAAGGGAATGTTTTAACACTAAGTGCTTATCTTATCCAGAGTCCTTTTATCTGATACCTCACTTGAAGTAATGGCTTTAATTCCAAATTTTGCCCCCTCCTTAAGGTTATTTTCTTAAGATTTAACCAAAAATGAATAGTTTTCAATTTTTTTCTGAATTAGTATGCCATGCTAGCTGCCAAATTTCATAATTCTACCACAAGGGTGGTGTGGATTCGATTCCCATTCGAGAAAATTAAATATTTATTATTTTCATTTGTCGATCTGGTGGCGAGGCAAAAACGTTGGCGTTGTTAAAACGTTTATTTCAATCTATAAAATAATCAGGTTTCTTTTCAGTATACTACCTATGTAAATATTAATGACATAATTTCCTTCTATAATTTATAGTAGGTGTATAGCGTCGCGTCACTGAAATGCAGCAGGCATTCTTGTGCCATTCCACAAGGGGACCATTACAATGATAATTATCTACCAATATGTCAATTAAATTTATAAGTTCATGGAGATTGTTTATGTAGTAATCTTAATTTTAAAATAATTTTTAATAAAAAAAAATTGAATGGCTATATGGTGTAATAGCCTTAACTAAAGCTATTATTTTTTTAGGTTTAACCTCAAATGTATAGTTTTCAGCTTTTTTCCTGGACTGGTACTATTTGAAGATGCCAAATTTCACAATTCTAGGTAAACCGGTACTCTACGAAAATTGGCGCGTATTTCGACACTAAAAACATCAAAATACGCATACAGACAGACAGACAGATGGATAACAGAGTCATCTTATAAAGGTTCCTTTCTTCCTTAAAAACTACGGAACCCTGAAAATGAGTATTTCATATGATAATAAAAAGGCTGGTAAAATAAAATAAAAATTTTCTTCAAACAAAAATCGTCCATTTTTCGTACCAATTCAAATACTCGTATTTGGTTAGTTGAGTTTCTAACTTTTTCAATAAGTCGCCAAATATCCTGAAGTTAGCTTCTTAATTTAAGTTTATAATTATTGTAGCAATTCGTAACGACATTTTATTCTTTCTTCGTTACATTGTGTTTTACATTTTCTTTCCGATTTAATACAATATAAATTTATGTATTTGCTGAGATATATTTTTTATAGGGACTTGCTTGAGTTTCTTGTTATTTGTTAAAAGCAAGGTAATCGTTGTTGACTGAAAGAATAATAATAAAAAAATGCGTGTCAAAGGTTCCGTAATAATTTCAGGATTGTATATATATATATATATATATATATATATATATATATATATATATATATGTCACGGTAGTATAATTTACAAATGTTTAAGTTTGCGGACGTATGTACTCATTTTGTATGAAATGAACTACAATTATAAATTTGTAATGATTTTTTTATGAAATATCTAAAAATTTACGCTTTTTGTATTTGTTACTCTATTTACACTGCATATTTATTTAATTCTTCGTGCCAAATTTTATAATTGATCACGAATTTCATACAAAATGCAGCAAAAATGATGCATGAACGATTGTATTTTTTGATTGCGTTGACATAGAAGCTTAATTTTTTTTATGCTTCAAGAGACCATAGACATTAATTTTGGATTTGATTCCGTTTTTTTCCTTTAAAGGTACGGAACTATAAAAAAAAAAAATTATGTGTGTTGAAAAGATTTGAAGTAAAAATATATATATATTATAACTATTACATATCCAATAATTACATAAACATTATATAAATCTTATGTCAGTTTTATCACGTACATCCCGTCATTCTTCGCCGATCCTCAATAGTCGGCTATTTAGTGTTGAGTCCAGGTCATAGGTTCTGCCCCCGGGTGGTCATATTCAGAATAGGCTGTGTATATTATACAACATTAAGACATTCGAGCAGTTAGTTTAGAAATATTGACAGTTTAATATAAAACGTGAAAGTTAAGAGTAAAAAGATCTTCAGCTAAGCGATTATTTATTTTTAAAATATGCCAAAATCTTTGGTATATATTGGTAGAGACTTAAAATATAAAGAAAAAAACTTATTTTTTTTAAAAAGTATAAGTTAAAATTGAAGTAAGCTTTCGTTCTAAGCTAAACATTCTGTTAGAAGTAAATGTAAATGACAATAGAATATCAGATATTGGAACAAATGTCACCGCTGAAGTTCACGTCCGTGACCAAACGGATGCTAGCGCACCTCTCGTCATCTCGTTGAGAATTGAAATTGATATAGGAAACTTTGTATATTTATGTTTTAAGAAATAATCTACATATATATATATATATATATATATATATATATATATATATATATATATATATATTTATATATATATATATAGATCCACAGGCTAGTGGCGTAAAGCAGTGACTGTAACGCGACGGTTGTGCGTTCAATCCCCTTCGATACTCGAAATTATTATACACATTTCTATTTCGTTTCTTCGCTCTATGCCTTCTGAATGTGAAGGAAAGTGGGGAACGGAGTATGTTAACACTAGGTTCCTTTATCTAGGTCTTAAGCTTTAGCTTTAGCTCTTTTTACATTAAATGTTTCATTTTTCATTTAAGTAACCGAATATTTTTAGTACATAGTTCATATGATAATTTTTTTAAGTATATATTTATGTAATGAGTAAGACTTAAGCGATATTGTTCTGAACATTCACGACATTCTTGTAAAGCAAAGAATGGCGAAGGACAGCTAAGCTTAATACAATTTTATCATTGCCATTTAAAAGTACTTTTAGTTTATATATAAAGGCAAGTGTATTTTAATTTAATTTAATTTTTAGCATCACGCTATATCCTTAATTTTCTCTTTAAATAAAGTGGACTTAAATAGTTAAAAATACAAAACTTCAAAGAAAGTTCTCCAGATCTAGGGAACTAAAAAAATATGATTTCTAGTTTTTACTATCGACAAGTAAAATTTAATTTTTAATGTGTAACAGAATTTGACCTTTTAAATACACCTGACTTTTTACATTGATCGATACAATAACTTTATTAGCCTTTACAGATTTCTTGCACCACTTCGGCGAAACGCCGATTATTATAGTTAATCTATATATATAAAATTTTATTCTGTTCTGAGTATTAATGTATATATATATATATTTTTTTTAGTATCCATTCACATCGTTTTTTTTTTAATTGTTGGCTTTAATTCTAAAAGTGAAAAAGTATTGCTTAAGGTTTGTTGATCTAAAGCTAATGCTTGTATTAGAAAAAACTTATTTCGTAATTAACAAACATGGTTGAAAAAAAAATACAGTCGAATTGATAACCTCCTTTTCTTACAGAAGTCGGTTAAAAATTACCAACTGCTCACTAAGACAAAAATGTGTGTGAGGAAATGGATATTTTCATGGAAAATGCAGAACATAGTGCCCTAACACTAGGCTACCTCAGCGTAAATATAAAAACAGAAAAAAAAACATACTGTGTAACTATAATAGATAACCAAAGCCAGAGGCAAAGTAAATGGTTAAATATAAATAAGTATCGAACTCGTGTCGACGCCATTCCGTCATGATAGTAATATTTCACGAAACACGATCGCGCGTAAACTCTCTCACGATGAGCTGAGCTTCGAATGTATCGAAGGTAAGGTATTCGATGAGGAGGGCTCATTCCGCTACGTAACTTGGTACTACTTACTAGGAATGCCATATTTGGTAAATATTTATGTGAGATACCGTTGTAACACAGTGGCACACAGTTAATGACAGCTGTGGGTTCTATTTCCATTCGGGGTATTTGTTATTTCATATTTTCATTTTCCTCGCTCTGGTAAGAAGACCAAAGAACTAAATGCCAAGGAAAATGCAATATCTCATAGATTCTTAATACCTTAATGTGAGGTTAGCTGTGCCATATGCGGGATACAGCGTTAAGCTAAAAACTATTAGATGTGCCTTAATTTGATAACTTACTTATATTATAACTTTTGTTCCTTTGTTCTAAAACTTAATACGATATTTATATTAAATAAAAATCCTATTTTCGAAACACATAAGAAACTTTTCTTGGGGATTTCGCGAGGTAAATTTGATTGTTTCGAACAACCCCGCTCTACATAGGGGAAAAAATCAACATATTTTATTCGCTCTACACTTGAATGTCTCTAGTGTATAAGCGGAAATAAATCGAACTACGAACTACTCTGAAATGTTTATAAGAAGCATTTATCAATGCGATGCATGAATGTGTCGTAAAAAAAATTAAATCAGCTGTATCAAGCACACAGCAGGGTAGGCAGAGGGAACATAGTGTTAAGACACTTCGTACCCCACTTTCTACCGAATGCTGGAAGCATTGCGTGTTGGGTGGCAGAACTCAACGCCGCGCTTTGCCTCGACACCAGAGCGATGAAATGGAAATATAAACGTAAATAAATATTTCACTTCTTCGAGTGGGAATGGAACCCACAACCGACGCGTTATAAAGATCAAGCACTAATTTTTAGAAAGATATTTTAGACAAGTTAAAAACTTGTCACATACGACATACCTCTTTTATATCCCAACACGGAACTACGGACTGTACTGTCTGGTGAGTAGCGGGGTAAGCCCTCCATTTATCTATTTATAAACATCAGTTATGAAAATATTTAATTTCCTCCAGTGCGAATCGAACCCACTACCCATTGTGAAACGCTTGAGCCCCTACGCCACGTCTGCCCTCAATACTACGATACAAATGAAACATTAAAAAAATACAATTATTTTAAAAAATCGTTTATCATGCAAATTGTATAAGAGCTGAGCCCTCCATAACTACTCTTTGTCACCAATTTAATCTTTCTAGAAATTGAAAGATTAAAAATGTAATTTTTCATCACTGTAGTCTCGACACAGCAATGAATAAAATATATAAATTACGGTTTAAGGTAAGCGAAAACATTAGACTTTTACTGAAAATGATATCTCACTACAGAATAAACAAATGATAATGGGAATGGTTATGAATTGAAGTAGAAAATTTCACATTGTTTATGTAGATACGAATACTGTATGAAAAGAATAATTGTTAAAATTACAATAGCAATAGTGTACTGTATTCATGTTTCCCAACCGAGCTTAAATATAAAATCATTTATGTTGGAATAGTTATGAGTTAATGTCGTATTTACATTTACAAGTCATTTAGTAAATACAAAAGTCTAGTTGTTTTTTCAAATCAAAAATCGATATTTAACCTATGATATTTAACCTATGGCATTCAGGCAATCAATTAAAAAAAATTTAAAAAAGTCCAAGGAACGAGGTATGTATTTTTTAACATATTTTAATTTCATTTAAATAAATAATAGTGAGTGCAAAATTTACTTTGAAGAGAAATAACTGAAAGAAATTTTTAATAAGTCATTCACAAAATATTATACATATATAACCTATATTGTAAGGTAATTTGTCAAATCTAGATGTCAAATGATACAGATATAAATTATTGGATTATTTATTATCAGGTTACATATAAATATGCTAATACCGACATGCATAATCAAATTATTAGAGCTGGTGAGTTTTTTCAAGGATATCGGTGAACATACCTTGTTGATACTACATCAATATGCAATTTCAATCAACTTCGCGTTGTATCCCGCATACAGCAGGGTAGGCAGAGAGAACCTAGTGTTAAGACACTCACGTTCCGCCGAATGCTGGAGTCGGAGTGAGTGGCGGAACTCAACGATGTGCTTTGCCTCGACGCTAGAGTGAAGAAATGAAAATATACAATTAAATAAATATTGACTCTCCTCAAGAAGGGTGGAACCCAAGACTAGTCGCGTTTACAATCACACTTTGTGCCCCTGCGGCACTACTGGCCTCGATTACGTTATATAATAACCAGAAAATAATCATTATCTATTTCAATTTAAAACGACACACATTCTGGAATTTCTAATTATCATACATCCATCGATAAATGTATGACATGAACCCTAGAAATTGCATCATATAAGCAATATTTTGTTTAGTTTCCCGCTGTATCCTGAACATAGCGGGATAGGCTGAGGGAATCTTATATTAAGACACTTCGTTCCCATTAACTGTAAAAAATATAAACATATGCTAATAAAAAGTATAAAATTGCAATATAGAGAAATTTGCAGCCACTCCTCTCGGAAACAGTCCAAGAACTAAGGTTAAATTTTGCAGTTTCTTTACCTACCTGATAAAAATATTGTTTAACAGAAATATACTAATTATATAATTTCTGACTGTTTATATTTTAACAAATATTTTAGCAAATAACTATCGATTACCATAAAATATGATATTGCTTGAATTACTATTATATTAATGTGATAGTGGGGAATGGAGTGTCTTAACACTAAATTCCCTCTGCCCACCCTGTGGGATACAGCATAAAGCTGATAATTTTTTTTGAAGTTCATAATATTTATAAATAATGTTATGTATTCTAGACATTAGCAGTGGCCTGCCTGACCCTCCATCATTACAGTTACGATTTAACTGATATTCCTACGTTGATATTGTGTTCGGGAACGTTTGTCGGGTACGTCGTGGTGCTCTCAGGAGAAATTATAGGTAAATCAAAACTAAATTTTATCTTAATTTGTATTGATATTATCAAAATACAATGGGGTACAATGGAGGCCACTCATGGCGCAGAGATACAAGCGTGCGACTGTAAACGAGATAGATTTTGGGTTCGATTCCTACTCGAGGAGATGACATAATCAATACTTTCATATCCTCGCTCTGCTAACGAGGAAAAGCGTTTACTTCCACCAATGCCTCTAGAATTCAACGAAAAGTGGGGAACGGAATGGTCTTAGTGGGAACAAGTGCTTAACGCTAGGTTTCCAGGTTCCCCCTACCATAGTACGGGTGGGATACAGTGTGAAGCTAGACAAATGTCAAAATAACAACATTCAACCGACCTTTAAGCTTAAAAAAGGTTTTGGTTAAATTTGTTTGCCTCAAATATCCAAACATTTAGTAAGGAAAATATTTACAGAATATTTTAATCGTCAAAGGTTATTCTCAAACGTAAGAATGCTCTGAATGAAATAGTAGACAATTTGGTTCCCTAGTGGTAATAAAGAAAGAGTTTCTTTTGTGTTATACATTTTGTACGAGACGTTTAACTCAATGTCTGTAAATACAAGTGTAACCACTAAAAGTAATGTATGGAATATTTTATGCTAGGTTTCTTTAGTTATTTTCGTATCTTTAAATTCATATGAAACCAGTTGAAGCGGAGGGGTACAAAAGTGCAAAACGCGACAATTTGTAGATTCGATTCCCGTTGGAGGAAATGAAATAGTTAATATTTTCATTTGTTTGCTCTGGTGACGAGGCAAAGTGTGGCGTTGACTTCCGCCATCTAACACGCAATACCTCCAAAACTCAGGGGAAAGTGAGGAACCGAAGTTCCTTAATGGGAATGGAGTTAGATTCTTAGATTCCCTTTGCCTATCCAGCTATATGCGGAACTCAGCGTGACGCTTAGGTCAATAATGGAAAATATATTATTTTAAATTTACTTTTAATTGACTGATATTTATATATGTAAATTTGCATTTATACTTTATAGATGTTGTGACGTCTACCTATTAAAGTCGACTAAAGTATTATAGCGTATAATCTAATTTTTAATCTTCTATAGTACTGTACTTACTAATAAGAAATAGTGAAATATATAAACAAATAGCAAAACATAAGTAAATAAAGAAAAGGCCAGACATGGCCCAGGCGCATAAGTGTGTGATTATAAACACGATTGGTCGTGAGTTCGATCCCCACTTGAGGTACTGATATATTAAAATTTATATTTTCCCTCTGGTGTCGAGACAAAGTGCGGCGTTGGTAATGTGCCTTCAGAATTCGGCGGAAAATGGGCAACGGAGTGTCTTAATGGGGAGCGGAGTGACTGATTCCTCTGTCTACCCTGCGATTGGAACTTAAAGCTGATTTAGTTTGTAAAGTATTTTTTTAAAGTAAATAAATAATATAATTTTTAGGTGAAATGCTTTTCGCACCTTTAGATCTTGTGCAAGATATATATTTCGGAATTATCGGCGTTGGTTTAAACGCAGTGAGCGGCGGCTTGATAATATCAGCTAGAACAAAACCTTCTCTATACCGTCTTACAGGA
This sequence comes from Heliconius nattereri, assembly GCA_013403645.1. Classification (NCBI taxonomy): domain Eukaryota; kingdom Metazoa; phylum Arthropoda; class Insecta; order Lepidoptera; family Nymphalidae; genus Heliconius; species Heliconius nattereri. The sequence continues at coordinate 4,332,864 of JAAIXI010000245.1, read as the reverse complement.
GACCACACTGCCGCACTCATAGTGGGATCCTTAGCTATCCTGAATGCTTTGGTGATGTTCTTCGATCTGAGCCTCGCGTACTTGGATAGTGAGCAATTTGATGATGAAACTAGCGTGAACTAGTAGATATATACGGTGTGTCATACCTGCTAAAGTATAAATGCAATGTTTCTTTTAATTGTCTATTTATGAAAATATTTGTTTTATTAAAATTATGGAAAGTTAACGTCTTTTGTTTTTTTAATAAAATGCTCATTGATTAAAGTTATTATATACTATGTAAAAATTTTAAAAAATTGAATAAAGCTTCACGCTGTATTCCGCCTACCGCAGGATAGGCAGAAAGAACCTAATGTTGAGACACATCGTCTCCCAGTTTCCGCCGAATCTTTCCAGGTACATGCCAGAGCGAATAAATAAAATTATTAGGAAATCATAATTTATTCCATCGAGTGAGTGAGTGAGGAGATTGAACCCACGACCGTCGCGATACACCCACACTCTTGAACCCCTGCTCCACGAAGGCCTCTATATAAAATATATTTATATCAATAACTGTTTAAAACCATATTTTTTTAAAAAACCAGTCCTCACCAGTAGCTTTAGAAATTGCATCCACATTATTAACAAGGTTAACAATACAAACAAAAATATGAATATTTTTGTACACAATTAACTTTAACATCTTATTAGCATTGAAAAAACTGGTTGATAAAATTGGAATCGTCCTAAGAAAGTGTCCATTTCCAAGGTGAGACAGTATCGGCGGCGGCGGACGCGTACGTGGACGCCTGGTGGTCGGCGACCGGGGCTGCCTTGTATGGTGCCTGCGGTACCCTCACTTTGAACCACTGGCGCGATGTACCCGATTGTCCCCGGAAAGAAAACGCTCGGGCTAGTGCCGTTTGTGCCCTGGCCGCTACTGCGATATTTCTAATAGATGCCTTACTAGCCCTTTGTTCTGCTCACAGCGATGAAGATAGCGTACGATCTAAGTCTTCTAAGCGATGTAATATGTAGTTTTTTTTGGTTTTGCATTGCAAATGTCTGTTCATTGATTTGGATTTAATAACTTTTTCGTAAATGCTATATTTATGTATTATGAATAAAATTTATATAGGTATACTATTTTTTTAATTTATTTTCCGTAATAATTCCATCTGGTAATAATTATATTATAAGATAATTTACAAAAAAAAAGGTTCCACATTATACTATACACATATTTCAACTGGATAATAAAAAAGAGATTCCTAGAAACCTAGAATACAGAAGACATCAGAGGAGAGATTTATATTTTTATTTGTGTCTTAATTATTTTTATTTATAAGAGTCCAATTTTTCTTTGTTAGGTCATACAAATTAGTATATGGTTTCAAAAACGTTAAATTATTTTGTTCGAAGACATTTATATGTATTTACTTATGTTTATATATTATATATGATCTAAAGTAGCTCTACGTAGATATAGGAAGCTCGTTCGACCATGATTAATACGTACTTCAGACGAATGTGGTGTTCTTAGAATATCAATTCGTTAACCGCAATCTCTAATAAACCGCAAGGCCTAAAGCTTTATGTGATTCATTTCAATAATTTATTAGGAATAATCGAAGGTGAGGTGAGGAAAACAGTTTCTAATAGAATATATTTCCATATAAAAGATTTAAAGAAAGAAAAGAAAAAGATAAATAAAAGTTTATTTACCAACGCTTTTTTATGATTTTATGACTATTAGTTGGTGTACTGTAAGAAGAAATCTCTGATTCACTTACGTGGGCTTACACACAAAATTTACGAAACATATTTCTTCTAAAACATTTAGTGCGTGAGATTAAGAGGCCAATAAATTAGGCAAAATATAACCTAAAAAAGTAACTTATAAACATTGTAATGTAACGCCATCTATGTTCACAAGGTAGTACTATATGTAACATAAGAGGCAGTGGTAGCACGACATAGAGTTTTATGAAAATACCACAAGAGGGAAGTGCCTTAGAATTAATTCATTTAATAAACATTTTTTAAATATTTTTTTCTTTCCTTAACAAAGTCAACAGTCTACATTCTATAGACTTTTGTATTGAAGTATTTTTTTAAAATTTAAATGGAAATAATAATTTATAAGTTGTTAATTATTTTTATTAAGCTCATATTTCAAATCTTATTATATTTTTATTTTTTAATATTTTTATTCGTACATTTTAGTCGCAGATTTGTAGGTAAAGCGTCATTATAACGTTCATACTTCAAATACCATGTTAATTGTGTGTTAATTAAAAGTAACATCTTAGTTTGTGGGTTGTACATGTTCGATAAAAACAAAGGACAAATCATTTAGTGAATTACGTAAGACTGTGACATAATTCCAAATTCTCAGGCTTGTTAATAAGAGGATAAAATAAGAATAGATATATATTTAAATAAATTATTGAAGACATAAAATATTTTGGACTTTCTTTTTCTAAGAAAGCACCATAATTGTTACAACTTGAAAAACTTTATTTACATTGTATTTGTACTTTCTGTGTGTCTTAAAATATTTTATAAATTTATATCCGATTAAATCTGCTAGATATCTTTTTATCATTAATATTTCAAATATAAGTAATATTTTTAAGGCCCATCGTAGCGCAGTGGCACAAGCGTGTCTGTTAACTTACCAGGTTCTATTCCCACATTTAATATTGGTGTCGAGGCAAGGGCGGTGTTGGTTTCCGCCAATAAACTCGCAATGTTCAACGCCTAGTGTTGTCCATCGGTATATGGGATACAGCCTGAAGCTAAAAAAAAATACCAAAAGAATGCAAAGCAATGTTGTTTTATAATAAATTTCTTTATAATAACTTCACGCTGCACACAGCAGGGTAGGCAGAGGGAGGCCAATGTTAAGACACTCCGTTCCCCACTTTCTGCCGAATCTTGAGGTATTGCGTGTTGAGTGGCAGAACTCTACGCCGCGTTTTCCCTCGACACCAGAGCGAAGAAATGGAAATATAAACGTAAATAAATATTTCTCTTCCTCGAGTGGGGATCGAACCCACGACCGTCGCTTTACAGTCACACCTACGGCGGACGAGACGGCTTTAAAATGTTATCAAGCAGGTGAAATGACGAATACTGATTACTGAGTAATTTAAATATTTTATTTATTTATTCATCTACCAACTATGGAAGAACATACGAGTACTAGCATGTTATCATTTTTGAATATGTATTAATGTGAACTGCTTAGTCATATTTATTTCTGTCTGACAACGTAATTGTGAAATCCTTGTTATATTTTTTTTTTCGAATTTCTTTACAAAAAATTTATATGAGATTATTCTCGTTTTATATTTAGTTTAATTACTTATATGGTTTTAAATTTTAAATCGATCTTATTATTATTATTATTTTCTTTATAAAATATCTGTTTGTAATTTGATAATAAGCCATTGCACATGTGCACTAAGTGTGATTGTAAGCGCGTCACTTTGTGGTTTCGATTCCCGCTCGAGGATATGAAATATTTAATATCTCCATTTTCTTCGCTCTGGTTACGAGACGAAGTGCGGCGTTGAGTTGCGCCACTCAACACACAATGCCTTAGAATTCGGCAGAAAATGGACAAGGGAGTGTCTTAACACTAGGTTTCCTCTGCCTTCTCTGCGTGTAGTACGGGATACAGCGTGACCCCAAAAGAAAAGAAAACAAAGATTTGTAATCAGAATTTTTTTATGTTAAGTATAACATAAACCGAGAGTTCCTCGATTCTCAGGTCGGTGATGTCATGGACGTATATAGGGGTAACTGCTTCCCGTAGTGTGACCATCAGATTTTGGTTGTGCGCCAGTCTCTTCTAGTTCAAGGTCAATCTTGTTTATGCTGTCGATAAATTATGTTTTAGAGAAATCCCTGTCGTTTTCTCTTTTATGGGCTTGGAAAAGAAAGCGATCTTTCTAATTATCCGATCGACTAATACATAAATTACTTAATTTAATTAATTGTTGGGCATACACACATAATTATTAATTTTAGATAACTCAAAATGGATTAAAAATTACACAAAAAATGCACATATTACAAATATGACGAATAAGTAAACACATTTCTTTGCAACACGAATAACTGAAGCTAAATAGACCAAAATATAATTTTTACTTTTTTATCAGCTTCGCGCTATATCCCGCACACAGCAGAGTAGCTATGAGACTATGTTTACCATTTTCCGTCGAATTCTGGAGCTATTGCGTGTTGAGTGATGGAGCCCAACGCCGCGCTTTGCCTTGACACCAGAGTGAAGAAATGAAAATATAATCATTTCCTCAAATGGGGATCGAACCCACAACTAGTCGTGTTTACAGACTTGTGCCCCTATCTGACGATTCGCCTGATGTATCTAAATTTAGATAAATAATTACAATAATCGACTATTGCATTAATTTATTGTACTTTTATTAAGTACTTTAAATACAATTTACTTATAAATACTTATTCAATTTCTCAATATCAAACTTTGTTCTGCATTGGATAAAAATGGTCACACTACATATGATGTCATCACCATTCAGCGTCGGGCGTGGGGCGTATGTATCGTATACTACAGTTTACTAGTGCAGCAGTGTACGCTCTAACGCCTCCACGTCGCCAGTGTAAAGTTCTCTTACAAAAACTTAAAAATGGCAGTAAGCCGGCTTTCTATCATCAAATTTTTGGAACTCGTAAGTAATTTGTATATATTTTATTGATATAAAAAGAAATTGTTTCAAATTATTCATTTATAAGAGAGTATATAGGAATTGAGATTTGAGTTGTGTTGCTTGTGCTGTTTATTATGATTTTAAACGTACACATTTGTTTATATTTACATTATTGTATGTTTTTGAGATTAAGCTTATTATTGTGGTTAGATACCAGAATACGGCGGAAAGTGAGGAGTGGAGTGTTTTAGCATTAAGCTCCATCTACCTACCCTGCTTCTTGCGGGATACAGCGTAAAGCTGAAAAAAGTCGTTATTATAATTCTAAAAATTTTCTGGCACTTGTATATAATACTTTATTGAAGCCTCACGCAAGTGACTCATGTCATGGGTCATTGTTTTCTTATTCGTGATTATAATTGTTTCAAATAAAATATTAGTAAGCGTTTTAAATAGAAGTTTCTGATCGAAACACTAGCGTGCGGTACAAAATTAAAGTAAATTTTTAAAGTTTTATAAAGCTATACGCTACTAAATACTATCAGAGATAACATAATTTACTTTTAAATTGCATTAAATTATATTAGTTTCATAATGTAGAGAAAACTACCTCAAAAGGTTCCTAACCTCAAAAGGTACAAGCGGAACCCTTATAGGATTACTTTATCGTACGTCTGTCCGTCTGTCTAGACCATTTATCTCGAGGTCTCAGGATCCATGGTCTCTTGATACAGGAAAAATCGAACTTAAGTCAACGGAATCAAAAGATATGACCATTTATGGATTTTGCTGCGTTTTGCATGAAGTTCGCCGCGTTAACATAATCTATAGGATACTTTCCGTGGACCTACAGTTAGTTAAAAAATTCGAAAAGTGAATATTTTTAGGTACCTATTTCATAGATAGAAATAATTTCAAGCAATATTTGTTAGTGGGAAGTAATTTTTTAAAATTATATTTAACCTTAACCTACAATCCTGAAAGTGTTACGAGAGCCTCGGTGGGCGAGTCCGATTTATATTTAACCGGTTTTTTTTATTATTTAAAGCCTTAAAATCAGACCTTAAAAAAATATGATAAAGTACCATAATTACTGGTACAAAATTAATTAATAATTTTTATTTACGACTGTGAAATTTATTTTCTATGAGAACTAAATGGGCTTTGATTTACAATACATTCGATGAGTCATAGCCATCCTGAAGTTAGTTGCAGAAGGCTGGGCAGCCTGCATTGTGGGATTTTTTATTTCTTTTGTTTATTTTCTTTCCGCCAGCCAGGCAGCCTAACTTCACGGCGGTCTAGCCTTGACAAACGTCCTGTAACTGATAATATTAAGTTTATATTACAGTAGAAGTTTCAAAGTATTGCATTATTTATACTAATTAAAAAAAATATATTATGGATATACAAGTAGTACATATATAGATAATAATTGTAACGATATATAACACTTAATGTTTGACATTAATAGAGTTTTAATGTTTCAAGGAAAATCTGTCAATATAACAAAGATTAGTAAGTACTTTGTTTATTCTCGGATTTCACAAGCGACGCACTCTTATCCGTGATATCATCATCGAGGCTATTTGTGGACGAAATTGGGTCGTAAAATCTTCCTGTATTTTTACGTTTCTCTCAAATAATTGTCTATTTATATATTTCTTATTTCTGTATTTATTTGATGAATACATCAAAAAGGATCTAATATAAAAAAATACAGTCGAATTGACAACCTCCTTTTCTTACAGAAGTCGGTTAAAAATATATATTATTCTCTTTATTTATTACAGACATAATGAAATTATAAATTTAAAAAAAATCTGCTTCATGCTGTATCCCGCACACAGCAGGGTAGACAGAGGGAACCTAGTGTTAAGACACCCCGTTCCCCACTTTCTGCCGAATTCTGGAGGCATTGCGTGTTGAGGGGCAGAACTCAACGCCGCGCTTTGCCTCGACACCAGAGCGAAGAAATGAAAGTAGTAATAAATAACATTTTGTATTCTAAAATGTACTGTTATTCACAATGAAACATTTTAATAGTTTAAAAAACTAAAAACACGCTTTTTCAACGGAACACATCAATAGGACGAATGTAATGAGCACAAACTCGATGTTAACTAGTAGGCAGTCCAAGGTACCATAAGTCACCTTCCAATTCCATCATCAGACCAGCTCGATGGTACTATAATATTTTATTGTCATCTAATCTACATATAATCTTCAAGTTTCATGATTATACAACAATTAGAAGTGTGTGTAATTCAAATCTTAGAATTTATTACATAGTTACTTGGTTAGCCACAGCTTGACCCAATAAAAGTGTTTTAAAAAGAAAATGTATTTTTCATAGAAAATTAAATTTAAACAATCAATTCTATACTTATCATATAAATTACAATCTATTTTTACCAAATATTTAATGTATTTTGTAAAAAGCAGTCGTTGTGCACAAAGTGTGACTTTAAACGCGAAAGGTGTGGATTCAATTTCCGCTCGAGGAAAATGAAATATTTAATATTTCCATTTCTTCGCTCTGATATCCAGGCAAAGTGCGTCGTTGGGTTCCGCTATGCAACACGCAATGCCTTTAGAATCGGGCGGAAAATAGGCAAAGGAGTGTCTTAACACCAGGTTCCCTCTGCCTTGCCTGCAGTGTGCGAAATACAGGTGACGGTAAAAAAAATCGATCGATTTATAGCCAAGCTTACAACGTGAGGATTGTCTTGGGTGTGGCATCAAGGTAACTTTAAAGACTTGTCGTAGCAAAGGAATTTACTGATAAGGTTTCACTTATAAAAAATTTGGTCAAAAATATAATTAATTAGTAAATATCTTGCATGTTTATTTTGATATAATGTTCTTTTTTTTAGTTCGTTTTCTTATATGGTATAAGAAAAATACATTTTTAATGATATTTTTATGACTCTAACCTTAATACGTTATAAATGTTCACATACCTAATTACCTACTTTTATTTTAATTTGTTAGGTAATCATTATATTACAAAACAAGATGTAAGAAAGACTCTACGTGTGACTAAACGCGACTGGTTGTGCGATCGATTCCCCTCGAGGAAATTAAATATTTTATATTTTAATTTCCTCGCTCTGATAACGACGTTGAGTTCCGCCAACCAAGCAACGCCTCCAGAATTCCACGGAAAGACGTGAACGGAAATATCTTAATGGGAACGGAGTGTCTTTACACTGGATTCTCAAGTTCCATCTGCCTTACACTGCTATGTGGGTGGCAGCATGAAATTAGAAAAAAATCCTTATTAATATGGTAATTTAAAACATACAACACGAATGGAGATATTATTAAACATGTATAATATTATTTTCTTTCCAGGAAAGGTCTAGTTTAAATAAAATATCTATAATGTCAATATAGCTTGGACTAATAGGTACCTGTACTTACCATACAAAGTATTATTATGGTAATTAAAATACTAAACGAGCGAGATGTCTTCGCATCATGGTCATCGGAAGCTTACGTCCACGTGACCTTCATTTTATTATCTGAATATCACTATTTATGTAAATTGGTAAGGCCAGATGTGGCGCAGGGCACAGGCGTGTGTCCCTGTGTGGCTGTCAACGCGACTGGTTCGATTTCCACCTGAGGAATTGAAATATTGTAGTGCCTCCAGAATTGGGCGGACAGGGGGAACGGAGTGTCTTAACTCTAAACACTAGGTTTTCTCTGTCTTTTCTGTTATTGACGGGATACAATTTGAAGCTGTATATTAGGGTTTAATTACAGTTATAGTATTTAGTGTAAAATTAACAATAAAACATATTTAAGCAGCATACTAAGTACTATCGCTATAAAAAGGGCCTCGTGTCCGTTGTGGATTCTTGGAGATAGAAATAATTTTTAACTTTTCATACTTGTAATTTTCGATTCCATATTCCCGCTCTGGCAAATAGAGACAAAGCGCGGCGTTGAGCTCCACCACCCAATGCAACGTATATAAATGTTGACAATAAATTGTTGTCTCAATAAGTATGTACTATAAAACTTTAAAAAATATAAAGCAAATATCAAACTTAAATATAGTATGACCTAATTGATTATTTTGATTATTTGAACGACATGTTACTCAATATTTTTCAATACAAATTATACTTAACGTGATTCACAACAACGTGAAATCAATGTCCCCGCTCCCCCCATATTTATTACAATTGTAAACATTTAATATGACTAAACAAAGGAAATAAAATACAATACCTAAAGCGCGTTCATTCATTGAAAATACAATACATAGAATGTTACTCAATACGCAATATATTGAGATCTCAGCGGAAAGTGGGAAAAAATAATTGGAACGGAGTGTTTTTACACTAGGTTAAAAACCTGCGTGTGCATTACTTCTATTTATAAAGATCTATTTTGTTAAAAATAAATTGTACCGATAGCATTATTTCTTTAGTTTAATGAAAATACAGTAAATCTGAATAATAACAGAGTTAGAATTAGAATATATTTTAACTATAGACGAAGTATAACAAAAATTACACGCCTAACATTACTTAAATATTTAGGTATACCCTCCACTCGCCAATTACGTATATATATTAATTAAAATAATAATATTTTTGAAGTATTATTTTGGCTAAAATTTTAAAATAAAAAAAATATCCAAGGCAAAAATATCAACATAAATCAAATACTTCATATATTTTGAACTAGATACATTCTGGTTGGATATGTTGAATACAATATTCCTCTACAATGTAATAGTACCAATGTGGCAAGGTCCTCAACCACGATAACCTCGTATAATCGCGACCTGCATTTCAAACTTAGCCGTATAATGACATCATGCTGGAGGACCTTCAAGCTTACATTTAGTTACGTCACCACGCCTATGTACATCAGCTAATATAGCGAAATTATGTCAGAGTCTGTCATTTATTTATTGAACATTAAGTCTTTTATTTTTTTTAATTACGTTATTTAAGTTAATATCAGCTTAGTATCCTAAAAGTTAACGAAGGTTTGAGGTTCGAGTTCCTGGTGCAGGCAGCCACCATAAACGCGACAGGTTGTAGATTCGATTCTCGCTCGAGTAAATTAATTATTTCATACTTTAATTTCCACGCTCTAATAACACAATGCCTCAAGCAACTCTTACACATTAAACCTTAGTGTGTCCATTTTTAAGCAATTTAATTTTGTTTATATTAGTACTTACTAACTTCTTAATCTTAAAATCTATATTTATAATTATTTTATCGATTTCAGGCTCTCACATGCTCGTGTGTGGCGATCCACTACCACAGCTACAATGGAGATAAGAACATCGACATGCTGGTCACCGGCACCTTCATCGGGTACCTCATCCTATTCGCTGGTGCCGCCGCAGGTGAAACTTAGTTTACGCTTACTCTTTTAATAGTATATCCAGTGTTAAGACATTTCGTGGTTCACATTCCGTCCAATTTCGAAAATTTCGAAATTATAAGTAGAAAGTGAAGGAGAGCAGAGAGATAAAGTGAAAATAACGTAAGTCGTAACTTAAAAGGAATGGAATGTCCGAAAACTAGTTTACCGGGTTTGCAGGGTACACTTCCATGTGCAGGATGCAGCGTGTTTAGTTTAAAAAAAAAATCTTAAATAAACAGTATATGCTAAACCCTGCAGGATGTGATATAAAAAAAGGTTTTATTTAAAAACATTTTCTTATTCCAGGATATATAATGCAGACACCTACTCACAAGCGCATCGACATATTCTACTCTCTGATAGGAGTTGCTCTTTTCACAGCCAGTGGAGCTGTTCTGATCGACAAGTAAGAATATTAAAGATACCTTTTCTTATAGCTTCACATTGTAGCCCGCACTTAGCAGGATAGTCAGAGGGAACTATTCTTTACTTGCCGCCGAATTCTTGAGTCATTGCATGTTGAGTGGCGAAACTCAACGCTGCGTTTTGTCTCGTTACTAGAGGGAAAAAATGAAAATAAAATATAATTCAAGCCACAATCTGTCACGTTTACAGTTTTTCGCACCATGGCCTTGTCAATGATATTTCATCGTTGATATTATTATAATAATTATCATATGTACAGTATATACTATAAACACTATAAAATTTTGTTCTTGATTTTGCATATTTTTTAAAATATAATAATATATTTTTTATATTTGCAGCTTCCAGAACTCTTCGAAGTCCGATTTCAGGGACAAGAACTTGGCAAAAGCTTCTTTGTCTATCATCAATGGAGCCATACTGTTGGTAGACGCGGTGTTAACACAACGAGGCGGTTAAAACAGATACAAGAACGTCCATTTTAGACATATAAACCTCCGAATGCTCTACCAATCTATATTTTAAACGGTTTCTTGTTCATATTTCAAGTTATAAGTAAACACTTAGTTCTGTTAATAATTAAATTAAACTCTTAGTTCTGTTAAATTTCAAGAAAATATTAATTCTATGTGTTTACTTTATGGTTCTGTTAAATATTCACACAGAATTGGTGATTATTTATAATTAGATATACATTTTAATTAAATTTGTTATTTTAAAATATCTTTCAACAAAGTAAAATATTTAAACAGTTCTCATACTAAACTGCAAATTGAAAAACAAAATATTTTTATATAAGTAAGTAAAGTGTATTTGTAACCTTTTTGACACATATTCTTATATATAGAATAAGTACAGTAGACGAGACAGAATAGAATTGCTTAAGTTCAAAATTAATCTGTAATATTGTAAACAACTTTTTAAATTTTAAAATAATATAGGACCTTTTTAAAATTCTACAAAAATGTGACAAACACTTCAAATTTAAAATGAAAGAATATGGAATAATCTGCGAGAGTGCATAACATATTACTCAAGAACAAGAAATGCTGTTTCGTTCTATTTTAAGACTAATATGATTTTATATTAAAAAAATAAGGGATATTTAACAAAAGAAAGGTAATTTAGATTTTTATTAAAAGACTTTTGTTTTTATTGCTGTTAATTTTCTGTCATAAAACCTTAATAAAAACATTTTATAATAATTTTATAATAAGATGAAGTATATATGCTTTGCAATGTTAAACATTTTGTATGGTGTATCAGCTTTAAGTGTATAGGAATTAAGAATAATCTATATTTATATTTAAATAAGAAAATACCCCTTATCGCATCTTTAGTATAGCAAAACTTGCTTGCTTGTACTGAATTTTAAAATACTGTTTCCAATTCGTCCAATATTTAAAGTTATTTAAGTTTATTTTTTATATGGACTCCAAGTATATTAGTTTGTTAATAATTTATTAATATATAAAATAATTATGTGTATAATTTTAAAAAAATGTTTTGTTTATAACATTTCTAAAAGTTTTCTTATTATAATATTTGAATTAATAGCAGTTGTTATTGGAAATACGTGTATGCTGAAAAAATATGATTCTTTTAATTTTTTTTTATACAATATACATACGCACAGAGATTTTTCTATATTTAAAATAGTCGTAAGCATCACTTTGCATTTTTATATAATGACCTCCAATTTTTGACCTGTTTTAATAAAGTTAATTTATTTTTAATGCTTTTTTACTCGTCGTAAATTCTTTTTTCTATATTAATTATCCACTGTAAAACGTCAAAAAATAAATAAAATACCCATGCTGGCACTGATTCCGGCATCAGTATATAGCAGGGCAAGGGAAGAGACACTAGTGTTAAAATACTCTGTTCCCCACTTCTTTCCGAATACCTCGAAATTTCAGAGTTGAGCATTACGTGTTGAGTGGCGGAATTCAACGCCGCAATTTACCTCTACACTGGAAATTAAAATATCAAATTTTCCTTTCATCGAGTTCCCATTCGACGAAAGGAAATATGGAGCCCTCAACCTGTCGCGTTTACAGTCACAAGCTTGTCGCCCTTTAAGTATACTTGTACACCTATTAACGAACCAGAATTGTTTTAAAGGGAACGAAATGTCTTAACTGTCTTAATTTAAGTCTTTAAAAGTGGCGTGTCCATATAGCTGCAAATCATCAGCGTAAAGATGGTATTGACAAGATATGATGTTGGAAATTTCATTTATAAGAATAGAAAAGAGCAGAGGAGAGAGTACCAACGCCGCCCTGAGGTACACCAGTTACCGAACCAGATCTCTGACAGACTCTCAGACTCTGATTAGGCATCAGAGCTAAGCTACCCGGTTCAATCTTTGCTTGCGACTTCGGAGATAAGAACGCAACTATTCACTATTATTGGCAGCAGGAGATATGTTAAGTAAAGAAAGGATACCAGGTAACACATCGAAATGCACAGAGCTCAGTGCGTTACTAAAGTTAAATTAAATAAGAATTATTACGTTCAACAAACTCAGAAGTGAAATTAAAGGTAATATCATGACATAGAACTAAATTATTTAAGTATATATGAACTGTAAACAATATTGGACTCATGGATCATTAGTGGATGAAATGTTGCCTCTTCTATTTGTTTATACGAAATTGTAGGGTTCAGCAAAGTAATATAAAGCAAGTCAAATAGTTTTAGCAAAGTTAAGAAATATGTCTGTTTACTTTATCAGTTTGGTTCAATAAATTTATCTTTTACTTATGAATATTCCTTTATAAATTAACTATAAAGTGGTCGTATAATTATAGTTTTGATATAATAATAATGATTTAGTAAGAGGACGAAGCCCTTTATTAAAATTTTTTGACTCAAAATTTGGACATCAGAATGCACTTTACTATGTATGGTATAATTTTCTGTCATTTATTTTTGACATTGGAAGAATATATAAAAATCAATAGAGAAAGGTTTAAAAAATTAATATTTATTACAAAAAATATGAAAGCTACTAATAACATTAGTATTAACAATGATGTGTAACAACCAAAATGGATTTCACCATTAGTCTTATGATAATGATTAATACAAACTCCTATAGAAAATCAGTTCATTCCAACACATACCACAATAAATACACATCGACGAAACGAATTTTAAAAAGTCTATAAAAATGCGCATCTTAGTGTTTATTTTAGTTATATATAAAATTATAAATATCTTAGAATGTACTTTTACAATTAACAAAGCAGTATCTGTCGCTAATAAAGTGTTTACTTATCACTACAGAACTGCCATTGTATGGTGGAGCTGTGACGTCAGCGATGTTAATAAATTTCTCAAGCAGTTCAGGGGTACAGTCCTTACTGTTTCAATAGAAAATCACGCAAATTTTAATGATAGTAATTTTCATAAAAAAATCACATACACGCAAACAGTATTTTTTGCTATGAATCCATATGAATTTGATTATTTCCTTGAAAAAGTGAACTATATTAGAACAGTTCCTATAAATGTTATTCTAGTTCTTGACGAGGAAAACGACACAAATCTAACGATGTATACAAAAATAGCATGGGAAAAGGACGTAAGTGATATATTGATAATAAGTAACAATTCAAGCAAGGAAGTAATTATTTCAACTTTCAAACCCTACAAAGACGGTGTGTGTGGTGACTACACTCCAATGAACTTAAACACAGATTCAGAACAATTGTTTATGAGAAAATACACCAACTTTTATAAATGTCCAATAAGAATTACTCTTCTCGAGCATAAGCCTTACGTTATATTAAAATTTGAAAATGATACTATCACCTCCGTTACCGGTATGGAAGGGAATCTATTAATGTTGTTATTAAATGTTTTAAATTCTACTGCCAACATAGTGTCTTGCAGGGACCACGGAGGATTTAGCGGCACCATTAATGGGACAATGGGGTTTAGTGATCTCTACTACAACAGAGCGGACCTAATGGTCCCCGCCCTCATCATGCAAGTCAACAGGTACTTATATTCTCAAATTTCATATGCTCACGACTCAATGCATATCGTTTGGTGCATGCCCACAAGACGGGAAATCTATGAATGGGCCAAAGTAATCCTTCCTTTTTTTAATATTTTGACACCGTTCATAATTGTCTCATTTCTTATTATGCTTGTTACGATAAAGACTGTTAAAAAATATGCACTTTTGCAAGATAACTCCAAAAACGAAGTAGCATTCAGATTGCTTGGAATATTTATGGGACAGGACACCACATACTTGTCACGATACTGGCTTGTTAACAGTCTCTTTGTGTGCTGGATATGGCTTTGCATGATCATCCGTATCTCTTACCAAGGGAACCTTGTCGACGGCTTACAAAAAACTATACTAGAACCTAGACTGTCAACGTTAAATGAAGCTGTGGACGCGGTCGACCAAGTCGGTGGTATGCGCGTATTCGTTGATTTCTATAGGAATACGTCACTTGAGAAGAAGTACGTGCAATTCTTGGTAAAGAATGTCCCTAATGAATTGAAAAAAGTTGGAGACGGGAAAAGAAATTTGATTGCTGTTGATAGGACGCTGGTGCAATTTTATAGACATAAATTAGAAATTCTCGATGAGCCTGTGATGACTACGCCAATATGTATTCATATGCGGCCGCGATGGCCTGCAGCACCAGAAATTTCCCAACTAATTTCTCGTGTGGTGGAAGCGGGCTTGTATACAATGATAATAAGAAAAGAGCATTCGACATGGATGATATTATACGGTAACTTAACTGAAACATATGAATTTAAGCCCATAAAGCTTAAAACATTTCATTCATGTTTTTATGGCCTTATTATAATGTATGTGATAAGCTCCTTAGTTCTTGTCGGGGAAATTTGTTTCAATAGATATAAGAAAAGGGAGAGATACTAAAATGAAACACCTTATTAATGTATTTATTTAATTGAAATTGATATAAATTTAGTGGCTCTTATATAATCCATAATATACTCCTATAAACGAATGTAAAAATAAATTAAAATTGGATATGAGTCATATTGTTTTATTATAATGGAATATTCAAATGTTGTTTGTTTGTTAAAAACATCTCTGGAGTCACTAGATAATTAAACTCAGAAAATATTAGTTTTTTCTAAATATTATAGTGCAAATATAAGGTCACATTCCTAATTAGACATATTTATATAGCGTTACGTCAGTTGTCTCCGGCTCCAACTCCACTAAAACGGAGATATACAGAGAAGTCGAAAACGGAGGCTTACTGGAGACGAGATGTGTGAATAACGAAATTATTAGTTGTTAAAAAAAATATCTCTCCGCTCGTCTCGTCTCCGCTTTGGTGAAGTCCATCCATTGTTAAAAGCTTTGAAAAATTTTAACAAACTCAATACTGTCTGTAGAAAAAAATGTCTATAATCTATAAATATGTATACAATCCGTTTCACGAAAACCAATATATTATTTGAACGAATATATTACATATACAGATACAATGACTGTATTCATTCATTGAGATTAGAGTATTTATTTTGCGAATAGCAAATATTGTAAATAACAACATAAATGTATTATTTGAAGTCGCATGTATGTATACATCTATAAATACAAAAGAAAATGGTAGGCACCGTAGAGTGCTTTTTTTATAGCTTAAAGCTGTATTCCACATATGGCAGGGTAGGCAGGTGGAACCTAGGTCAAAAATCTTGTTCTGTAAAGTTAAGAGACTTCATACTCCATTTTCCCCCGAATCGAGGCATTGCATGTTGAGTGGCGGAACCCGTGACCGCGTTTTTTGCCTTGTTACCAAAATAAACAACTAAAAATGTTAAATCTTTTTATCCAATTTTTCTCGAATGGGAATTGAAGCTACAATCAGTCACGTTTAAAGCCAACATGTACCAGCACCACGACGGCGTTAATGGATTGTTTAATAAATAATTAATATTTACCTTTTTAATATACTGACTGTGAGTTTTTTTCATTTACCATATAAGTTATAGTACGTGCCTAACAGAGATATGTTCCCATGCAAATGGAATTTGTGGTTCGCGTTATCTCGGGAACGTATCTTTAATAACCATAAATCAACAAATCGGGCCACTTCAATTATTTATTGCGTAGAAAAACCTTTGGTTTCAATTTTCCTGCGGAGAGATTAAAATGTAACATACAAATATACATATGCAGTACTCTTTAAAAATAGATTTCACGATATGAATATGAATTTATATAGAGGAGATAGTGACTCTGGTTTCGAAACAAAAGCAAAAGCAAAAGTCCCACCACTCAACGGAGGAGATCGGAGTGTCTTAATACTAGGTTCCCTCTGCGAATCATGCTGTGGGCGGGATACAGCCGGAAGCTGATTGGATTTAATTTAATTCGATTTATATATGCATTTTTAAACATTATTTAAGTACAATTTAAATCCATACGTAACGCTGTTTATATAAATGTAATGCCTCGTTGTTGTTTTTATTATGTGATTATTTTACTTTTATTAAAATAAATACAAAAAAAAATATTTTATGTTTTAAAGATGTATAATTATGTTTTCGTAAAGTTACACTAGAATTGTAGTAGAAAAAAACAAGATATGCTTATAAATACTTATAGTTCCTTATCTTTTACCGTTCCGTTCTTTCCTTATATCTCTGGATCATTTATCCAGCTTTCTTTTCGTACACATATTAATTGGTCGTTTTTTATACGAGATGTACTCAATAGAAATTAAAATGCTTCCACCGTCCCCAGCGAGACCGTCCAGCCCGATCCTAGATATCGAGGCACATTTGTCTGCCTAATTGTACAGTACAGTAGAGCTCGAACGACTACTCGTTCGAGCTCTACTGTATACCTGGAGATGGTCTGTTTTTAAAACTAAGTCACCTGTGAAAAGTATTGTTATATTTTGTGAATATTATATAGATATGTATAAAAGATTCAGTTATTGATGTATTCTTTTACGTATTTTATAGTGTTAAGACTCTCCGTTTCCATAAAGGCACTTCCGTCCCCCCACTTTATTCAATAGTATCTGTCTGTTTTTTTTTATTAAGAGCTGACTTTAAATTAAATTGAAGCTGAAAAAAAAACGACTTAAAATCACAGACTTTTCCTAAGTTTTTGTTTTAAGCGTAAAACTTACATAATTATAGAAAACAAATATAAATATATTTGTCAATTTATTAAATCATATTAGTTAATGATTAAATATATTTAAAGGTATTTGAAATAGCTATTATCAGACGGTCAGACAGATGGACGGACACTAGCAATTAGACCAATTTGCTCCCAAACTCACCTCACGATTCAATCTACTCCTATTTAATTATTCTAAGTTTCAGGATATACTTTTGAATTATTAAATAGTGCTGATTCTTGTCTACGTCTCATGGGAATAATGGTTTTGTCGATTTTTAGTATTGATATAAAAAAAAAAAAATTAGTCCAGTAGCTTAATCAAATTTTATCTTATTATTTAAAAAAATACCTTCCATCCATCCATCCATCAGCCTTTTAAAGTCCACTGCTGGACATAGGCCTCCCCCAATGCTCGCCACTCCGTCCGGTCCTGCGCCCTTTGAATCCAGCGGGTTCCCGCTGTCTTCTTGGGGTCGTCGGTCCACCTGGTTGGATGGCGGCCTGTACTCCTTTTACCGAGACGTGATCGCCATTCGAGGACCTTTCTTCCCCATCGGTCGTCGGTCCTCCTGACAATATGGCCTGCCCATTGCCACTTCAGCTTGCAGATTTGTACCAAATATATCTAATTATTGTATAAGAAGCAAATGAACACGATGTTAAAAAGTAAGTGATTTATGATTTGTGTGAATTAAGTATTATCTTTTCGCCACCTGGAGCATAATATGCGATAATAGACAATTTCTCAAGGCGTTTTTATGTTATAATACTGTAATTTTTATATAGGCATTCCATAATTAAACAAGCAATTTGTTAAATATTTTATAAAATCTATCCCTATTCCCAATCCATGGATTATTCATAGTCATCTATTTAATAGTGGTTTTTTATTATATTATTTTAGCTTTGAGCTGGGATACAGCAAAGCCGGGTAGGCAGAGAGTATCTGTTAGCCTAATGTTAAGACACTCTATTGTATTTAAGACCATCTCCGTTCTCCGTTCAGCCTCGAAGCTTTTATTAGCTGGTAGAACTCTAAGCCGAACGTTGTCTCAAGTCATTTTACAATAACTTAGTCCATATCTATATACAATACCTATCATCTTTTATCAACTAATTGAATTGCCAGAGTCGATGCACGCACTCTAACAGCGCACAACCAACACCATTTGCCAATCAAAGGCAAACAGGTATCCCGGTTCTTAATCTTCAGTCTATCAGCTATATCCTATATGCATATTGGTAGTAAGTACACAATTGATATATATATATATATTGATTAGACTTTATCAATGCAATGCTTTCAACATAATTGGTTCAGCATATTCTGTGTAAAATATGCTAGGTTAGTCTAAGATGCTTCACGTTGTATTTTGTGTATAGCAGGGTCGACAAAGGGAACCCAGTGTTAAGACACTCCGTGTGTTCCCACTTTGGTATTATAATAACACTTAGTACAATGATATAGAGGCCAGTCGTGGCAGAGGGGCACAAAATTGTTGGTTCGATCCCCACTCGAGGATGAAATATTTATTTAAATTTATATATCCATTTATTCGCTCTGGTGTCTAAGTAAAAGCGCGGTGTTGAGTTCCTCCATTCAACACGTAATGTCTCCAGAAATCGGCGGAAAGTGTGGAACGGAGTATCTTAATACTAAGTTCCCTCTGCCACCCTGAGCGGGATACAGCGCGAAGCTGACAATGATATTTCACTTTATAAATATTTATCTTCCATAAATTTCAGTTCCCCCTGTATATATAAATATTAAATTATACTAAAGCAAGTATTTAGTCCAGGTGTGATACCTCCATTGTTTACTAAGTCATTGGCAGCGGATACCTCATTTGTAATATTGGAACACCATATGGAGTGAACAATACCTCTGTATTGTCGTCAAAAGCCGTTGTCGAGTGAATTGTAGTGCCAGTGACTCCTATTCGGGTACCGGCGATAAATTGCCTAAAAACAATAGTCTAACGCCGCCGCCTAGCGCCATTCGAATAAATCATTCTACGGCCATGTTGTATGGACAACAAGTGTACGTTCTTTAAATATGTCAATGCATTTTGAATATTTTACTGAATTCCGAAGGCATTGCATGTTGAATGGCAGAACTCAACGCCGTTTTGTGTTTGTGTTTTTCTTGAAATGAAATGAAAATTTTAAATATTTTATTTCCTCAAGTAGGGATCGAACCTACATTCTGTCATGTTTACAGTCGCATGCTTGTGGCCCGGTGATATGACTAAGTAGCCTTAAGATATCTTATACGAGTCCTATATAGATTCAGAAAACGACGCCGGTCCTAGCCAATTTAATTAATAATAGGAAATCATACACAAATAATTTAATTTTAAGCATAAAAACAAAAAAAAAACACTAATATTAAAATAACCTAATTTCCTACTAAATCGGACTTCCAAATGAGTTTCAAACGACGATATCAAAAATATGGCGTTCACGATAGAATTGTTCAGTGAAATGTTTATAATTACCATTTTCTAACAATTGCTAGCAAATTGTGAGTAACTGGAAACAACTGTCGGTCGTCGCGTTTCACGTTTCTCTTTGCCAAATCTGGATGTAGACCTTCAATTATTAAAAGATTCCTTTAATATAGCTCTTTTGTACAAAGAAAATTCTTGAGACGTTAATGTTTGTGCTTAATTAGAAAATCCGATTTACTTAATTATGCCAACGGGTTTATTAAAACATGCTCGCTTGAGATGGAATTGCAATTAATTTACTATAATTTTCACTGTTTAAGTTTGTTATTGTTATTAATATTTCTATTAAGTTCCATTATGAGGGAAGGGTTGAGTTAGGAATATGATATTAATTTAATTTTCGTTTTTGATATTAAATAATAGATCCATTATATATTTTCTTTCGTATACTTATATGAGAAAATCTATTTTAGGGTAATTTTTCAATGAAATTATTATATTTCAAATTTTGTCTGTACGTCTGTGCATGCTTATCTCTTAGTAGTAAGTTATATCTATATATAATAATTAGTTTATCGGATTAAATTTAAATAAAATAACTGTTTTTGTTAACTTGACTGAAACTTTAGTTTTCAATGTGAAATTTTATTAGAACACGAAAGTAATTCAGATAAACAAATACTAGTGGAATTTAAGCGGACGAAAACGAGAGAGGGTCGCTAATAATAAATCTAATAATAAATATGGTAGTTTTAAACAAAATGATAAAATTTACCATAAACGGTGAACATAAGACAGCAAGATTATTTGTGATTCAAAAGACAGACGAATCGGGAATAGACATGCTCATTTGAATATACAATGTTTCAGTTTCAAACGTAAAGATACAATATCCTGAACAAATCTCAAATACATTTCATAAATATTATTTTTATATATATTTTATTTCGAATATACAAATACCTACCACATAACTTATAAATTATTTTATATACAACCATTGAGATCGCAATGGTGTAGTGATGACGATTGTAGGTTCGATTCCCACTCGGGCAAAGGAAATATTTCATAAATTTATTTTTCACCCTTCCCAAAATTTGGTTGAAAATGGGGAACAGAATGTCTTAGCACTAGGTTTCTATGTTTCCACTGCCTTCCCTCCTATGTGCGAAAGCTACAAAATAAATAAATAAATAAAATAAATTTCCACTCTTCGAGCCTGACTTAAGGAAGAAATAGTGTACTATAACTGCTCCATGCATGTTACGATACCAGTGTCATGTATGTCTTCACTTTTCGACAGCTAAAATCTACTGAAAGTAAAATTTTATAAAAAACAAAAAGAAAACGAGAATTTCCTTTATTAATATGCAACAAAAAGCCCGTAAAATGTTATGGCAAAATCTTTTCCCATTCATATTCGCGTTTCATACCGCCCGCCCATATCTTTGAGTTTCTTCAGCTTTATGTGACCTTTGTCACTGACCCGCGAACCTTTTGCTATGTAATTCGATTTGTAATTTTTTTTTTCGTAATAAATATAGATTTTTTTGTTTGTTGTTTTGTTGTAAAAAAGTTGTTCGTTTTCAGACACTCATTTAGATGAGGTAACGTTAGTTTTAGATTTGTTAAATGTATTTCTTTATCGCAGGGCACCTAGTGTCGACCCATTTGACGTAATTCTACGTCGCGCTTTGTCTTGATCTAAGATATAAAAAAAATCAATTCTAGAGTGGAAATCGAACCCACTACCGTCGTATTTACAAATTCCATATTCACATATATTCACATTCAATAACCCGGAGTTATTCTTGTCAAATGTTATTCTTCAATATTATTCAAATGTCATAAAATTATAATTTTCTACTCATTTAAAAAAATCGTCATCAGTCATGGTATGACTGTATTGCGCGACCGTTGTGGGTTCGATTCCCACTCGAAAGAATGAAGTAATTTTTATTAATATTTTCATCTCTTCGCTCTGGCACCAAGGTAAAAATACTGGTGTCGAGTTCCGCCACTCAACTCGCAACCCCTTGAAAAATACGATGGAAAATGAAGAACGGAGTGTCTTAACACTTAATTCCTTCCGCCTAATCTGCTGTGTGCGGAATACAGCTTGAAGCTAATTTTAAAAAAAAGTCTAACACAGTTTCTTATAATATTTTCACGCATGTTTTTCGGCAACATGTCGCCTCTTTATGGGCGATGTCGTTATGAGGCTAGGCCTATATGAACGTTAGCAGGTTATTGAAGTAGCTATATATATATATATATATATATATATATATATATATATATATATATATATATATATATATGTGTGTGTGAAAAAATATATAGGACTTTCATTAAATAACTCAAAAAATAAATTTAAAAAATACAATTAAAATTTTAATGACCGGTTCTTGACATTTTTAACATCACACTGTATTCCGCACATAGCAGGGTAGGTATAGGGAACCTGGCGTCATAGAAGGAAGACCGAGTGTCTTACTATTAAGACACTTCCGTTTCCCATTTTCCATCGAATTCTGGAAACATTGCGCATTGAGTGATGGAAGTCAACGAAGAAATATTAAATATTTCATTTACTCGAGCGGTAATCGAACCCACAGCTTATCGCATTTACACGCTGGTACACTGCGCCAGGACTGGCCTCAATTGTTTTATATTATATATATTTTTTTTACTATAAATGTATAGATAATATAGGTGATAAGAATAAAATAAAACACAAATGCATTTCCATAGTTTATCAACAATCAACAGACGCGTTACACCGGCGTCGATACATAAACAATGTAGGTACATCTTTGGCAAGTCTTTCAATTGCACACAAGCCTCATTCGACCCCGCCGTCTCTACGATACAATCTTAAATAAATTTAAGTAGAATTTATGCAAATTATTTCATATAATACATTTTATAAGTATAAAATTTTAACATTTTATTGTTTATATTTCATATTTAATTGCCTTGAAGCTATCATATACGCTTAATAAAAATGAAAGAAGAAACAGTCACGATAGTACCAGAATAAAAGAATTAAAAATTTCCTACAGTAAATATTAAAAAATAAAGAGAACCAAAATGTAACTTAAGCAACGATAAAAACTGATATTACTTATAATACAGTATTATAATACGGTAAACGAGACTTGGCCGTCTTGAAGTTTTCTGAACGCGCCCATTGTTCACTCGGTAAAAAAAAATTCGAAATTCGAAATTAATGAAATATGCCATTTACAGTAAATTTTAGGCCGACCACGACTCGTTGACTGTACTGTAATAGATGAGGATCCTAACTCATTTAGACTAACCAATTGTAATTTTATAAATTATTTAATTATCTATAAAATGTCAGATGTATAAGTTATCAAATATATTTAATAAGAACAAATAACATTTTTATATAGACGATTTAATATAAAAGCATTGTGAGCGTAAACTGGCAGATACATTTTGATATGCTCTAGATATATACATATATATAAGGTATATTTAAGAAAATAGAAAAATATAAAAGTAAAGTCATTAGAAGTATAATTATATATTATAAATTCTAACAGACCGTCAGATTGTATGCATAAGAAGTGAATCGAATTTTTTTTATATATGAACAAATAGTAATAAAATTAGTTATTGTGCTAATTGTACTTTTGTCCATATATTTCATAGATATATTTTTTTAAATTCATTAAAGAAATGTGCGTGCAGTCCGACGTCAGATTTAACAAAATAAAATCTCAAATAATAAAATACAACAGTATATATATATAAATAAATATCACCGGCAGAAGCCGCTTCGCTTGATATGTATAATTGAGCTTCGAGCTATGGTAACAGATTCACAACGAAAACTTAAAATAATTACTCTTAAAAACTAAAAAAAATTGCATTATTATTTATGTACAAAGTCACGCGAACACGTGTCAGACTTGAATTAAAAAATCAGCTTCACGCCGTATCCCGCACACAGCAGGGTAGGCAGAGGGAACCTAGTGTTAAGACACGCCGTTCCCCACTTTCAAAATATACATACAAATTAAAATTATTGTAGATTATTAGAATTGTTTTGTACAATTTTTCAACTCAATTTTTGGCATTCAACATGGCTATATGATTCAGTGGAATGGTATTCTCAACTTTATGATTTTTCATTTGGACGTTCTTTGGCACAAAACCTTAATTCTAATAGTCTTTTTGAACCAAAGACTGCCTATTTACCAACTTTTACGTATGTTAATCTATGCAACATGTCTGGCTTCCTGACCTTCGATTTCTAAGAGATTTGCTGAATTTAATTTCCTATTTCGTTATTCATTTTATACATTTTTAATATTGTCATCATAGGTTCCTAGAAATATATTTAATCTAGATATGGACAGAAAATCTAGGGTACGAAATTATATTGGCTGATGCGGGTGGGTGTATTTTATCTATATTACTTCACAATTTAATGTATTTTCAGTTCAAATATCACATATATCAAACGGAAAATATATTTTCTTATTTAATAGAATTCTGTTTCAATTTCATCCATTTCCCTTTTACTTTTTTTCTTTATTATAAATAATACGTATAGGAAACATACAAAAAATATTTATGTTAATAACTTTCAGTATAAACAGAAGCTTTCAGCATTTAGATATATTAAAATATAATGCTAAAAATTCAATTTAATATTTATAGAAGAAAAATATAAACAATCTACAGTTCAGAGAACAACGCAAATCCGACTTTTAAATTGCAACACCCCTTTAAATTCATTATCACATACAACGTCAACTCACGAATTATTTTGAAGGTTTATTGTTTCTCTGTCTTTAAACAGTAAGTAGCTATTTAAATATTTTCTGTGAAAAATAATTAAAATTATTACGTAATTAACATTTTTTAAGCACATATTTTCTTGAATAACGATATAAGAAAACTACAGATATTAAACATTATTATAATTCAACTAAAAAGCAGCAGCGCTTTAAGAAGGAACCGTATATTAAAATTAGCCAAGAAACGTGAGAGCCATCCATTCCTAGGAACATCGAGACCGGCTCCATACTAAATATCACAATATGTATGTATAATATAAAATTACGAATCACCTGTCATACAAAATCGTTAATTTCATTCTGTATGGGGTTCTCTAATTTGTCTATACATTTTCGTATGGCGTCCAGAACGATGACGATGCGGCGGTCGAGCGCGGCGAGGTGAGGTTCCCAGAGTATAGGTGAGACCGGATCCGCTTTCATTGATTCTCTTAGAACTTTTGAGAGAGGAACGCCGTTGTGGTGTCTAGAAGATAAATATATAAGTTATTTATAATAATTTATTTGTCTAATTTTATAATTGCAGGGCAGGTGAGTTATTTATAAGTTTTAAACCACCTATCCCGGCCTAACCTGCACTTAAAAACCGCAAAATCTTTGCGGTGTGCCTAATATGTAAATGCCCAAAATTTGTAAGATCTATTTTGAACGTGTTATAAATAATTACTAGAAAAAAATATAAAAAAATGCTATGAAAATCCAAAACATTCTAAAAAATATACTGTTTGTTTTAGTTAAACAATTTCAGACCTTTTTAAAATGACGTGTATTATCTCTTACTTGAGCAAAGCTAGGAGAGTGGTGTGTCTCACGAGGCAGCACTGCAGCAGCGGCGCGAGGATACTGAGCTCATCATGGAAGGCCTTCCCGAACGCGCGGCCCTGGTCCAAGTGCAGCGTGAATGTGTCGTTGCCGAACATTCTACAATAATAAGAAAAAATTAGGTAAAAAATAGAGAAAATAAATTGGTGTATTTTTATAGGTATATAAGTAAAAGTTATATATAAAAACGTCAGCAGTTTTCACTTCGAGATTTCTCAGAAAAAGTTTTGACCTTATTACGTAATGACCTTAACAGAGCGAAGAAAAGGGAATATTAAATACTTTATCCTCTCGAATGGGAACGGTCTCACGCTTGTGCCCATATGCCTCCAATCATTTCTTTGTATTAAAAAATAATATGAGTAGTACAAACTTGAACGTTTCATAGTGATGTCTATCCATGTTGCCCGTTAGAAAATCAAATATGGACATGTCCATTAAATCCAGCAGTCGCCGCCCAGAGTCGTATGGGGGTGTCGCACGGACCTAATATTGGAAAATAAATATATTTCTTAAAATATACATTTTAGATATACTTTTTCTTTAGCTTCACATTTCACCCAGTATTTACTATTGTAAGCAGAAAGAAGTTAGAATTGGGACACTTCCGATTTCTCTGCCGCTCAAATTCGCGTATTAAATGATAGAACTCTTTTTACCAGAGCTCGGAAATGACAATAATTAATTTCGACGAGTGGGGATCGAGCCCACAACTATTGGGTGTACACTCAGATGTCGTTATAATGGCTTCAAATATGCATAAATAAATATGAATATAAATATTTACTAACTTAGCTTAAAATATTAGTTACTTACTGTATCACAATAATCGGATTGCAGTTCCCATTGTGCTTTTCTTCGCTTATGATACGATCTTCTCCATGGGTGTCTCCAAACCTACAAAAATATCAATATATATCACAAATGTAAAAAAATCTTTGGATTATATATTTTTTATAGCAAATAGAAATTATGAGAAACATTTATATCTGACAAGAAATACATACGAGGTAGGTATCTTATCTTTTTTATTTAAAGATATTGATGCTTTTGCCAGTAGCTATAAATTACGAAATACGTTTATGTAATTACGTCAAAAAAAACAGGTATTTAAGTTCATATTTAGGTTACATGTAGGTTCGATTGTCACTAGACGAAATGAATATTTTCATTTTTCAAATGTCTACAGAATTCGGCGGAAAGTGGGCAACAGAAGTGTCTTAATGGGAACGGAGTGTCTTAACACTAGGATCCCAAGTTCCCTCTGCCCCTACTATGTACGGGATACAACGACAAAAAAAAACAAAATTTCTAATAAAAATAATTGAAACAGTGCTGCAACAAAGAACCTCGCATCCTTATACTCGTAGGTTGGAAACATCTGGTCTGTTAAATCAACTCATATTACTAGCGTGAAATAATTTAGGTAACGGTTAAGCTTTATAATTAATTAACAAACCAAGAAATATTAAATCGCAACTTAATTACTAAAACAAGAAATAATTAAATTAAACATAAGTATTTTTTTTTCAATGAAACAGTAATGTGCCGTGAACGTAATGTTAATTTGTGAACACAGATTACGAATTATTGAAGTAATATTTTTTTTTCAGCTTTACGCTGTATCCCGCATGTAGGAGAAAGATCTTAGTGTTAAGACACTCCCCACTTTCCGATGAAATCTGAGGGAATTGCGTGTTGAGTGGCGGAAATTAACGTCACCAGAGCGACAAATAAAAATATTAAATTTTTATTTTCCTCAAGTGGGAATCGAACTCAAAACCTGTAGCGCGTAAGCGTAAGCTTGTGACCCCGAAATTATTGTGGCCTCTAAATTATATTATTTTTTTACTTATCTTGAAGTCTCAAAATTAAATGTTGTAAATATAAGCCTAATAAAACTCACCTTTCGTTCTGCCAAATCTGCGCTCGGTAGGAAGCCGGCGAAGCTGCCCTCCAACATGTCAGGGTTGCCACAAATAGCGTGTCCAGTGTCACAGTAATATGAACATTTACCGTGGAAACAGAAATTGTTTGCGGGAGATACGAAGAATGTCTTCAGGATATCACCTTCTGTGACGTCATATATTTCTGTTGTCATATTGAGGACTCGACCCACGACTGGCATTGCACGACGGAAGCCGAGAATCCTGGTTCAGAATATGTGTTTATTGAATCTAGTATGCTTGAAGATTTAAGTGTGTTATTTTTTTTTTCTTAAATTTAAGTTCCTCTCAAGGCAGCTATATTACCTTACTTAATTTTAAAAACAGTAAATATGATTTTACATACTAAAATGTAATATGCAAGTTCATCTTATTTAATCCAATTTATATTTTTTTCCCTCTCATACTTAAGTATAACTAAGAATATAGTATCACTAAGGTAGAAAGAAGCATGTTAAGTATTTTTTCTAATTTTTATATCTATTTCTAACACTTATTTTACTACCGCATTTATAAATATAAATGATTATTTATTAGTAATCTATGTTGCAAAAAAGCCTAATATCAATAAAATACAAATATGTATAGCTAGATGAAAGAAAGATGTTTCTGTCTCTTTAAGCTTTTCATAAAAATAATCAATAAACATCATCAAAGAAATATATTTTAGAATACATTCATTAGTACAATTGCAAGTACATGTCCCACAGCCAGCATTCCTCGACGGAAACGGCGCATCCTGGATCAAAAGTTACTTGTATCAATTTTTACATCCGTATTGCTCAAGAACTATGATTGTAGGGAATTAGATGGAACGCATTTAGCTGTGAGTCACTATTGTATTCCTTATTTATTGTTAGACAAGCCGTATGTGGGGCATTCACTGTGCAATTATTTACTTGTAATAAAGTTGTTCACTTAATAATATAAAGGTACGAGCTAATGTTTCAAAGGAATTTTGTAAATAAATATCGTTTCTCATTTTCCGCTTAATTCTGGAGGCATTGCGTGTTCAGTGGCGGAACTTAACGCCGCGCCTTTCTGCCATACCAGAGCGAAGCCACGCCACGACTGGCTTAAGCATTTTATTAATAAAATATTCTATTACGTGAAAAAATAATAATTCAATTCAAGCACACACATTGTAAAACACTATTATTATATTGAACAAGCTGTGTGTGCTCTTTACCCAACAAATTGCTTTTCTTTTACAAGTAAAATCGGTTAACCGTACGCACGCATAATTATCCCATGTGACAACCCTAATTAGTTCTACATCGTTTATAATTGCCTTCCCGTTCGTTGCTAGTGTAGTGTGCTATTACATATGAATATTACCAATTAATTAAATGTTAATTGTTATCTATTATATACTGTCATCGTTGGTAATATTAAATGAAGTTTGATAATAACAACGAATAAATTTAATTGTTAATTTATATTTATGATTAAATAGATTTTATACTATGTTTCATATTACTTTATATATATTATTTTATCATTTTACAAATAATATATTTACGAAGAAATCTTAGTAATATTTACTAAGTCAACAGGCGTAAAAGCTTTGATAAACATCACGGTAAAGGCACTAAAATTATTTTAACCGTTTGACGATTCCTAGAATTACATACGTAGTTATCTACGTCGATATTTTTAATGCAATTTATTTTAAATTCTACCGAAAAACCGAATGGTCTTCAAATTCTCTTTAGAAACGTATAAAAAAATTAACGTAGCGAGATTTGAAGCCGCGCCTTTGGAAACCTGTGGCTCCAACATAACTTGATAAAAACTTTCAATTCAAAAAATTCTAAAAAAGTCAATTTTCAAAAATTTTTTGACCATCTTTCTCAAAAATCGTCATATCATCAAAAATATATATATAATTACTTAAGATATAATATCATGTTAATCTTACCTATCCAGATGAAAAGCCGCAATCTCAGCGTTATGCCTCTCATAGTCCGAGAAGTAGAAGTGGTTGGGCAATGTTTGGACATCCCGCGCGAATCTGTCGACAGGAAGTATTATGTTTTACTTACCGTTGTTTCCCTTTTGCTTTTGCTAGTTCAACGTCTTCATAATATTACGAAATGCTAAGATATTTTTACAATATTAGTTTTGATTTTAAAAGTATGAACGTTTTAAGTTTTAAATTTCATCAAGAAATGGTTTTAAAGTGTAAGAATAATGAAAAATAATCTTCTCAGAATCTCAGAAATTAATAAAAAAAACAATGTGTACTGTATTTCTATCAATTTAGCAACTATACGTAAATTAACTAACTTTCGGTTTGGTAATTTTTTTTTCTCTTATCTATGCATCTCATTAAGAAAAATTATAAAGTAGGTACTTTAGTTAATCTAAAATCTACACTTGGTTAAACTTGGAGATAACTCAAGACTTTTTTTTCATAGTGCTAGATATGATAAGGGAGACAAGGGTTTAATATGAGATAAAGCACGTCCTCTCTTGTTGATTGTTTGATTAAGCCATATAAAGTATCTTATAAAAGTACTTAACGATCTACTACTGACAGCTCGAAAAGAGGTAATTATATAAAAGCCTTCTAAGAAAATGTTATTATATCAATTTTCTTAATATAGTAAATTTTTAACCTAATTCGTGGGGTTCTTAATTAGAATTGTAATTATACAAATTACCAGTAATTGGTAATCGAATATTGGTAATCGAATATAATTTAAAGGTACCTATGCATTACAGTATATTATAAATATTTAAAATTTCAATATAAATCTTCGGAATAATTTACTTTTATTAATTGATATTACACAGATACACGCGTTATTGGGTATAAAATAATAAATCATTTCATAAATTTCCGCCTTGAAACTATAATATCATTTAGACATATTCCAACAACAGTACGTATAATACCTACTCTAAGTTCATTTAAATTGTAACCTTCGTGGTACAGTGACATAAGCCACTAAAGACGACAGTTGTGGGTTCAATTATCGTTCGGAGGAATGAATTATTATCTATTAATATTATCATTTCTTTGCTTTGGTCACAAGGTAAAAGCATGGCATTGAGCGCCACCACTTAACGCGTAATACCGCGAAAAATTCGGCGATAAGTGGGTAACAGAGTGTCTTAACACTAGAATCCCTCTGCCTACCTTGCCATATGCAAGACACAGCGTGAAAGCTGAAAAAAACTACTACAGACTATCCTGGTTCCCTTATCCATACTTATATTATAAATTCGAAAGTAACTCTGTCTGTCTGTGTATCTGTCTTTTACGCAATCAGGGCCAAACCGCTAATTTAATTGTGATAAAATACTCATACAGAGATACTTGAAGGTCTCGGGATGAACATAGGATACTTTTTTTCTCATATTTGTAATATTTTCTATATATACCATTATGTTAAAATACTGATTAATTTGACATGCAATTTATTCCGCCATGTTAATAACAACCATTGCTATGTGACCGTTGCTAAGGAACGACTTGCAAAATTTGTTGTTAGGAAACGTCACCCAAAATGAGCTTGCTTAACGCATCTCTCTATTGACAACTGAAAATAAATTCATAATTATATTTAATAAATATTCGTATAGTTCAAGCGGGCGTAGCCGCATTCGGGTATATATATATACATCTTTCCACATTAAGCCATAGTAGTTATATCTACTCGTACTATATCAATACGTAGGAAGCAAAACGTTATAAAGGACG